>JAPDVR010000010.1:49098120-49690620 GCA_026230005.1 Gila orcuttii
GTGTGTGTGTGTGTGTGTGTGTGTATGTGTGTGTGTGTTTGACCGCTGCACAGTGATCTGTAGTTGGTACTGCAGTCTCCTCTCTGATGTGTGTGTGTGTGTGTGTGTGTGTGTTTGACCGCTGCACAGTGATCTGTAGTTGGTACAGCAGTCTCCTCTCTGACGTGTGTGTGTATGTGTGTGTGTGTGTATGTGTGTGTGTGTCTGACCGCTGCACAGTGATCTGTAGTTGGTACTGCAGTCTCCTCTCTGACGTGTGTGTGTGTGTGTGTATGTGTGTGTGTCTATGTGTGTGTGTGTTTGACCGCTGCACAGTGATCTGTAGTTGGTACAGCAGTCTCCTCTCTGACGTGTGTGTGTGTGTGTGTCTGACCGCTGCACAGTGATCTGTAGTTGGTACCGCAGTCTCCTCTCTGACGTGTGTGTGTGTGTGTGTGTGTGTGTCTGACCGCTGCACTGACAGGCGTTATTCTCCTTCCGGATCTCTCCACAGCGCTGCTGCGAACACTCGAACCCTCCCGCTGAACACACACACATAAACACACACACATAAACACACACGCACACACACACACGCACACACACACACAGAAACCCACGCCCACACATGCACGCGCACATACACACACACATGCACAAAACACACACATGCACAAAACACACACATGCACAAAACACACGGTTGTAGTGTTGACGTGCGGGCCGGGCGACGCCGTGTGGTGCCTGTGTGTATACGTGCTTGCGTGCAGGCAGGCGAGCCTGCAAAATGATTCTGGGTCAGAGAGAGAAGCGGTAGGATGTGTGTTTGGACGAACGACTGAAAACTCTGAAAACTCTGAAATTATCGTACATTATGGGATTTTTTTCATTATTGATCGTACATCGTACAGAGGTCAAAAATATCGTACAAATACGATAATTATCGTACATCTGGCAACACTGGGTTCATCAGACTGGAGCCACACACGAGTGATGATGAACACAGACACGTGACGGCAGTCTGACCTCTGTGATGTATGGAAGCGGATTATTCTCAAATATAATTCACGCAAAAAACTTGATTCACACATGCGTAGACAATTTCACATGCATGAAACCTAATTCACATACACACACAAAAAATTCACGTGCGTGAAAAAAAAATATATTCACAAAAAGCAATTCACATGCGCAAAATAAAATTATATATTCATAAAATACATTTCACAAATGCAAAACACAATTCGTAGATATACAACTGTGCACAAAAACCTTTGAAAGTTTAAAATGTACGAGTGTGTCCTTGAATTTGAATGTGCAAATCGTCATTCACGTACGAATCGCCTTGCGTGTGTGTGTGTGTTTGAGACTTTCCTGGCAGCGCTTTACTCGTAACACAGAGCAGTCGTACTCTTTAGCCAATCAGATTTAAGCTTATCAATCGACCAATCAGTATCACGTGAGGGCGGGTCATACCTGCATTACGTCATCAGCTTTCGACCAGTTCATGGCTGAGCAGAGGTAAGTGCATTTAATCGTTCATTTCTGTGTTAACTGAACTTAGAGATCAGTTGAAGCAATAGTTTATGACCTATTAACTGATGTAAGCAAGTGCTGTTGTAATCAGATGTCCCATTGTGTCAAAAATGAAGAAGAATGATGCTTGTTTTGTTGTATTTTAGCTGCAGGTCCAGACAGCTTTCACCCACAACACTCACGCTAATGATTGTAAAACAATAATCTGTGGTCAATACCCACCCTAGCTCTCTCAGCACTGCCACTGGCCTCAATCGAGATGGTGAATAGACCTATTTTAATGAGCACACAGTGTTTAGTTGCCATTTGTGTATTGTTAAATTATTATTAACACTTGTTTCCCTGTATTGTTCAGGATTACTCACCTTTGGTGTGACATCTGGATAGCAGTCACAAACATCTTAATTCATGTTATTTCTTTATTCCCCTTTTTTGTATTAATGTCTTAATTGGTAACGTTTCATTAGTTAACATGAACTAATAATGAACTGCACGTAAACAGCCTTTATTATTTTTTGTTAGTTAATTTCACCATTTACTAATACTTCATTAAAATCTTGTTAACATTAGTTCATGCACTGTAAACTAACAATAAACAGCTGTATTTTTAACTAACGTTAACAAAGATTAACAAACACCGCAACAAATGTTTTGCTCATGGTTAGTTAATACATTAACTAATGTTAACTTAGTTATTGTACCATATTGTAGACTGTTACCAATATATTCAACATGCATTTCCTGATGTTTTGTGCTGTATTGTCATCTCAAGGTTTTTAAATTAGGTTTTTTTTGTCATCTTAAGGTCTCACAGGACAATATTGTGAAGCATTAATTTTACTTTGCCTAGTAAAATAGGCAAATCTGATTTTATGCTGATAAGACAAAGGTACTTATCATAGAGAGGCAATTAAGATTATGCGACTAAGATAACTCAATAAACTCTATTCAAATACATCACCTAATCTCCGACGTCCTCTGTCTGCACCTCTCGTACTATAGGTTTTTATATTTTAAATATCAGGACAAAATCTTATATGTCCTAACAGAGAGGTCTACTGATGACTGGACTGAACACAATTCATTTGTTCACTTTTCACTTGATGTATTGCACTTATATTTATATACTTTAAAAGCAAAGTAGACTCTGACTGGATCTCACAACTCTGGAAGAGACGTATATTTCTCTGTACTGAACATTGTGCTTCATACTTAAGACTGTCAGTTCATGATCTTCATATGTAACAGGAACATTAATCATGATCAAGTCATTTTATATTTTATTCCCAAAGGATTTCGGAAACTTTCAAATTAATAAAACGTGTACATCAAATTGAACTATGTCTTTGAATGTTTTAATTCTGACAAGAACATGTAATAATGCATGCATGCAGGGCTGTATTCCTAGAGCGTGTACATATAGTCCGCAGGAGACAAATGGATGCAGTAACAGTGCATCACTTTAAACCTCTTGTTGAAACAACTGTCAAAATGGATGGGTTGCAGCATGATTGTTTTCAAAGAATTACAGTAGGATTGGTAAGATCACAGTACTGGTTGTCTGCAACTTCATACATCATCTGTCTCGGAAATCTGAAACAATAAAACTACATGATATATGCAGTTTAAAATAAAACATGTCTCCTATGCACGTCATTACATACATTATCATCAGTTGAATGTGTGGTGGACAGGACATGAAAATCCATCAATACTAAAAAATAAATGTTTATGTTCACATGTGGACTAAACAGCAGTTAATAAACTATTGCTTCAACTGATCTCTAAGTTCAGTTAACACAGAAATGAACGATTAAATGCACTTACCTCTGCTCAGCCATGAACTGGTCGAAAGCTGATGACGTAATGCAGGTATGACCCGCCCTCACGTGATACTGATTGGTCGATTGGTAAGTCTTGGTTAAATCTGATTGGCTAAAGAGTACGACTGCTCTGTGTTACGAGTAAAGCGCTGCCAGGAAAGTCTCAAACACACACACACACACACACACACGCAAGGCGATTCGTACGTGAATGACGATTTGCACATTCAAATTCAAGGACACACTCGTACATTTTAAACATTCAAAGGTTTTTGTGCACAGTTGTATATCTACGAATTGTGTTTTGCATTTGTGTGTACGTGAATTAGGTTTCATGCATGTGAAATTGTCTACGCATGTGTGAATCATGTTTTTTGCGTGAATTATATTTGAGACGACTGACCGGCCTGCAACACGTACGCCTCACACACAGCCAGCGCCAGCACACACACCACCTGACACACACACACACACACACACACACACACACACACACACACAGAGAGAGAATATATATATATATATATATATATATATATATATATATATATATATATATATATATATATATATATATATATTCTCTCTCTATATATATATATACACACACTTTTTTCCCCCACAATTTTTACCCATTAAAGAGCTTGACCTAATTAGACTGAAAATATATTTGTTATAAAATGAGAGATTCTATTAATTTCCATAAGTTTTCCAGGTCAAGAAATTTAAAATGGGGATTCGTTAAACATCCAGGTTTTCCGAGACCGTGTGAATCCTGGTTCTTCATAGACAAATTTGTTTCAGGGGTGAAATAAAAGAGAGAAGATGTTGATTTTTTTGTTGTTTTGGCTGATTTTATAGCTTGTTTTGTTTAAATGATTTTAAATAATCTTAAGGCCCTTTTAAAGGTTAACTAGTGGCCCCGGATGAGGGCCGCAGGTGTACTGGCAGTGATGCGGTTAAGTGTGTGTTCAGGGTTAAGTGTGTGTACGGGTTAAGTGTGTGTATGGGGTTAAGTGTGTGTTCAGGGTTAAGTGTGTGTTCAGGGTTAATGTGTGTTCAGGGTTAAGTGTGTGTTCAGGGTTAAGTGTGTGTACGGGTTAAGTGTGTGTACGGGGTTAAGTGTGTGTTCAGGGTTAAGTGTGTGTACAGGTTAAGTGTGTGTTCAGGGTTAAGTGTGTGTTCAGGGTTAAGTGTGTGTTCAGGGTTAAGTGTGTGTACAGGGTTAAGTGTGTGTACAGGGTTAAGTGTGTGTACGGAGTTAAGTGTGTGTACGGGTTAAGTGAGTGTTCAGGGTTAAGTGTGTGTTCAGGGTTAAGTGTGTGTACGGAGTTAAGTGTGTTCAGGGTTAAGTGTGTTCAGGGTTAAATGTGTGTTCAGGGTTAAGTGTGTGTACGGGTTAAGTGTGTGTTCAGGGTTAAGTGTGTGTTCAGGGTTAAGTGTGTGTTCAGGGTTAAGTGTGTGTTCAGGGTTAAGTGTGTGTACAGGGTTAAGTGTGTGTTCAGGGTTAAGTGTGTGTTCAGGGTTAAGTGTGTGTACGGAGTTAAGTGTGTTCAGGGTTAAGTGTGTGTACAGGGTTAAGTGTGTGTACAGGGTTAAGTGTGTGTACGGGTTAAGTATGTGTTCAGGGTTAAGTGTGTGTTCAGGGTTAAGTGTGTGTTCAGGGTTAAGTGTGTGTACAGGGTTAAGTGTGTGTACAGGGTTAAGTGTGTGTACGGAGTTAAGTGTGTTCAGGGTTAAGTGTGTGTACAGGGTTAAGTGTGTGTTCAGGGTTAAGTGTGTGTTCAGGGTTAAGTGTGTGTACGGAGTTAAGTGTGTTCAGGGTTTAGTGTGTGTACGGAGTTAAGTGTGTGTACAGGGTTAAGTGTGTGTACAGGGTTAAGTGTGTGTACGGGTTAAGTATGTGTTCAGGGTTAAGTGTGTGTTCAGGGTTAAGTGTGTGTTCAGGGTTAAGTGTGTGTACAGGGTTAAGTGTGTGTACAGGGTTAAGTGTGTGTACGGAGTTAAGTGTGTTCAGGGTTAAGTGTGTGTACAGGGTTAAGTGTGTGTACAGGGTTAAGTGTGTGTACGGAGTTAAGTGTGTTCAGGGTTAAGTGTGTTCAGGGTTAAATGTGTGTTCAGGGTTAAGTGTGTGTCAGGACGGTACGAGAGCTGTTTCATCATCTGATCATCAATGACACACTCCAACCATCTGACCTTGAGAATGACATCATCAAACACTTACCGAACCATAGAACGTTCTTACAGTAACGTTAATAGAACGCTAGTTCAATATTATCTAATCTTTAATGATGTTCTCAAAACATTAGCACAAAAACATTATTACACATTGTTCATGAAAACGTTTAGTTCGTCTGACGTTCTTTTAAATGTTACTTGTTTCAAAACGTTCAGAGAACATTCAAAAGTAACGTTCCATAAATGACACAATGAAATGTTTCCTAAACGTTCGCAAGAGAAAACGTAAAAATTTGACGTTTTGAACTTTCGGAAAAATCCTGCGTACCTCATTTAAACATATTTACGTGTTATTTGACTGTTTTACTGCCTCTGAATAATTAATACAAAGTTGAATCTAATCTGACTGAATTTCATGTACTTTTATATAACTTGAATGAATACGGATCTTACATAAGAATACGAATAGAGATTAATAAGATGCATTAATAATGACAGTGATTTCTGTGATGACACGCTTAGTCATTTATATTAAAACAGGTTTTTGCATGACTTGTATAATAAGTCAATACAAGTTGTATTGTGTATGAATTGTTGTTCTGGTGAACACACTGGACAGTTCAATAGTTTGTATTTACACGTTTGCGAAATCTGACCTGCAAAGCGACCCACACAGAACAAAGCCAAGATTTATTACAAAACTCATCAACTAAGCGACACTTCTGCCTTTGCTCGGCTCTCAGCTCGACTCGAGTCAAAGCGCATTATTACCGCAGACAGAAAGTGCTATCATCGCAATCTTACCAGTTTTCCCACGCTCATGATTCAATGTTAATCCTGCTGAATGATCGCTGACTTGCTGAGCTCCGCTGCTGCTGCGCGTGCTCGTGCGTCTCTGGTGCTCGTGACCCAGCGCGCGACAGCAGACGTCCACTGAGCATGCGCGGAGAATGCGCGGGAGCTAACGGTCTCTGAGGCGATGCGACGAATGGAGCGCTAGATTAGATTAGTTCTTCTATCGACGCAAAAGTCATATAAAGTGTGAGAACTGATAATATAATACATTTTTCATTATTTTATATATTTAGTTAAGAGATTTTGCCGTTTGAAGGAGGTTAATCAGTATGTTTCGAGTAATGCCGAAGATTCCCAGAAAAACTCATCAGAAAAGAGGAAGGAGCTCCAACATGCAGAGGTTTTCTTGGAAACCTGTCCATTCATCTTGTAACGCAATAAAGATGAGACAGGTGTGTGTTTTAACTGTCCTCAGGCGTGTTCCCACACACTGATGATTGATTTGAAGCTGACAGCCTCTGATTGGACGATTTCAACATCATCCCGCCTTCCACTGGTAGAGGCTGGATTGTGTCCCAAATTACGTACTAGACACTGGCCCAGTCCCAATTCGCTTACTAATGCTGCATTCCAGGCAGGTTTTTGAGCATGTAAATCACGACTTCAAACCACGACTCACGACTTTGTAGCGTTCCATGCCAGTCACGCCAAACTACCTGTGCGCAATATATACTTATTGTTTCAGAGACACATAAAATTGTAATACATAATCGTGTGCGTATTATTATCATTATTATATTATTATTAATTTGATTGAAACGTTATATTGTCCTAAAGTGTATTCTCACCGTGTAAGGGAGGGGGGGTCTACCATTGTTGTTTTGTATGGTTTTGCGGGCTATGTGACGTCAGAACTCGTAACTGGTAGTACATCGATCTAGTACGAGTTCACGGGTGGGAAGTCACGGGTTTGACTGCCGTTCCAGTGCACTTTTACGGGTATAAGGTTGGAAAAACATGGGTTACAGGTTGCCTGGAACGCGGCATTATACTACGACCTAACAGTATGTACTCTTTTTGTGAAGAAAAAGTACATACTTTTGAGTGTGTAGCAAAAGAGTAGGCAAGCTTTGGGACATACTATCACGTCATCTTTAACGGACAGATCTGTTGCGTGCATCCTGTCACCGTAAACTGCCCTGTCAATCATCCTGTCACAGTAAACTGCCCTGTCAATCATCCTGTAACCGTAAACTGCCCTGTCAATCATCCTGTCACAGTAAACTGCCCTGTCAATCATCCTGTCACAGTAAACTGCCCTGTCAATCATCCTGTAACCGTAAACTGCCCTGTCAATCATCCTGTCACAGTAAACTGCCATGTCAATCATCTTGTCACAGTCAAAATCCTCCATTCAATCTAATTTGATTTCCTACCGTTTCGGAGAGCACGTTCATCTACCAGCCGTGGGTCTTTCATGTAGAGACTCTCCTCATGTGTTTGCAATTTGAATATAATGATGCATTTAAAAGGTAATGGCTAAACATATCTTTACAAAAGTTCACAATGCTGCTGCAGATGCAATATAATGTAGACAACGTTGAATAAATACATTTTCGTCAGGTTAGATACTGATAATTAATCACTCAAACCCCTTTATCTAAACCTCTCTAACCTCATCCAACGCGCGATGGGTTGTGGGCAATATTAGCCGTTAGCGTGTGCATCGATCTGCACTTCGGATTCTGACCAGAAATAGTAGACCATCCGGGTATCTTTGGAACACTCATTTCAACATACTACGATTTGGGAATTACTAATTCTATTTTCGAATACTATTTAGGACAGATAGTATGCGAATTGGGACTGGGCCACTATGTACTCAACTGTGTAGACGTGTAGTGTATGAATTTTATAAGGTTATTATTATTTTATAAGGTGTTGTTCCTAAATACCTAAAACATGCAACTGTAAAACCCCTACTTAAAAAACCCAATCTCGACCCAACCATACTTTCCAATTATAGACCGATTTCAAATCTATCTTTTATTTAAAAAAATTTAGAGAAAGTTGTTTTGGAACAACTACATAGTCATTTGGAGTTAAATAGTGTTTTTGAAAATGTTAGAAATATCTTTCTCCTTCAGCATACAAAACAATAGTCTATGTATGATTTTTATTCTAGCCAGCATAACTGCCACGTCTGCACATTCTTCTTTCCTTTTGTGTGTATGTTAAACATCTGGTATTCATTAATAGAAGTTGCTCACCCCTCCTTTCTCTTTCTCTCTCTTTTTCTCTCTCTATGTTCGTTCCACTTCTATACATTGTGTGTTTGAAAAGCTCCTAGGATCCTAAGGATCCTGTGGAAATCTAACAGGATATTGCCCATATTAAGAAGCTGTTATATAACGTCTATATGATATCTATGATGTAATGTTTGATTTTATTGGTTAGACTTGTATTCTTTTGTTTAAGACTTTCACTATATAAACCCTCGACAAAGGATATTGAGCTGAGCTTCTACTCCAACCAGCGCTGGTGTATTGTATTATCTGTTCATAATAAAGGACCAAGATTTGGGGCACTTTTCGTTTGGACCATTTCATTTCCATTTCTAACAATTTGGTTGCTCGTCCGGGATTTCTCCAGACAGGTAAGAATTAAAAATTTTTTTTTTACAAAAGAAAAGGTTGATTCTTCCTGTCTGCTGAGAAAAGTTTACCTATAGTGCCGTGATTTTCACCATATTTGGTGAAATTTGTTTGTTTGTCCGTCGTATATGCGGGACGCTAAGTCCGTCGTATATGCGGGACGCCTGTCCGTCGTATATGCGGGACGCTTGTCCGTCGTATATGCGGGACGCTTGTCCGTCGTACCTGCGGGACGCTAAGTCCATCGTATGTGCGGGACGCCTGTCCGTCGCATGAATAAATGCGGGACGTTTGTCCGTCGTATAAATAAATACGGGACGTTATCCTCGTGTTTGTGATCGAACGCGGGAAGAACGGTAGGAAAACTGATCACTTTCCTCCGTTTGGAAATATAGATTTGACACGAGATATTCGGTTTTTCTCTTGCAAATTATATTTCGTTTTATCTTTGGTCCTGGTTATGGATAGATAATACATACTTTAATTTTTAATTTTTTTTCTTTCTTTTCTCTCTTTTTATTTTTTTATTTTTATTTCTCTTTTTTCTTCTTTTCGTTTTTATATATATATTTCCTTTTCTCTTTATTGGCCAATTTACTAACACAATTAATCCTAAACTGCATGTTTTTCTTTGTTTTCTATTTGGCCATACTCTTATTTGTTTAAGTTGCATTACGGAGAAATTTTTGTGTTGATAATGGGGAATAAAATTAGTCCACCGTTACAAGATGAATCTCCGAAAGACTTTATGATTAGAAATAATCAAGCATTTTTTACGGAGCCATATTTGTCAAATTTAGCTGGCTGGTCAACTGGCAAAACACAATTAGATCCGTTTCCTCGAGACGGTTCATTTAAAGAAAATGACATGCTCGCTGCGAAAGGGCATGATTTTTGGAAATTGGGGCGACCCTGATTGGGACTATTCTTACATGAAACAGTCTTATAAAATTTGGAAGGACATGCAATGTTATTGGAACAAAGGTCCACAAAGAGTTGAGAATATGGACAATAATATTGTCCCAACTGCTGAACTGACTGTGAGGGAGAGTGTTTCTGCTGCCTTTTCTTCTCCAGCGGAGAGAGAAAAAAGTCTCTCCCGCTGGAGGAAAAACAGACGCTTCAAACCCTCCCTCCACAATACGAGAGTATTCAAACTGCTGTTTCTGAACTTATAAAAAATAGACTGTACCCTGTTGATGATAATAATTTACTGTTAGTGACAACGTTTTTGAATAGCATGCACAACGAGACTGCACAAATGATTCGAATCACTACCACCAACATTAGTAACATTTCTGTTGATGACTTGGGAAGACGTTTGCGTGAACTTTTGTCTGCTGGGGCATTTGACCACTCCAGAGGAAAAGTTCCCGCAATGTTTCAAGTTAGTTCCGCTGTCTAAAATCGCCCGCCACCCAATGACAGAAGGGACGTAAAGTGTTTTTTCTGTGGGTGTCGCGGACACACACAACGCTTTTGTAAGAAAAGAGCTGAGAGATTTCAGCGACATAATGATAAACAGATGTTCAGGCGCTCTGATGGCCCGATGCCAAAACCCCCTCCCTTCATTCCTCCCTCTGAAAGACAGAGACCTGTTTATCCAAACGCATGGCAAAAGCAATGACTGTGCCAGGACAAGGTGCTGCATTTTTCTGATAACTTTTCACAGATTTCAATGAGTTATGCAAACAAGTCAAATGTTTTGCCCTTTATTGAATTGAATGTTGACCATAAGCCATATGTTTTTTTAATTGACAGCGGAGCCTCCATCTCATCGCTGTCTTCTACTGTGTATGAGGGACCAATTACAGGAAAAAAACTAAATTCTATAGGAATAGACAATGTTCCTGTGGTTTGTAATTTGACGCCAACTTTACCAGTTACCTCTAATGATGTACCATCATTATTCAAAATGCATGATTTTGCAATAATTCCCGATTCTCCATTCTGTTTGTTAGGTAGAGATTTAATGCACAAGATGGGTGTTAAATTGGAATTTGACTCTGACTCTTTGCAACTTATGTTTCCATCAGCCTTTTCTCTCACAACCGACACAGGAAGTGCTCCCTTCGAGGATGTGTCTGCAACTGAGCTCGGACAGGAAGTTGCTGGGGTAAACCCGAAACTGTGGGCGGCGCATAAGGATGACGTAGGCCTACTTGACATTCAACCTTATGTGGCCACTTTGACAACGAATAGGCCTGTGTTTCAAAAACAATACCCGCTTTCAAAGGAAAAAGAGGAGGGAATTCGAGGTCTCATTGATCAGTTTCTGGCCCAAGGCATTCTGGTCCCCACTCATTCACCTTATAACACACCAATTAATCCAATCAGGAAAGCAAATGGTTATTGGCGCTTAACGCAAGATTTGAGAAAAATTAATGAATTGATAAAACCACTTGCTCCTATTGTGCCAGATGTACAGACTATTATTAATTCTATCCCTTTGGAACATGCATTCTTTTCTGTTATTGATTTATGTTCCGCCTTCTTCAGCATTCCTGTTGACCAACAAACTCAGCCACTTTGCTTTTTGTTTTCAGAATTGCCAATACATGTGGACAAGGCTTCAGAGATTCTCTGGCCGTTTTCTCCGCTGTAGTGCACGCAACGCTGAAGGATGTCAGACTCCCTCCTGACACCTGTCTGCTCCAATACGCTGATGACATTCTCGTCACTGGTGCTTCTGCGGACCTGTGTGCTGCTGCCACTACAATTGTCTGCAACGTTTTAGCAGAGGCTGGTTTCAAGGCATCTAAAGAGAAACTGCAGTGGGTGCAGAGGAAAGTCAATTACCTCGGCCATGAACTGTCACAAGGCCAAGTTCGCCTGTCGGCGGACAGAGTCAAAGCCATCGCTTCGTTCAAGCACCCTTCGACACGGAAGCAAATGCAAAGCTTTCTGGGACTGGTCAATTACTGTCGATTATGGGTGCCGAATTGTTCCATGTATGACAAAATCCTGCGAGACGCTACGCTGGATGACAAAGAGGACATTACATGGACAAGTGAAATGGACCAAGCGTTCAGACATTTGAAATCCTCTCTGTTAAGGCCTCCCGCCCTCGGCCTCCCATGTTACAAACGAGATTTCCATCTGTACGTGCACGAAAGTGGGGGCGCGGCCGCAGGAATCCTGGCCCAAGAGCATGGGGGTATTTTCCGTCCAGTTGCTTATTTGTCTACAACTCTTGATGCAGTGGCTCAGGGACTCCCGGCCTGTTTACGTGCAGTGGCTGCTGCAGCGATCATGGTACAGGATGCTGAAAGGGTTGTTTTATCACATCCGCTCACAGTTCACACATCACACCAAGTGGGTTGTTGACGGATGGTGAATTTGAGAGTGATGACCACGACTGCCTGACCAGACTCCAAACTTCGACTGCCTGCAGGCCAGATGTGTCTACATCTGTCCTGGAGGAGGGAGATAATTGGTATATAGACGGATCCTGTTTCAAGCCAAATGACAATTTATACTTGTGTGGATATGCTATTGTTGAATTACCTGATCGTGTAATTGAGGCATATTCGTTGCCATATAAATCAGCGCAAGTAGCAGAATTAATTGCTCTAACGAGAGCTTGTCAATTGGCAAAAGGTCAGTGCATCAATATATACACTGACTCCAAATACGCGTACGGCGTTGTCCATGATTTTGCTAAATTGTGGGAAGAAAGAAATTTCAAAACCTCCGACGGAAAACCAATTTCACATCACAATATCGTGGCCGAGCTCATCAGTGCAGCACAGCAACCATCGAAACTTGCTGTTATTAAAGTACCTGGTCATAAAACAGGTGAATCAGATGAGGCTAAGGGAAACAGGTTTGCAGATGAGGTCGCGAAATGGGCTGCTAAAGAAGTAATACTTAGTCCATATGTAAATGAACAGAGCACCGAGGTGCCTATGATGAATTCGTCGCTAATCAATGATTTGGACATTAAAGTACTACAAGCTAACCCTACGCAAGCCGACCTGATTCATTGGGCCGCGAATGAAGTAAAACCAGATCAAGCTGGTATTCTAAGAGACAAGCAGGGTAGAATCGCTCTACCAGCATCCACCGTTGTAATGCTGTGCAGGCATTATCACGGGGTATCACATGTGTCAAAAGAAAAAGTGATCCAAAATTTGAATCAATCATACTGCATAGCAAATGTTCGGAAGAATACTTTGTTGATATTGGATGCTTGCTTAGTGTGTGCACAAACAAACAGGCACAAGGCAACCCGCCATGACGCTTTACCGCATCCTGAGCTTCCTTTTCAATATTTACAGATCGATTTTACACACATGCCTCCATGTGGAAATCACAAATATTTGCTCGTGATTGTTGATCGATTTTCAAAGTGGCCAGAAGCTTTTCCGTGTGGTAAAGAAAACGCGCAGACGGTTGTAAAGGTTCTTGCAAAAGAAATTATACCGCGCTTCGGTATTCCAACCGTTATCGCAAGTGATAATGGAACTCCGTTTGCTTCAAAAGTCACACAATTATTGGCCAAAGAACTTAATATTAATTGGCACTTCCATATTCCCTTTTCGCCACAATCCTCCAGGAATGTGGAACGGACGAATAAGACGATAAAAGAACGTCTGAATAAGGCGTGTTTAGATACGGGCAGAAATTGGGTTGATTTGCTGCCTGCCGTACTGACGGAAATGAGAATGTCTCCATCAGCAACCACAAAAATGTCTCCATTTGAAATTCTGATGGGTAGACCTTTCCCGACCCCTTGGGTCAGAGGTCGCGCTGGCAATCTCTCCACAGGTGACACGGAAGTGATCATCGCGGACTACGTGGATTCCCTAGTTAGAACGTTGAATGGCATAAATGGTGATGTCTCTCTCTCTCTCCCTCTTCCTTCAGAAAAGCCGACTCATCCTTTTGTTCCAGGACAGCAGGTGCTGATAAGGTGTCTGAAGCCCACGAAACTCGGTGAGCCGAACTACTTAGGACCATCCACGGTTATCGCTGTGACGAGGACAGGTGTTCTGACTGATCTCCAGCCACAGTGGATCCATGCTAGCCGAGTGAAACCAGCTCCATCCCAGGGGAACGCATAAGCCTATGCGGAAGCGGTGATCGAAAGGAGAACGAGGAAGAGAAGTAGACGAGTAACGAGATTGCTGATTGAGATTAGCAATAATTATAACTGAATCCATTAAGATTCATCGTGCTATGAATACTGTTGTATTTTCGCAAATATGCTTTGATGAATAGAACTGTTAAGTATTAGTGATTTTGAAGGAAATGTTTGATTGAAGAATATCTCATGTATTATTGTACTAGAATGAGTATGCTGAAAAGTATGTGATACGATAATTCTATTATAATCATCTTATCAAAGTGGCCATTGTTAGAAATATCTTTCTCCTTCAGCATACAAAACAATAGTCTATGTATGATTTTTATTCTAGCCAGCATAACTGCCACGTCTGCACATTCTTCTTTCCTTTTGTGTGTATGTTAAACATCTGGTATTCATTAATAGAAGTTGCTCACCCCTCCTTTCTCTTTCTCTCTCTTTTTCTCTCTCTATGTTCGTTCCACTTCTATACATTGTGTGTTTGAAAAGCTCCTAGGATCCTAAGGATCCTGTGGAAATCTAACAGGATATTGCCCATATTAAGAAGCTGTTATATAACGTCTATATGATATCTATGATGTAATGTTTGATTTTATTGGTTAGACTTGTATTCTTTTGTTTAAGACTTTCACTATATAAACCCTCGACAAAGGATATTGAGCTGAGCTTCTACTCCAACCAGCGCTGGTGTATTGTATTATCTGTTCATAATAAAGGACCAAGATTTGGGGCACTTTTCGTTTGGACCATTTCATTTCCATTTCTAACAGAAAAATTCCAATCTGGGTTTAGAAAATACCACAGTACTGAGTCCGCTTTATTAAAAGTTTTTAATGATATTTTATTGTCTGTTGACTCAGGGGATTCTGTGATTCTCCTACTCTTGGATTTAAGTGCCGCCTTTGATACTGTGGACCACAAAATTCTTATCTCACGACTTGAACAATGTGTGGGTATTGAAGGCTGCACTCTAGATTGGTTTAAGTCCTATCTGAATGATAGAACGTTTTCTGTTTGTCTAGATGGGTTTTCTTCTTCTGTTTCTGTTTTGGATTATGGAGTCCCTCAGGGCTCCATTCTGTCGCCAGCTTTGTTCTCGTTATATTTGCTTCCTTTTGGGACTATCTTTTCTAAACATGGGGTGTCATTCCATTTTTATGCTGATGACACACAGATTTATCTGCCTCTAAAGAAAAATGATGGGGAGGGCCTCAGCTTATTATCAGCGTGCGTGTCTGATGTTAAGTCCTGGTTTTCTTCAAATTTTCTGCATCTAAACGAGAGCAAAACTGATGTTATTGTTTTTGGTACCTCAGGTGTTTCTATTACTCCCGATGGTGACCTGGGAGATTTGGCCCCCTATGTAAAACACTCAGTGACAAACTTGGGAGTTATTTTTGATTCTGCTCTTAAATTTGACAAACAGATAAGTGCCGTAGTTAAATCTAGTTTCTTCCAATTAAGACTATTATCTAAGGCTAAGAGTTTTTTAACATTTGCAGAGTTTGAGAGTGTGATTCATTTGTTCATTTCATCTAGACTTGACTATTGTAATTCTCTTTATATTGGAATGAGTCAATCCAATATTAGTCTTCAGATGGTTCAGAATGCAGCAGCCAGACTTTTGAATGGCACAAGGAAGTTTGATCATGTTACCCCAATATTGCGTTCGTTGCACTGGCTGCCAGTTTGTTATAGAATTGCTTTTAAAATTCTGCTTTTTGTTTTTAAAGCCATAAACAAATTAGCTCCAAATTATCTCTCTGATCTTTTGAAATTAAACGACTGTGTTAGATCATTGAGGTCATCTCAACAAAGATTGTTGATGGTTCCAAGATCAAGACTGAAGACGAGAGGTGACCGTGCATTTTCTGTTGTTGGTCCAAAACTGTGGAATAGTCTTCCTATATCTTTAAGGCTAATATCCACAGAGTCTGTTTTTAAATCTAAGTTAAAAACCTACCTGTTTTCACTGGCTTATAATTGTCCTTGATTTTAATGTTGAATTGTTAAATTGGTGTTTCTGATGTAAAATCCCTTTATCACTTGCTTTGCGGTCGGTTTTTGTTTTTAAGATATTTATTCTGTTGTACAACACAATGGCCAACTACTGTTGCTTTTATTGTGCTATATAAATAAAAGGTGATTGATTGATTGATTGATTAATTGATTATTTAGTCATTTAACATCTGTTCAGTCTGTTAGCCCCGCCCCCTCACAACTACAGTTGAGTGCATGAAGTGATGTTTTGGGGTTAATTAAGTGCATCATCCATCCAGGTGTTTGAAGTGCACTTTTTCTTTTGGGATTTTAAATATGAACTCCAATCACAGTATTTATACTGAAAAATAGCATATACTTTGGTATAGAGTGGTACAGTATAGAGTGATACAGAGTGACCCAAAGTATGCACTTATTCACTATGTACTTATGCACTCATTCGTGTAGTGAATGAAATTGATTTGATAAGGTTATTTTGACCTTCACTGTCGTAGTCTGATAGCTCCTCCCCCTCCGCTACGTAATTAAAGCTGCGACTGTCGAGTACATGAAGTGTCCAACATTCCACACTTCGTTTTTTGTTGTTAATTAAGTGCATCATCTGATATTTAAAGTGTACTGTTTCTATGTGGAATTTTCAGTGTGAACACGCTACTACTCGCTCTATCTATACTAAAAAAAGTCATAGAATAGTGCATAAGTACGTGAATTGAGACACTCCTTATGTTTGTAATAACGTACTAATACTTAAGGATCTTTCACCACAACGATAACTATATTAGCGTCCCCTCATTAGTGGTCAATATCTCTTTGTTTATTATAAGCGCGTGTGCATTTGTCGTCTCCTTCTTAAAATTTACACGCTTTTTGAACTCGTGTCGATTCTGATTGGCTGTCAAAGTTTTTATTGTTCTTCAGCTAGAAAAAAAATATTCTGAAAGTGATTCCAACAATATTGTTCGTCTGTGTTGTTATCGTTATAGTTGTGTAGGATGGACTGGCTATTTTCATGGAATTAGAACGATTGTTAAAATTTTATCATTATTCTCTTTGGTGTGAACTGGCTTTTATTATCAATAGCGTCTGGCTGCAGACAAGTGACGTCACTTGCACTCTCGGACTTGCACGCTCAGACACGAGCGCTTCCTCTGCAAGTGACGTCACTTGCACTCTCAGACACGAGCTATGGAACGCGATCGGGGCCAATAGTCTTCAAACGAAACGCGTGAAATTTGACAATTTTTTTACAGTCTATGGTCAACATGCACTGTTTGTCCGCGTTAACGCGGCAATTTTTTCGTGTTTCTTTTGTACGCGTTGACACGCTCATTTTGGTCGTGTTAAGGCGTCAGTTGTCGTCGCGTTACTTTAGTGCGTGTAAAGACGCACAGTTTTACCATGTTAAGACGACCAATTTGAACGTGTTTCTTAACGCGCACATTCTGTACGTATTGAAGTGTAATATTTTAAAAAAGCAGACTTACCTTTTATATGTACCTAAATATTAATCCTTTAGTTTATTGTGGCATTGCTTTACTGACTACTGTGCTAGAGTAAAGTAATGTTACAATGTATATTAAGTAAGTCAAGTGCTAATTATCCATATTATACAATTATTATAATGTTTATGGGTTATTATTTGTTTTTGTTATAATGTTTTTGTTTTGTTATAAGTTATAATCTAAGTTATAATTTCCAAAAGTATTATAGGCTAACTTACACAGCACATATTTATAACTAAATACACATACACACATATACACACACACACACATAAATGTATTCACTTTCACATAGCCTAATAATGTTTTGTAATTTGGTGTTTAATTGGTTGTATAGTATGTTTCTGCTGTTCGGTCTGTATTGTTTCCAGGAACATCATCTTGGCTGCTATAATAAAATTACTACATTATATTTAACATGTCTTTTGATATTCATTATACTTTTATTATTAATATGTTATTTACCCATAAACTTGTCTTTAGGAATCCATAAGTTATAGTGGCAAGAATAACTTTGTTAAACCTTTAGGGGCGGTTTCCCAGACAGGGTTTATATTAAGACAGGAGTAGGCCTTAATCTACTTAATCATGTTTTAAAAACACAGATTAAGTACAGATTACTAACAAACATATTTTTTGCTTGCATTAAAATAATTGTCTCTTGTTTTTGTTAGACCAAGTCTGCAAAAATACAAGGACATTATATGCTTTGCACTGCAAACTTTTTTCAAAACTCTAAACACATTTCTCTACATTACACACATCATTCAAAACTAACAGCTCTTGTGTTTAATTTGGGAAACACTGGCATTTAAATGCCACATTAATTTACTGATGACCTACAGCCAATAATCATGTGGGAAAACACTTGTACATAAATTGATCACTTAGAAATCAAAACTCAGTTTTGAGAAGGAAAGAAATTATTTTTACTATTATTATATATTGAATTATTTTTTATTATTTTCAAGACATTTTGGACAATTTCATGCTCCCAACTTTGTGGGAACAGTTTGTAGATGAAAAACATCAAGATGATGCAAGTTTTTTCTTTTTATTGTAAATGTCAATTTACAGTTATTACACACAGTTAATGTGCAAAACAGACAAATACAAGGTACAAATAGACAATATACAACATATATAAAAACACATTGGCACATTATTCACTTTGCTCTAGTGTAGTTCGTCAGTTTACCTTTAATAGCGGAGAGCAGGTGTCGATTGCAAGTGACGTCACTTGCAGCGGAAGCGCTCGTGTCTGAGAGTGCAACTCTGCAGCCAGACCCTTCTCTTTATTATGGCCAAATTTGGAATCCCATACTAGCATACTACATTTTTGTTTCTGCCATATATATGAAATGCTAACTACTTTCACTGTATATAATCTGATCAAACTGTGTGAGAAAGTGTTTCCCACAATGCATTATTTGATTAAAATGACAAAACTGACAGCATTTTACACTAAATTGGATTAAAATCACTATATTTATTATAGAGATAATAAATGGAAGTGCTAAATTAATCTTGAAGTGATGAGGTACTGACGCTGTAGTACTACTGTTGGAACGCTTGTCTCTGCACACTGCACACTCTTTACAGTAAGTACACTAGTGATGCGTTCTGAACTTGTGTTGTGTTGAGAAGCGCGTGAGTCTGTTGTTGAGTTCTGGTCCGTTCTGCTGGATTCACCGGATCTTACCGCTGCTGTTTGAAGAGCTGGAGGCAGAATGAACGTTGACCAGAGACAGGCAAATATTTACTCCGGTAAAAGTGCAAACGCAACAGATTTCCCACAAGCCAGAACCTGTAAAGATCCATACTGTTCCCGTCAGTGTGAGGTGGGCCTCTCTCTCTCTCTCTCTCTCTCTCTCTCTCTCTCTCTCTCTCTCTCTCTCTCTCTCTCTCTCTCTCTCTCTCTCTCTCTCTCTCTCTCATCTGTTCTGTTTTTTGCCATGTCTTATTCCTGCACGAGAGTCTCTGAACATTTCTAGATTGACCTCGTGATCCAGTTATATGACCTCTGAACTTCAGATTGTGTTCTTTGTGACACACACTGATGTCAGACTGTCCTTATTCAGTTCCTCACATCTCGCCAGTTCACCAGTAAACAAACTGAACGTTGGACTTTAAGGCAGCTGTAGGCAAACAATATAGAGTTATGATGTTATGAATGGCTTTAATACTAACTGTTAGTGATTAATCTCACCAACCTGAACCAAAACACACACGAGTCTCGAGATCGTCCCATCATTGCATCTGTGGATGAAGATCATTAACCGGACAAGACCAGATCCTCACCAGTGTAAAGGTATGTAAACTACATCATCACTGTAAATAATGCAACTAAAAGCTTCTTCTAATAGATGTGTGTTAATTTAGAGCACAAATGCACCTACAGTAGTTGTTTTGCCTGGCCTGTTATTTCTTTAATTAATGTTAACCAGTAATGAGTCTGATCAAATAAAGATTGGATATTAAAATCAGGCTTGTGCACAATTCAGAATTGAATTGAGAATGACTCCTAAATTCCAATTCAATTCTTGAATTTGAATTGATGTCAAAAACAGGATCTAGAATTACAATTCGAATTTGAATTAAATGAAGCAGAATTGCAATTCAAAACAAATTCTAAGAAATTCATATAGATATTTTAAGTGAAGTGTTTAACAATAAAGCTTTACAGAATATGTCAGATATGATTGCATTACATATTCTATAAATTATGTTAGTTTGAACTACTTGTACAGATTACATTAACAGGAAATATTTTCCCCCAGCAATGAATGTTAAAAGCTCTAGTCACTGAACAAATAATTAAGTTTGATTTATTGTAATTGTAATTTTGTGGAACATGATAGAACATGACTCCCAGAATTACTTTAGTAAATCTTTAGAAAAAAAAAAAAACAATTTGAGGTGGAAATTTGTTTATATATGATACAAGATGGCGCCGCGCATGGCTGCCACGGTGTGTCGCTCTCCAGCTATTGTGTTGTTTTTGTTCGTTTGTTCTGCGTTTAGTCATTCTTTTCCTATCAGTTTCACCAGAGACGAACTACTGGACATTAGGAAACACACACCAGATAACTTTTCTACAGTTTTTGATTATTCGGACGTCTTGCTGGACATTCTCGTCGGTGGGGCAGCGTTGTTGTTCAAACGCGCGGTCAGACGCAAACGCGGGAAGCGTGCAGGCGCGCTGGTTAAACTCCGCGAGCGCGGCCTGCGCACTGCACTCCCCAGTATTCATCTTGCGAACCTCCGATCCCTTCCTAACAAAATGGACGAACTTCTTCTCCTCACACGCACTAACAAGGATTTTTTAAACTCTGCTGCTCTGTGCTTCACTGAAACCTGGCTGAGTGAAGCCATACCGGACAACGCAATACATCTGCCGGGCTTCCAGCTGTTCAGAGCGGATCGCATCGCGGAGCTAACGGGGAAAACGAGAGGTGGTGGATTGTGTTTCTACATTAACGAAAGTTGGTGTTCAGATGTAACAACACTGAAGAAGCTCTCCTAATTTAGAGGCACATTTCATAAACTGTAAACCTTTCTACTCGCCTCGGGAGTTTTCCTCTTTCATTCTCGTGAATGTTTACATCCCTCCAGACGCGTGCGTGAGCGCGGCGCTACAACAGCTGGCTGAACAAATAGCTGAAACAGAACAAAGGTATCCTGACTCTCTTTTAATCATTCTTGGGGATTTTAACAAAGCAAATCTTTCCCGCGAACTACCAAAATACAGACAGCACGTTACATGTCCCACCAGAGACAGTAATATACTGGACCACTGTTACACCACAATAAAAAATGCGTATCACTCCGTTTCACGGGCAGCTTTGGGGCTCTCTGATCACTGTTTGGTTCATCTTATACCGACCTACAGGCAGAAACTGAAATCAGCTAAACCTGTAATAAGAACTGTAAAAAGATGGACTAATGAAGCAGAACAGGATCTACAGGCCTGCTTTGATTGCACTGATTGGACTGTTTTTGAAGCTGCTACCAACGATCTGGATGAGCTCACAGATACTGTAACATCATATATAAGTTTCTGTGAGGATACATGCATTCCTACCAGGACATTCTTATCATTTACTAATGATAAACCATGGTTTACTGGGAAACTCAAACACCTTCGTCATGCCAAAGAGGATGCCTACAGAAGTGGGGATAAAATCTTGTACAACCAGGCCAGAAACAGTTTGACAAAGGAGATCAGAGTTGCTAAAAGAAGCTACTCTGAAAAACTGAAAAAACAGTTTTCATCCAACGACCCATTATCAGTCTGGAATGGCCTAAGGAACATCACCAACTACAAGTCACCATCCCCCCGATCTGTGGACAATCAACACCTGGCTGACGATTTAAATTCATTTTATTGCAGGTTTGAAAAACCCTCATTCACACCACACACCGGCTCTAACCTGCACTTCACACATTCACCATCACCTCCTGCACTTCCATTACTCCCCCCTCCTGCCATCCAACCTGAGCTTAAGGTCTGTGTGAAGGACGTGAGCCGAGTCTTCAAAAAACAGAAGACTAGGAAAGCCTCAGGCCCAGACGGCATCTCATCTGCTTGTTTAAAAGCCTGCGCTGACCAACTGGCCCCGGTCTTCACGCAGATCTTCAATAGATCATTGGAGCAGTGTGAAGTTCCCTGCTGCTTCAAACGCTCCACTATCATTCCTGTCCCCAAAAAACCCAAAATCACTGGACTTAATGACTACAGACCTGTCGCTCTCACGTCTGTGGTCATGAAGTCGTTTGAAAGACTGGTGTTGGCCCACCTGAAGGACATCACTGGACCCCTGCTGGATCCCTTTCAGTTTGCTTACAGAGCAAACAGGTCTGTGGATGATGCAGTCAACATGGGACTGCATTATATCCTGCAACATCTCGACAGACCAGGGACTTATGCAAGGATCTTATTTGTGGACTTCAGTTCGGCCTTCAATACCATCCTGCCTGGTCTTCTCACAGCCAAACTGACCCAGCTCTCCATACCATCCTCGATCTCTCAGTGGATCTCCAGCTTCCTGACGGACCGGCAGCAGCGAGTGAGACTGGGGAAACACACATCCAGGACTCTCATCACCAGCACTGGCGCCCCCCAAGGGTGCGTTCTCTCCCCACTGCTCTTCTCCCTGTACACTAATGACTGCACTTCTAAAGACCCCTCTGTCAAGCTCCTGAAATTTGCAGACGACACCACTGTCATCGGTCTCATCCAAAACGGTGACGAGTCTGCTTACAGACTGGAGGTTGAACAGCTGGCTGTCTGGTGCAGTTACAACAACCTTGAGCTGAACACGCTCAAAACAGTGGAGATGATCTTGGACTTCAGGAGAAACAGCCCAGCACTCCCCCCACTCACCATCATGAACAGCACTGTGGAAGCAGTGGAGTCATTCAGGTTCCTGGGCACTATCATCTCTCAGCACCTGAAGTGGGACAATCACATTGACTCCATTGTGAAAAAAGCCCAGCAGAGACTGTACTTCCTTCGCCAGCTGAGGAAGTTCAACCTGCCACAGGAGCTGCTGATTCAGTTCTACTCAGCCGTTATTGAGTCTGTCTTATGCACTTCCATCACTGTCTGGTTTGGTTCAGCTACCAAATCAGACATCAGGAGACTGCAACGGACAGTCCGGACTGCGGAGAGGATTATTGGTGCCCCCCTGCCATCCCTCCAGGACCTGTACTCTTCCAGAGTGAGGAAGAGAGCAGGTAAAATCATCACAGACTCCAATCACCCTGGACACCTCCTGTTTGAACTGTTACCGTCAAGACGGCGAATCAGATCACTGGCCACAAGAACATCTCGGCACAGGGACAGTTTCTTCCCACAGGCCATTTCCCTTCTGAACAGTTAACACACCTCACAAGGCATATGCCTTAAGTGCAATACTCCCACTGTTTAGTGCAATATCGTACAGCTCAGGTTAACTTGTATGTAGATTTTTTATTTATAATATTCAAAACACTGTAAATATGTTCATAGTTCATAATCTGTAAATCTGAAAATGTCTATTCTGACTAAACCCAACTGTGATACTTTTATTCTCATATATTTATATTTTTATTTTTTATTCTTATAATTTGTAGTATTATGTTTCTTGTTGTATTTGTATTCGTATATGTCCACTGGAAGCCTCAGTACCAAAACAAATTCCTTGTGTGTGCAAGCACACTTGGCAATAAAGCTCTTTCTGATTCTGATTCTGATATATATATATATAATTTCATTACAGTTAACTCACTCCTCAACCCTGCATACATTTTGTTCTAATATTAGAACAAAATGTATGCAGGGTTGAGGAGTGAGTTAACTGTAATGAAATTATGTTATTGAATTACAAAATGAATGTATGAATTATATATATATATATACATATATATATATATATATATATATATATATATATACATTTTGTTCTAATATTAGAACAAAATGTATGCAGGGTTGAGGAGTGAGTTAACTGTAATGAAATTATGTTATTGAATTACAAAATGAATGTATGAATTATATATATATATATATATATATATATATATATATATATATATATATATATATACATTTTGTTCTAATATTAGAACAAAATGTATGCAGGGTTGAGGAGTGAGTTAACTGTAATGAAATTATGTTATTGAATTACAAAATAATTGTAATTGTATTTAGTTGTAGCCTATTACTGAGGTAAAATGTGTAATTTAATTAGTTACTAATCAAATTAAAAGGAAATTGCTTTACATATATACCAAATAAAGTAATACAAACCACATTTATAATGGTTAACTTATAACAGTAAGCAATTACATTTCCAAAGTAACCTTCCTAACGCTGAATGTATGTGAGATTCAACACATTCTTTCTGTTGTGTGACTGTGTGGAACTTCTTTGAATTGCCATGAATTTAATTCCACTTCCTGTCATTCCAATTCAAATTCAAATTCAACTTCTTGTGGGGCGGAGTTAATTCAATTCAAATTCCAATTCATGAATTGAATGGAGGCCAATTCTGAAATTCTGAATTTTGCACAAGCCTGATTAAAATGTCACTTTAATCTGTTTCTCAGGTCCTGCCTCGGGAGAAAAGGCTCTCAGCAAAAAGCCTTCAATGTACATGTGCTGTAAACTCTTTTACTTATATACATATGTAATTGTGTGTGTATTAGTTAACTTTATATCCTCAGCAGATTAATATGAATTGTTGTGGGTTTATGCAGGAAATGACTAAATATGATGTCAACATGGCCGATGTAAATATATACACACCTGTAGAGCTACGGGACTCACTTCATCTGTGATCGGAAGTAAGTTCTTCACTGAATTCAGTACATAATACAATCTAAAAAACACTGGGTTAAAAACACATGTTGGGTTAAAGTACTAGTTTACATCTACATTTTACATTTACATTTATTCATTTAGCAGACGCTTTTATCCAAAGCGACTTACAAATGAGAATAATAGAAGCAGTTAAACTAACAGTACAATACGTAAGTGCTATAGCCCCTCTCAGTTTAATTTTAGTGCAGAATAGAATAGAAGAGAAGAGAAGAAAAAGTGTTAGTATTACTGAATCAAGTGCTGCCGAAAAAGATACGTCTTCAGCAATTTCTTGAAAGTTGCTACTGACTCAGAAGCTCTGGTTGAGTTAGGCAGATCATTCCACCAACAGGGAACAGTCATGGTAAAGGTCAGAGAAAGAGATTTTGTGCCTCTTTGAGATGGTACCACCAGACGACATTCGCTAGCAGAGCGCAAGTTTCTGGATGGCACAAAAGTCTGAAGTAATGAGTTTAGGTAAGAGGGAGCAGTGCCAGTGGTTGTTATGTAGGCAAACGTCAGTGCCTTGAATTTAATGCGAGCGGCAACTGGCAACCAGTGCAATTTTGTGAGGAGAGGAGTGACGTGTGCTCTCTTTGGCTCATTAAAGACTACTCTGGCTGCAGCATTCTGGATCAATTGTAGAGGTTTGACAGAGCAAGCAGGAAGACCAGCCAGGAGAGCATTACAATAGTCCAGTCTGGATAAAACAAGTGCTTGGACAAGGAGTTGTGTAGCATGCTCTGTAAGGAAGGGCCTGATCCTCCTAATGTTGTGCAAAGCAAATCTGCAGGACCGGGCAGTTCTAGCAATGTGGTCTGTGAATTTCAACTGATCATCAATTACAACCCCAAGGTTCCTAGCTGACCTTGATGGAGTTATGGATGACGAGCCTAGCTGAATGGAGAAGTTGTGATGAAGTGTTGGGTTGGCCGGGACCACAAGTAGCTCTGTCTTCACAAGGTTTAGTTGAAGGTGGTGGTCCTTCATCCAGCCAGAAATGTCTGTCAGGCAGGCTGAGATACGAGCAGCAACCGTCGGATCGTCAGGCTGGAATGAGAGGTAGAGTTGCGTGTCATCAGCGTAGCAATGATAGGAAAAGCCATGTTTCTGAATCACAGATCCTAGTGATGTCATGTAGATGGAGAAGAGGAGTGGTCCAAGCATTGAGCCCTACTGGCACCCCAGTAGCTAGATGTTGGGTCTTAGATGCCACACCTCTCCACAACACCCTAAATGACCTACCTGAGAGATAAGACTCAAACCATTTGAGTGCAGTTTCCGAGATGCCCTTCATCTTTAGGATTGACAGGAGGATCTGGTGGTTAACTGTGTCAAAAGCAGCAGACAGATCCAGCAGGATGAGGACTGAGGATTTGGAAGCTGCTCTTGCCAGTCTCAGAGCTTCAATTACTGAGAGCAGGGCAGTCTCAGTTGAGTGTCCGCTTTTGAAACCAGACTGATTGTTGTCCAAGAGGTTGTTCTGTGTAAGAACGGAGGAGATCTGGTTGAAAACAACTCGTTCAAGTGTTTTCGCGACAAATGGAAGAGGAGATACTGGTCTGTAACTTGTTAGATGTGCTGGATTTAGATTGGGTTTCTTAAGCAGTGGGGTTACTCAAGCCTGCTTAAAAGCTGTGGGAAAGGTACCAGTGTGAAGAGAGGTGTTTATGATGTGCGTGAGTGTGGGTACAACTGAGGAAGAAATGGCTTGAAGTAGATTAGTGGGGATAGGATCAAGCGGACAGGTAGTAGGGCGATTGGAAAGGAGGAGTTTAGAGACTTCTGCCTTTGAAAGTAGAGAGAAGGAGGGTAGAATGTGTGCGTTTGCTGGTAAAATGTGTGTGTCAGTTTGTGGATTGGTAAATTGGCCGCTGATGGTGGTTGTTTTTTCTATGAAGAATGTGGCAAAATCATCAGCTGTTAGGGTTGATGAAGGAGGAGGAGGGTTAAGAAGAGAGGAGAAGGTTTTGAAAAGCATGCGAGAGTCAGAAGAATTGAAAATTTTGTTGTGATAGTAAGCCATTTTAGCAGTAGAGATATTAGCAGAGAGGGAAGAGAGAAGAGATTGATAAAGACCCAGGTCTGTCGGATCTTTCGATTTGCGCCACTTCCTCTCTGCACACCTGAGTTTAGTATGATGTTCGCGGACAATATCAGATGTGTGGCGCGGGCTGGCCTGGAGGAAAGGGGACAGAAGTTGTCCAAGCAGGATGTTAAAGTGGAGAAAAGAGTATCAGTTGCACTGTTAGTATCTAGTGTTGAGAGCTGATCAGGTGGAGGAAGTGTGGATGAGACCAACGAGGATAGGCGAGAGGGTGAAAGGGAGCGTAGGTTCCATCGAAAGGTGACCTGTGGAGGAGTGTGTGTTGTGTTCTGAGGCAGGTTGAGAGTGAGGAGGAAGTGATCTGAGGTGTGCAGTGGAGTGACCAGTGTATTGTCCGTGGAGCAGTAGCGTGTGTAGATAAGGTCCAATTGGTTACCTGATTTGTGAGTAGCCACAGTAGATACTCGTTTGAGGTCGAATGATGCAAGCAGGGTGTGGAAATCGGTAGCCTGAGATTTTTCTAGGTAGATGTTGAAATCTCCAAGAATTACGAGAGGAGTACCATCTTCAGGGAAGGATGAGAGTAGCACATCAAGCTCCTCCAAGAAACTGCCAAGTTGACCTGGGGGACGATATACAACTACAAAATGGATTTTAATAGGACTAGTGATGGTAATTGAATGTGATTCAAATGAGCTGTTGTCAAATAGAGGTGGTAAAGGATCAAATTTCCAGTCATTTGAGATGAGCAGACCAGTACCACCACCCCTTCTGGTCAGATGGGGGGTGTGTGAGAAAGTGAAGTTAGTGGAGAGGGCAGCAGGTGTGACAGTGTCCTCTGGTCTGATCCAGGTCTCAGTCAAGGCCAATAGACTGAGACCTGAATGACTTGAAAAAGATGTAATGAAATCAGCTTTGTTAACAGTGGACTGGCAGTTCCAGAGACCAATAGGAAAAGAGAATAAAGTATTAAAAGACACCGGAAGAGTACGGAGATTGTTAGGATTGTACCGCCTCCGACGTGTGACATTTGATTTACGTATGTTAGTAATAGTAGGGATTTGAAAACATAGTGTAAAAGAGCTCACAAACAGAAAGATCCGACGAAAAGTTGTAGAAGAGAAAGGAAACAACAGTAAATAATAAACAAGAAGAATTTAATACTCAAGTGCCTTGTCGGTGTCCTTGCTCGGTGGAGTCGCACAGGTAGAGTCGCTGGTCTTTACACTCTTTGGTCTTCACACGAGGGCAGCCGCGATCGCTGCCACGGTGCACTAACCAGTTATATACACGCCTAATACCCCGTTAATGAATACAGCAGGCCACGCCCAACTATTTAGCCAGCGAAACTCCACAGCCACGACACAAACAAACACACGCGCGTTTTTACCAGGGTAAACACAGTAATTCAAATTTATTTGTATAGCGCTTTTCACAATACATATTGTTTCAAAGCTGCTTTACAGAAAGTGCATTTCAGAAATGTACATAGAAAAATACAGTTACTTAATCATGTATTAATTTAGGGCAAACATATCGCTGACGTTGAGTCGTCTCTTCACAGGCGTCGAGTCGTCTCTTCACAGGCGTTTAGTCATCTCATCGCAGGTGTTGGGGCATCTGAAGTCTCCATGAGAGGCTGGATACAAACTGGAGCTGACAAACGCCATTTACCTCGGGACTAGCGTCCCGAGATAACAGCAGAAGAGCAGATGGGAAATAATTAGCATAGCTGCTGTTCATGAAATTTATGCATTCAATTTGATTCAACAGTAGTACAAAAGGTAAGCATTATGTGAATGCTTGGCTAAAAAGATGTGTCTTTAATCTAATTTTAAACTGGGACAGCGAGTCTGAGCCTCGAACAATATCAGGAAGGCTATTCCAGAGTTTAGGAGCTAAATGCGAGAACGCCCTCCCTCCTTTAGTGGACTTAGATATCCTAGGAATGACCAGAAGCCTCGAATTTAGTGATCTTAAAGAACGCGATGGATTGTAGGGTGATAGAAGGTCCATTAAATACACAGGAGCTAAACCATTTAGGGCTTTATAGGTCAGTAGTAGTAATTTGTAATTAATACGGAACTTAATGGGTAACCAGTGTAGAGATGATAAAATTGGTGTTATATGATCATATTTTCTTGACCTAGTAAGAACTCTAGCAGCTGCATTTTGCACTAACTGTAGCTTGTTTATTGAGGATGCAGGACAACCGGCTAATAAAGCATTACAGTAATCTAGTCTTGAGGTCATGAATGCATGAACTAACTTTTCTGCATCAGAGACAGATAGCATGTTACGTAGCTTAGCAATGTTTCTAAGGTGGAAAAAGGCTGTTCTTGTAACATATGAAATATGATTTTCGAAAGACAAGCTGTGGTCTAGTATAACACCCAGGTCTTTTACTGTAGTGGATAAAGTAACAGGACATCCTTCTAAATTAAAGTTGTATTGTACAAGGTTTTGTGGGTAGTTTTTTGGACCAATAAGTAATACCTCCGTTTTAGCTGAATTTAATAGCAGGAAATTACACGTCATCCAGCATTTTATATCTTTGAGACACTCTGTCAATTTAGATAAGTTTGTGTTTTCATCTGGTCGTGAAGTTACGAGTTTCACTCTTGATAACATGTGTAGCACTGTTGTACCATGGTGCTTTAGTTTTCTCTCTAACCTTTTTTAATCTAATTGGTGCAACAATTTCTAATGTACTAGAGAAAATGGTGCTCAAACTGCTAGTCATTTCCTCTAGTTCATCTGTTTGTTTGGGTTCACTGCGCAGCTGAGATAGATCAGGTAAGCTATTTGAGAATCTATCTATAGTGGTTGGAAGGATTGTTCTGCCTGGTCGATAACGTGGCGCAACATGACAAATTTCAGCAGTACGTATTATGCAAGTGCATGGGCAGTAATGCCCAACTATTTAGCCAGCGAAACTCCACAGTCACGACACAAACAAACACACACGCGTTTTTACCAGGGTAAACACAGTAACGAAGAGCCGCACTAAAATCAAATGAGAAAGTAAACACTCACAGACTGATGTTCTCTCCTGTTGTTCTAATGCTTCTTCTAACAACTATTAGCAAATGGCTAGAATAAGTACTTTAACTTTGGCCACGCCCAACTATTTAGCCAGCGAAATCCCCTTAGCCAGTTTAAATCCTCTAAACTTTAAAAAAAAAATACTCCACACAATCACTGGTTTGCATGATAATTTCATAATTTTTTATCATATTTTACAGTATAGCATATTTTAGATAGTTTTGAATACATATTGGATATTTAAGCTAGTTTATCAAATATTAGAAGAAAAAATGAAACATTAAGAAGTAATTCAAGTGTAATCGACCTGCCTCTGTTGTCTTGTTTCCAGTGTAACGGCGCTGAATCTCGTGCCGGCACTTGTATTATGTATCAAATTTAATGCAAGGCATCAGGCGTTTCCATCACGTGAAAAGACCGACGCGACACTCGTTTAGGAGACTCTCATCACAACCACGTATGTTGCTTTGCATAAAATTAAACTACATACAGAACAATAACGAATTAGATACAAAAACCTGTATTTTGCCGAAGACACACCATTTTGACAAAGCTGCACTGTTCTCTCCTGAAGAGGTCACAAAAAGTCTGCGATAAATAACTCAACCCCTGGGGTTACACAAAACTACCCAAGCACTAGGTTGTTCATCTGACTCAGGATTAGGGTTAAACAAAACTACCCAAGCACTGGCTTGTTACGTCTGACCCAGGAGCTGAATTACACAAAAACTACCCAAACACTGGGTTGTTCATCTGACTCAGGATCAGGGTTACACAAAAACTACCCAAACGCTGGGTTGTTCATCTGACTCAGGATCAGGGTTACACAAAACTACCCAAGCACTGGCTTGTTACGTCTGACCCAGGAGCTGGATTACACAAAAACTACCCAAACACTGGGTTGTTCATCTGACTCGGGATAAGGGTTACAAAAAAACTTCCCAAACACTGGCATGTTACATCTGACTCAGGATCTGGGTAACACAAAAACTATCCACTCACTGGGTTGTTATGGCTGACTCAAGATCTGGGTAACACAAAAACTATCCACACACTGGGTTGTTATTGCTGACTCAGGATCTGGGTAACACAAAAACTACCCAAACACTGAACAAATAATGCAAAAATTGACCCGAAAGGCTCAACCCAGGATTTGGGTAGAAAAACTAACCCTAGAGTTATTTTTTAGAGTGTATGACAGTACGGGGATTCAGATTGAACCGTTGTCTAATCTTGGTCAAAGTGACTCTAGTTCCGGCTGCAGTTCGAACAGCTCAATAATGTCACCAATCAGTGTTCAGAACACTAGAGCTTTGATAGATGTAACCAATCAGTGTCCAGAACACTAGAGCTTTGATAGATGTAACCAATCAGTGTCCAGAACACTAGAGCTTTGATAGATGTAACCAATCAGTGTCCAGAACACTAGAGCTTTGATAGATGTCACCAATAGGCTTGTTGCATAAACAGAACGTTCAATATTTCCGGGTTGTCACGATAGGCCGCACGACTTCCGGTTACGTTGACGTTATCTCCTGTCAGAGAGGGAGGGAGAGTGATTGTTTAGTTAGACAGAGTTTCTTAAGAGTAAAAGAAAAACGAATTAAATTGCAGCGTCAATCCAGTCGAACGTCTTTACACTGTTGTGTGCCGATGTGTGGAAATTCGTTGAAATACAATGGAACGATTAGTTTTCATCGCTTCCCTGTGGATCTTGAGGTGAGATCAAAGTGGCTAGTCAAGATCAGCAGGGATAGCTTCACTCCAACTGAATGCACTCGTGTCGGCAGTTGTCATTTCCTTTTTGAGGATTTTGTAACGACGACTGGGGGGGAGAAATGACTGAAGAAAGGCAGTGTCCCTTGTTTGTTTGCCTGGAATGAGTTCAGCGTACTGGCACCTCGGCTTAATGTCTGGCAACGTCGGCCAAGGCCTCCTTCCCCTGACCTACCGATGGCGTCTGACAACGAGGTGGTCATAGAGAAGGAAGTTGTACATCGTGATCACGCCTACTGTGTCACCCCCACTACTGCACTTGTCACACATCAGCTGGCAGATGAAAACGAAGCCCTGAGGAGAAAGGTAGAGGAGCTCCAACAACAAGTCCAATCACTGCAACTGCTGTCTCGGTTTGGACACCAACACCTCCAAGGATCTGATGAGGATATTCGTTTTTACACAAGGTTGATCCATGCTATTATGCAATTGTATGTAGTAGCTAACTCTATGTGTGTCTGGTTTGCAGTGGGGGTTATAGTACTGAAAATCTATACTCAAGTTAAAGTACAATTACTCCCTTAAAAATGTACTTGAGTAAAAGTAACATTTCCTTTCTGAGAAACTTAAGTAAAATTTAAAAAAGTATGTTGTTCCATCAATAACATGTCAGTCATCATGTTGTATTATTATGAACATAAAGTTCTAAAGTGATTATAATTTCATTGCAGATTTACATCATACAAGCATTTCCAGGCCTTTTGGCAATTGGTGGAGCCTTCTGCAACAACTAAAATGGTACGGATCACCAGTGTCCATGCTGCCTCCAAAGAACCTAGCCTTCTGAGACCATCAGAAAGTTATGTTGTTAGTCTTAACATTTGTTACAGTTTACTTGACATATCTTGACTGTCAAATGCTCCAGTATTAATCAAGGGTGTTTTCAGCTGATTTGTTAGGGCAACATACATTAATACTACAGTACAAGTTATTTCTAGTGTGTTATGTGTTTTTGTTTTTTAACAGAAACTAGCACCGATAGATGAGTTACTGCTTTTCTTGATGCACCTTTCTGTGGGCCTGCATTTGAGGGACCTAGCCAAACGCTTCAACATCCATACCACCAAAGCAAGCAGAATAATTACGTCGTGGACATATTTCCTCTATTATCTAATGGGTTCCATCCGCCTGTGGATACCACCAGAGGAATTAAAGGCTCATCTACCACCTGAGTTTGCTTTGTTCCCAGACACACAAGTGGTGCTTGACTGCACAGAAATCTTTTCCCAAACTCCCTCTTCTCTTCTTTTGCACTCCGAAATCTACTCCCCATACAAGTCACACACCACTTTCAAGGCCATGATTGGCATTGCACCTCATGGTCCCATCACCTTTGTGTCACCTTTGTATGCAGGTTCCATGAGTGACCGGGAAATTTTTAAGCAGTCAGGAATAGCAAAACTCCTCACACCAGAGATGACCATTATGGTTGACAAAGGCTTTCTTGTGGACAATCTCTTTTCTGGAAAGGTTTACCGACCTGCTTTCCTTGCAAGAAACAAACAGATGACCAAAGAGGATGTCCAGCAGACAGTCTATTGCCTGTGTGAGAGTGCATGTTGAGAGGTGCATCAGGCGAGTAAAAGAGAACAAACTGTTTGATAAAGTCATACCTCTGTCAGTGTGTGGGAGCATTGACCAGTTGTTCACCGTCGCTTGTCTCTTGGTGAATTACCAGAATGGACCACTGGTTAAGGCATGGGCAACACAGAAATGACTGGTCTAGAATTTTTATGAATCAGTTTACAATCAGTTCCAATTTCTTTGTTCAAGTTTTATTGTTCATTTTTACGAATCTATACAAAACTTGAACTGATACTGTATGGTGTATGTTTACAAATATCCACAAATGTAGAGATGTTATTGTTCAGTTTTACAAATCTATACATATATTTGTATATGCACTCACACACTCACACACACACTTGCTCATTTGTTATTGCTGTTCAGTTCATTCCATTTTGATGGTCATGTATTTTTACCCAATATGTAATATAATTGTTCATTTCTGTTCATTTTTGTTCTGTTACAGTTAGTAATAGATGATTGAAATAAATGATAACATCTTAAGACTCCAACATTTCTCTTTGTAACATTTTGTTCAGGTTTGATTCTAATCATAATGTAACATTATTGAGAAACGTGTTTTTTTGTTTTGTTTTTTTTTTCAGTACAAAAAATGCTAAACTTTGACAATATTTTTTATTTTTGTTATAATTGTGATTTTATAACATTTAGATATGAATCCAACTTGTGAAAATATATCTTTCAGGTACTCAAATAGTATAATGGAGCCCTATAGCTGTAACGTTTCAGGGTAGATGAAGAAGGCGGCGACCTCGAAGTACAAAAATAACCAAGGTTTAATATTCCAACAGGCAAACAATCCAACAATCGAAACAGTGTGTATGAACACAAACAATAACCGGCCAGCGAACAGAGAAACAGGGGGAGCTTAAATACACAGAGATAATGACAAAGACAACAGGTGACGATGATGAGTGAAACACATGATGATGATGATGATGATGATGAACAGGTGATGTTGATGACGGAGGATACTGGGAAGTGCAGTGCTGAGAAGACAGACAGTGAATGTGACAATAGCCATCTAGTGGTTAAATTGATTTTTTTTTAACTGCATTTTCCAAAAAATGGGCATAAATGTTACATTAAACCATTTAAAATTATCCATGTTATCCCCATGAATGAAAGTTAGACATATGGGTCTTTTAGAAAGTGAATTTAGCAGAAAATACTGTTTTTTTGTTTTTTGTTAAAAGCCTATTTAAATAAATATTTTTTAATTTATTCATAGAAATTTACAAGATATTATAAATCCTCCCAAAACTGCACAAATGTTGAGTAAAAACATTAACAAACAGAGTAAAATTGCATTTGTAAAATATTTTTTTTATTATCCTGTTACAAAATTAAATGTTATTGTCTGGGGTATTTGGAGACCCCAAAGATCACAAGTGACAACATAAACGAGGGTTAAACTGATATGTTGTTTGTTTACAAACATTCACAAATGCAGAGATGTTATTGTTTATTTTTACAAATCTATAAAACCTGAACTGATTCAATTTAATAAATACATACAAAACTAGAACTAATTTACTGTAAATTATTCTAAGAGTAACAGTAAATAGTAACAGTATCTATTTCAAACACACAGCCATGTAAAAATAAAAAAAGAAGTGATCCCCCTTCTCCCTAATGATTTGTGCAACCTCTGCATCTTTGTAGATTCCTTGGCAGGTCCTGCAAGCATTGTGTGTAAAATGCCATCTTCCTCGTTGACTACATTTACATTTATTCATTTAGCTGACGCTTTTATCCAAAGCGACTTACAATTGCTATATTTCAGAGGTTGCACGCCTCTGGAGCAACTAGGGGTTAAGTGTCTTGCTCAGGGACACATTGGTGTCTCACAGTGGATTCGAACCCGGGTCTCTCACACCAAAGGCATGCGTCTTATCCACTGCGCCATCACCACCCCTAACTGAACAAGTAGTACAAGATGGCGCCGCGCATGGCTGCCACGGTGTGTCGCTCTCCAGCTATTGTGTTGTTTTTGTTCGTTTGTTCTGCGTTTAGTCATTCTTTTCCTATCAGTTTCACCAGAGACGAACTACTGGACATTAGGAAACACACACCAGATAACTTTTCTACAGTTTTTGATTATTCGGACGTCTTGCTGGACATTCTCGTCGGTGGGGCAGCGTTGTTGTTCAAACGCGCGGTCAGACGCAAACGCGGGAAGCGTGCAGGCGCGCTGGTTAAACTCCGCGAGCGCGGCCTGCGCACTGCACTCCCCAGTATTCATCTTGCGAACCTCCGATCCCTTCCTAACAAAATGGACGAACTTCTTCTCCTCACACGCACTAACAAGGATTTTTTAAACTCTGTTGCTCTGTGCTTCACTGAAACCTGGCTGAGTGAAGCCATACCGGACAACGCAATACATCTGCCGGGCTTCCAGCTGTTCAGAGCGGATCGCATCGCGGAGCTAACGGGGAAAACGAGAGGTGGTGGATTGTGTTTCTACATTAACGAAAGTTGGTGTTCAGATGTAACAACACTGAAGAAGATGTGCTCTCCTAATTTAGAGGCACATTTCATAAACTGTAAACCTTTCTACTCGCCTCGAGAGTTTTCCTCTTTCATTCTCGTGAATGTTTACATCCCTCCAGACGCGTGCGTGAGCGCGGCGCTACAACAGCTGGCTGAACAAATAGCTGAAACAGAAAAAAGGTATCCTGACTCTCTTTTAATCATTCTTGGGGATTTTAACAAAGCAAATCTTTCCCGCGAACTACCAAAATACAGACAGCACGTTACATGTCCCACCAGAGACAGTAATATACTGGACCACTGTTACACCACAATAAAAAATGCGTATCACTCCGTTTCACGAGCAGCTTTGGGGCTCTCTGATCACTGTTTGGTTCATCTTATACCGACCTACAGGCAGAAACTGAAATCAGCTAAACCTGTAATAAGAACTGTAAAAAGATGGACTAATGAAGCAGAACAGGATCTACAGGCCTGCTTTGATTGCACTGATTGGACTGTTTTTGAAGCTGCTACCAACGATCTGGATGAGCTCACAGATACTGTAACATCATATATAAGTTTCTGTGAGGATACATGCATTCCTACCAGGACATTCTTATCATTTACTAATGATAAACCATGGTTTACTGGGAAACTCAAACACCTTCGTCATGCCAAAGAGGATGCCTACAGAAGTGGGGATAAAATCTTGTATAACCAGGCCAGAAACAGACTGACAAAGGAGATCAGAGTTGCTAAAAGAAGCTACTCTGAAAAACTGAAAAAACAGTTTTCATCCAACGACCATCATCAGTCTGGAATGGCCTGAGGAACATCACCAACTACAAGTCACCATCCCCCCGATCTGTGGACAATCAACACCTGGCTGAAGATTTAAATTCATTTTATTGCAGGTTTGAAAAACCCTCATTCACACCACACACCGGCTCTGACCTCCACTTCACACATTCACCATCACCTCCTGCACTTCCATTACTCCCCCCTCCTGCCATCCAACCTGAGCTTAAGGTTTGTGTGGAGGACGTGAGCCGAGTCTTCAAAAAACAGAAGACTAGGAAAGCCTCAGGCCCAGACGGCATCTCATCTGCTTGTTTAAAAGCCTGCGCTGACCAACTGGCCCCGGTCTTCACGCAGATCTTCAATAGATCATTGGAGCAGTGTGAAGTTCCCTGCTGCTTCAAACGCTCCACTATCATTCCTGTCCCCAAAAAACCCAAAATCACTGGACTTAATGACTACAGACCTGTCGCTCTCACGTCTGTGGTCATGAAGTCGTTTGAAAGACTGGTGTTGGCCCACCTGAAGGACATCACTGGACCCCTGCTGGATCCCTTTCAGTTTGCTTACAGAGCAAACAGGTCTGTGGATGATGCAGTCAACATGGGACTGCATTATATCCTGCAACATCTCGACAGACCAGGGACTTATGCAAGGATCTTATTTGTGGACTTCAGTTCGGCCTTCAATACCATCATGCCTGGTCTTCTCACAGCCAAACTGACCCAGCTCTCCATACCATCCTCGATCTGTCAGTGGATCTCCAGCTTCCTGACGGACCGGCAGCAGCGAGTGAGACTGGGGAAACACACATCCAGGACTCTCATCACCAGCACTGGCGCCCCCCAAGGGTGCGTTCTCTCCCCACTGCTCTTCTCCCTGTACACTAATGACTGCACTTCTAAAGACCCCTCTGTCAAGCTCCTGAAATTTTTCGACGACACCACTGTCATCGGTCTCATCCAAAACGGTGACGAGTCTGCTTACAGACTGGAGGTTGAACAGCTGGCTGTCTGGTGCAGTTACAACAACCTTGAGCTGAACACGCTCAAAACAGAGGAGATGATCGTGGACTTCAGGAGAAACAGCCCAGCACTCCCCCCACTAACCATCATGAACAGCACTGTGGAAGCAGTGGAGTCATTCAGGTTCCTGGGCACTATCATCTCTCAGGACCTGAAGTGGGACAATCACATTGACTCCATTGTGAAAAAAGCCCAGCAGAGACTGTACTTCCTTCGCCAGCTGAGGAAGTTCAACCTGCCACAGGAGCTGCTGATTCAGTTCTACTCAGCCGTTATTGAGTCTGTTTTATGCACTTCCATCACTGTCTGGTTTGGTTCAGCTACCAAATCAGACATCAGGAGACTACAACGGACAGTCCGGACTGCGGAGAGGATTATTGGTGCCCCCCTGCCATCCCTCCAGGACCTGTACTCTTCCAGAGTGAGGAAGAGAGCAGGTAAAATCATCACAGACTCCACTCACCCTGGACACCACCTGTTTGAACTGTTACCGTCAAGATGGCGAATCAGATCACTGGCCACAAGAACATCTCGGCACAGGGACAGTTTCTTCCCTCAGGCCATTTCCCTTCTGAACAGTTAACACACCTCACAAGGCATATGCCTTAAGTGCAATACTCCCACTGTTTAGTGCAATATCGTACCACTCAGGTTAACTTATATGTAGATTTTTTATTTATAACATTCAAAACACTGTAAATATGTTCATAGTTCATAATCTGTAAATCTGAAAATATATATTCTGACTAAACCCAACTGTGATACTTTTATACTCATATATTTATATTTTTATTTTTTATTCTTATAATTTGTAGTATTATGTTTCTTGTTGTATTTGTATTTGTATATGTCCACTGGAAGCCTCAGTACCAAAACAAATTCCTTGTGTGTGCAAGCACACTTGGCAATAAAGCTCTTTCTGATTCTGATTCTGATTCTAACTAAAGTTAACTAAAGTTAACGTTAGCGTTCAGGCTCTGACAAGCAGCTGCTCGCTGTCAGACTCGCTCTGACAGGAGTAACCGGAAGTCGTGCGGCCTACGGTGACAACCCGGAAATATCGAACGTTCTGTTTATGCAACAAGCCAAGCCCATCAGTGTCCAGAACACTAGAGCTTTGATAGATCTGCTGCTGTTCGATTACTGATGCACATTCACACTCAATCACATCAATGAGTCTCTGTTCAACGGATATAAAGACACTTTCTGCAAATATAGATATGTAAATATAACGTGTTGATTTGTGTGATGATGCTGACGTGGAGCTGTGAAGTGTTTTTCAGATCAGGGAAATCTGTATCCCTCATGATTCAAGCTCTGCCTGTATTTCAGATCTGCCAGCAGAGGGCAGTGATGATCTCACATGCAGCGCTGAGGAGTCTGGGAAATAAACCAGTTTCTCACCACTGCTCTAACCTGTCATGAGGTGTTGTTTCCATGACGACCGAAGCATTGCCACCCGTCTCAATCTTCACAGGATATAATTAACCAATAATGTTACATCAAACATAGTAGTAAACAAGTGTCATTTTTCAGTGATATTAAACGTACTCGGTTACTAACGTAACCTCAGTTCCCTTTCGAGGGAACTCGGACTGCGTCGAATGACACTTTGGGGGGGGGAACGCCCCTCAGCGTAGCGCCTCTGAAGTATGAATGAAACTAAGCCAATCTCTGATTGGTGTTGCGTCATGACGTAATGTGTGACGGCATACAAGCGGAAGCTATAAAGGACGCCGGCACACATGAGATGTCAGCTTTTTGTTCTTCAGCAAAGCGTTCTCTGTTTGACTTGTCTGTCTTATTTGGTGTTGTTTGTCATAAAGCATTACATCTATATATTATGGCGAGCCCAAGTTTCACTCGGTGTATGCATCCCTGCCCTCGTTATATCACGGGTGGGGACACACATCGTTTGTGTACACATTGTATGGGAGTGCAGCACGCGCTGGCAGCTCTCGAGGGGGCTGCTTGCGAGGATTGTGAAAAACTTCCAATCCGTGTGCTGCACTCCCGCCTGGCCATTTAAAAAAAAAAAAAAAAAGGAGGATGGTCAGGCTCGCGAGCCCCGTGGTGCGGGACCCGCGTCTGCTGAGGCGGCGCGGCAACGCTCTTCATGGGGCTCGCAAATGTGTCTGTTGCAATATAGAATCTATAGTGGCTCGGATCTCGCGTTTGCCGAGGCAGGGCGTAGATCAAAGGTCTACATTGCAATACAGAATCTAGTTGCTCGGATCTCGCGTTTGCCGAAGCATCGCGTAGATTACGGGTCTACTTTGCAATAAAGATTCTGTGTGTGTGCGAGGCATGAACAGTCAGCTCCTGAGGGTGCTGGCTGTGTTCATTGAGAAATATCTCGAAGCGTATATCCGTGCGCTGTCGGATGTTTCAGCCTCGCACCTGTTGACTTTCTTCTTGGGTTGGAAGCCAAATATATTGTGAACGACTCGAATCTCGCGTTGCCGAGGCAGCGTGTGGATTTCGAGACCGTATAGCCTAACAAAAAACAGTACTGTCTGGTAATTATGGCTGCATTTAATTTTAAGTGTTTCACTTATACAGTGTTTATGGCTATATTTATTTCTGAGGAATTAAAATGATGAGCAGCGAACGCAGGCTTGCGGCCATGGAGTGTTCCTTCTGCACATCAAAAACAGTTTTTCGATTCTTCCCTGCCGGTCCTCCGCTTCAGGGTATCGAAAACGAGACAAAAATAACAGGGCTATCCCCCCCGTGGAGGGACGAGCGAGATTTGCTCCTCCGCGGAGCCCTCAGAAAATCGATGTTTGTATCCAGCGTCAAGTGCGCTTCGGGACACATCGGTTTTCAGCGAATGCGCGCTGCAGTGTCCGCCCCAAGGGCTTGCGGCCAGGCAGTGCTCATGTTCACCCATCGGAAACGGTTTTCGATTATTCCCTGCCGGTCCTCCGCTTCAGTGTGTCGAGAACGAAACCGAAAGAGCCTCCCCTCAGGGGAGCCCTCAGGAAGTCGATGTCTGTATCCCACCGTTAAGTGCGCTTCGGGACACATCGGTTTCCAGCGAACGCACGCTGCTCTGTCTGCCCCACAGGCTTGCGGCCAGGCAGCAATCGCGTCCGCCCATCGAGAATCATTTTTGGTCGAACCCTGCCGGAGATCCGCTTCAGGGGGTCGAGAACGAATCCCGATTGGTACCCGAAGCCAGGCTCGAGAGCCTGGTTCCTTTGGTAAAATATTTCGATGCATGGAAAAATCTCACGAATATTTCGCCTTGGGCCCTGTGCACCATTCAAAAGGGGTACAGGCTGCAGTTTGGTTTACGCCCACCAAGGTTCAACGGGGTGGTCTGGACTGCAGTCGACCCAGTGCAGGGTCGGGTATTGGAACAGGAAGTAAACTCCCTGCTGGTAAAGGAGGCTATAGAACATATTTCTCCACCGGACAGGGAGTCCGGGTTTTACAGCCGCTACTTTATAGTTCCCAAAGAGGATGGGGGGTTGCGTCCAATAATAGATCTCAGACACTTGAATCGTTCTCTGAGGAGATTCAGGTTCAAGATGCTCACTATTCCCATCATCGCGAGTCAAATTCAATCCGAGGATTGGTTTGTCACGATAGATCTAAAGGACGCATACTTCTACATATCCATCCTTCCATCTCACAGGAAGTTCCTGAAGTTCGCTTTCGGGGGCGAAGCGTACCAATATCGTGTTCTTCCGTTCGGCCTAGCTCTCTCCCCACGCACATTTACCAAATGTATGGATGCAGCTCTAGCACCGCTGAGGCTCCAGGGGCATCAGGGTACTCAATTATATCGATGACTGGCTGATTCTGGCCCAGTCACAAGAGCTGGCGGTTCGGCATCGAGATGTCATCCTCGCCCACATTCAAAGCCTGGGGTTGAGACTCAACACGAAAAAGAGCGTGTTGACACCAGCCCAGAGAACCACGTTCCTGGGAGTGGTGTGGGACTCGGTCACGATGCGGGCACGATTGTCTCCTGCACGAATCGAGTCCATTCTGGCCACAGTGTCCAGGATAAAGCTAGGCCAAGCCATTACTGTGAAACATTTTCAAAGAGTGTTGGGGCTCATGGCAGCAGCGTCTAACATTATTCCATTTGGCCTGCTGCACATGAGGGCCCTCCAGTGGTGGTTGAAAACCAAGGGGTTTCGCGCATGATCAGGGTTACGCGCAGATGCCTTCGTTCCCTATCTATGTGGAAAAAAGCTTGGTTTCTGTCCCAAGGTCCAGTGTTGTGAGCGTCATGTCGCCGGAAAACCGTTTCGACAGACGCCTCCCTCACGGGCTGGGGCGCGGTCATGGATGGCCGCTTTTCGACAGGCCTGTGGCAGGACCATCATTCCTCTTGGCACATAAACTGCCTGGAGATGTTGGCGGTGTTCCGAGCTCTGAGGAGTTTCCTGCCGGACCTCAAAGGTCAGCATGTCCTTGTGAGGTCCGACAATATGTCGGTGGTGGCCTATATAAACCATCAGGGGGGTCTGAGGTCTCGCCCTCTATGCAGACTGGCGCATCAGATCCTCCTGTGGTCCCAGGGGAAACTGTTATCTCTAAGAGCAACGTATATCCCAGGGAGTCAAAATCAGGGAGCAGACATCCTGTCGAGACAGGGGCTGAGGCCCGGGGAATGGAGACTCCACCCCGAGGTGGTGGAGTCAATATCTCAGAGGTTCGGCTCAGTGGAAGTGGACTTATTCGCGTCTCGAGAGACGACCCACTGTCCACTGTGGTTTTCCCTCACTCACCCAGCCCCACTGGGGTTGGATGCCATGGTGCAGACGTGGCCGAGGCTGCCTCTGTATGCATTTCCCCCGATCGCTCTGCTCCCGGGAGTTCTAGAGAGGGTCCGTCGCGACGGGATCAGTCTACTGCTGGTAGCCCCGTTGTGGCCGGCCCGAGTATGGTTTTCAGACATTGTATTGCTCCTAGACGGCCCTCCGTGGGAGATTCCCCTCAGGAGGGACCTGCTGTCACAGGCAGAGGGCTCAATGTTTCACCCTCGGCCCGAGTTATGGAAACTGTGGGTCTGGCCCCTGAGGGGGCACAGTACCTAGAGGCCGGCCTATTAGCTGGAGTAGTGGAGACCATTCTCAGCTCCAGAGCTCCCTCCACGAGGAAATTGTACGGCTTAAAGTGGAATGTCTTTACCAACTGGTGTAGAGAGCGTGAGGTGGATCCAGTTAACTGCCCAGTGGCTTCAGTTCTGGAGTTCCTCCAAGATCGTTTTTCAGCTGGTCTTACCCCGTCCACACTCAAGGTGTACGTGGCTGCCATTGCGGCTTTCCACGCTCCTCTGGGTGATGGACCTCTTGGGAGACAGCAGTTGGTCGTACGTTTCCTCCGTGGGGCCTGGAGGATGAGACCTGCGGCTCGTTCCAGGGTTCCCACATGGGACCTGGCAGTGGTTCTCAAAGGGCTGGCCAAGGCCCCCTTCGAACCATTGGAGTCGGCTGAGGCCAAGAACCTTTCTCTGAAGGTGGTTTTTCTGTTGGCCATTACTTCTCTGAGGAGGGTAGGAGATCTCCAGGCGCTCTCGATATCTAACGGGTGCCTGGAGTTTGCTCATTAAAGAGTTTGACATTAAAGCCAACCTACATCCCAGGCCGGGCTATTTGCCTAAGGTGCCATCCAATGCGGCACGGCCTACGGTTCTGCAGGCTTTTCATCCTCCACCTCACGTGACGGCGGATGAGGAGAGACTTCATCTGCTCTGTCCTGTCAGAGCTCTAAAAGTCTATATTCAGAGGTCCTCTTCATGGCGGAAGTCGGACCAGTTGCTGGTGTGTTCAGGTCGCCCAAGAAGGGTCTTCCCGCCTCCAAACAGACCCTCAGCAACTGGATTGTCCATGCTATTTCTTTGGCCTACCAGGTGCGCAGTTTGCCTTCACCTTTGGCCGTGAGGGCTCATTCAACCAGAGGCATGGCGTCCTCTAGAGCCCTTCTCGCGGGGGTTCCCGATCCAGGAAGTCTGCGATGCAGCTGGATGGGCCACCCCTCATACCTTTATTAGGTTCTATAGCCTGGACATTCCGTCAACACCTGGCACTCTCGTGCTCTCGTCCTATGTGTGACTGTGAGCAGCTTCACACTAGGACAGGCAGGGCGCGTTGTGGCATAGTGGGTACTCGTTCCCCCAAAGTGTCATTTGACGCAGTCCGAGTTCCCTCGAAAGGGAATGTCCTCGGGTTACGACTGTAACCCTTGTTCCCTGAGAAAGGGAACGAGGACTGCGTCCCTTCGCCATGCCTTGCCCTGCCTGGGAGCGCTTGCTTCATCACAGAAGCTGACATCTCATGTGTGCCGGCGTCCTTTATAGCTTCCGCTTGTATGCCATCACACATTACGTCATGACGCAACACCAATCAGAGATTGGCTTAGTTTCATTCATACTTCAGAGGCACTACGCTGAGGGGCGTCCCCCCCCCAAAGTGTCATTCGACGCAGTCCTCGTTCCCTTTCTCAGGGAACAAGGTTTACAGTCGTAACCCGAGGACGTTCTCTCTAGAGAGGGAACGAGTACTGCGTAATATCTTACGCTACGGGGAAAACCTCTTTTCCACGAGATATTGAAGCCAAAAATTATCCTTAATTTTTAATCAATGTAAAACGCTTTGCGACAGCATGCAGACATAGGCAAGGCGGCTCGCGTGCCTATTGGCTGACCTGTGGCAACAGCAGCAGCCTATCGAGAGAGGCCCTGCGTGACGTGATCGCCCATTTACGTCACGTCCCGCCAGAATAGGCGTGGCCTCGGCCTATAAAGTAGCTTGACAGGCTGATACAAACTGGTTTTCATCGCTGAAGCGAACCAGAGCTGTTGTATGCACGGCAAGATACGCAGTACTCGTTTCCTCTCTAGAGAGAACCGAGGTTACGTTAGTAACCGAGTATGTTCTCTTACGAGAGTATCTCTCGTACTGCGTAATATCTTACGCTATGGGGAACACAATGCAACATGCCGTGCGTACTGGGATCCGACACCAAAGTCACTCGAAGAAAGGGAAATCTTTCCAAAACATAGTCCTCGATGGTCTGCTCACCCTGACGGAGGTTCAGGAGATTAAGAACTGCTGGATTCATTCTTTTTCTTGGTCAAGCCTTCTGTCAGGATACAGGCACGGAGACAGAGGTAAGTGAATCCAAACACAGCTTTATTTAACGTGACACAAGTGCATAGGTGGGTATTCTCAAAGTTCAGGTGCAGATACGGTGAAGATCACTACGTGCGGGGCAGATTACAGGTGAGCAGGTCCTCTACAGGTTAACTGACGTTAGGCAGTCACAGATCTCTTACACTTGTCCTTTCTCTTTCAGAGGTCATCATGGAAGAGACAACTCGGCGTGAATGCAGAGACTCAGGAGAGTACAGGGTTTCGGGGAACAAGGATCCAGACAGGATTTCGAGGGACAAGGATCCAGACAGGATTGCAGGGAATAAGGATTCGGACAGTATCTCTGAAGACAGTGGAACAGGAATGCAGAGGTTAGTAATTCACAGGTGAGTATACGTTACTTGGCTGGAACTGGACATATCAGAGACTTTGGGAGACAACGGTAAATGGTCTGTTCCTGTTGGAGGCTTGACGATGACTGAGGTAGTGGTGAGTGTTTTTATGCAGGGGTTGACGAGGCTTACTGATTGTGAACAGGTGCAGGTGATAATTCAGAGGAAAGTGATTGCAGGTGCGCCAAAGAGGATTCTGGGGACTGTAGTGCATGAGGTGACGGTGAACCGTGACAGTACCTCCCCTCTCCCCAAAGGTGCGTCCTCGCGCCGTATAACATCCAAAGGGGTGGGAGGGTGGGCGCCCTGGAAGCTGACGAGGGCATGGTTGTACAGGACTGGAAGCTTCCAGGGCGGAGCTGGCAGCTCGGGGGACCTGGGCGGAACAGGCAGCGGGTGTGGCCACGGCGGAGCAGGCTGAGGGCGTGGCCAGGGCGGAGCAGGCTGAGGGCGTGGCCAAGGCGGAGCTGTCGGACCCTCGGGCGTCCAGGGCGGAGCTGTCGGACCCTCGGGCGTCCAGGGCGGAGCTGTCGGACCCTCGGGCGTCCAGGGCGGAGCTGTTGGACCCTCGGGCGTCCAGGGCGGAGCTGTCGGACCCTCGGGCGTCCAGGGCGGAGCTGTCGGACCCTCGGGCGTCCAGGGCGGAGCTGTGGGGACCCTCGGGCGTCCAGGGCGGAGCTGTCGGACCCTCGGGCGTCCAAGGCGGAGCTGTGGGACCCTCGGGCGTCCAGGGCGGAGCTGTCGGACCCTCGGGCGTCCATGGCGGAGCTGTCGGACCCTCGGGCGTCCAGGGCGGTGAGGACCCTTCGGGTGGCCATGGCGGTGAGGACCCTTCGGGTGTGCGCCCCCCCAAAATTTTAATGGGGAAATTGACAGGAAAGGAGGGATCCGGCAGCAAAGAGGGTCTTGGGCTGGGCAGGACTGGCGCAGGATCAGTGGGCTCTGGTGCATCTGGTGCAGGGTCAGTGGGCTCTGGCGCATCATGGGACTCGGAACTGGACGGGACCAGCACATCATGGAACTCGGAACTGGACGGAACCAGCACATCATGGGACTCGGAACTGGACGGAACCAGCACATCATGGGACTCGGAACTGGACGGAACCAGCACATCATGGGACTCGGAACTGGACGGAACCAGCACATCATGGGACTCGGAACCGTACGGGGCCAGCACATCATGGGACTCGGAACTGGACGGAGCCAGCGGGGAAAAGGGCTCTTGCTCGAAGACTGGCTCTGGCTCTTGCTTGAAGACTGGCTCTGGCTCTTGCTCGAAGACTGGCTCTGGCTCTGCGGGCGTGACATGAAGATCTGGGCTGGGCTGGACCAGCGGCGAAGGAAACTCAGGGCTGGACTGGATCAGCGGTGGAAGCTCTGGGCTGGACGGGACCAGCAGCGAAGGAAGCTCTGGGCTAGACGGGACCAGCGGCGAAGGGGTCTCTGGGCTGGACGGAACCAGCGGTGAGTACTGTGGGCTTGTGGGGTGTCTCTGCAGCCAAGCTCACAGTAAACGATGAACCGCTCATTACAAGGGCATAGTCAATATACTGGGCCAGTGAAAAGTGAATCTTTCCCCCTGGCAATCGGGACCGCACCGGATCGTTCAGCCCTATACGAAAAATGTCCTTAAGAGCCACATCATTAAATCCCACCTTATGGCACAGTCCACAAAAATCCAGAACATAGTCCTCGATGGCCTGCTCACCCTGACGGAGGTTCAGGAGATTAAGAACTGCTGGATTCATTATTTTTCTTGGTCAAGCCTTCTGTCAGGATACAGGCACGGAGACAGAGGTAAGTGAATCCAAACACAGCTTTATTTAACGTGACACAAGTGCATAGGTGGGTATTCTCAAAGTTCAGGTGCAGATACGGTGAAGATCACTACATGCGGGGCAGATTACAGGTGAGCAGGTCCTCTACAGGTTAACTGACGTTAGGCAGTCACAGATCTCTTACACTTGTCCTTTCTCTTTCAGAGGTCATCGTGGGAGAGACAACTCGGCGTGAATGCAGAGACTCAGGAGAGTACAGGGTTTCGAGGGACAAGGATCCAGACAGGATTGCAGGGAACAAGGATTCGGACAGTATCTCTGAAGACAGTGGAACAGGAATGCAGAGGTTAGTAATTCACAGGTGAGTATACGTTACTTGGCTGGAACTGGACATATCAGAGACTTCGGGAGACAACGGGAAATGGTCTGTTCCTGTTGGAGGCTTGACGATGAATGAGGTATTGGTGAGTGTTTTTATGCACGGGTTGACGAGGCTTACTGATTGTGAACAGGTGCAGGTGATAATTCAGAGGAAAGTGATTGCAGGTGCGCCAAAGAGGATTCTGGGGACTGTAGTGCATGAGGTGACGGTGAACCGTGACAATTACTCAGTTTTTTTATCACTTTGTTAACGTTTGATTTTTTTCGTTTCTTGAAAATAGGAACTTAATTTAGAAATGTTCGGAAAATAAAGCATTTGAATGTAAGACTGCATTTGGAGTGCGTGCAAAATAGCTTAATGATCGTTCCCTGAATCCACGCCCAACATCGAAAGGCAGACACAAGTTTATTTTTCCATCTCAATCATCATTGCATTATATGTTTTAATTTTAATATATTTATTTGATCATAAAACAAAAAAGCATTTAAATATAATTTTACTAAGACAGTATTGGTAGATATTGACCAGTCACTTATATCAGCAGATTAGGACAATATAAACCACAGATTCTTTCAATCATCATCATCATCATCATCATCATCATCATCAGTCAAATATGTTCATAAGAATTGGAGTTTGACTATAGAGTATATCAGAGTATAGAGTATATCAGACTATAGAGTATATAAGAGTATAGAGTATATCAGAGTATAGAGTATATCAGACTATAGAGTATATCAGAGTATAGAGTATATCAGACTATAGAGTATATCAGACTGTAGAGTATATCAGAGTATACAGGAGTACAGCCCGTCTTTAGTTTGGTCTACAGCATGTTGAGGAGAGATGTCTGTCACTGAGATAAATAATAGAAAATCACACAAATTCTTTTCATCATCATCATTGAAACATGTTTAGAAAAATGGGTGTGTCACGTAAGAGTTTCATTATATACGAAAATAGAAACACACTTTATGCCTGCGGCGTCCTGAGAAGCACACTAAACCTGATTTAGATTTATGCAACAAATGTTTATTTGTTAATCAGTGATTCAGCAAACGATACGCAGGAATAGTTTCTATTGAGTTATATTGTTGTTATGTGAGATTACATGTCAGCTTCACAACATGTTTTTACATTTTTAAAATAAATGTAGAGAAAGGAATAATTTTAAAGAGAGATCCAGTATAATTTCTTCATATTTCCTAGTTATCAGATGATATTTTTATTGATGATCGGATTTGCTGCTAAAGTTTTTAAGGATTTGAAATGGATAAACATACCTCAGTTTTTGTGTTTTTAAGAATGTGTTCAAATGGATATACATGAATCTGATTCATAATCCTCAGATTTTAACTAGAACATGGTCATATTTGTGTCTTTTGCTCAAATATGATTCTCAACTCTGAGTGTGTTGCATTATGGTATAAATAATTTGCTGATCACTTTTCAACAAATTAAACCTGATAAAACGTCCAGGATAATTGCGATTCACATGGCTACGCGGAAGAGATAAAAAATTCTCAGAGCCACCAGGTTTTCTGTTAGATCGGTGTCGTGTTAGTGCCCGCTAAGTTAATAACTAATGATCGTTGTGAGGGAAGTGAATCAATCAAAACTAACTTTATCAGGACAATAACTTTATTCTAGAGCTGCTGTAAAGCCAAAACAATCTCTGTTACTGTAATCTCCTATTATCACTGTAAAGCTGCTTTGAAACAGTCCATATTGTTAAAAGCGCTGTATAAATGAAGGAGACTTGACTTGACTGTTTTAGTTTGGACCCAGAGAACAGAGAACAATCTCTCAAAGTTATAAACTTACATCAAACATAGTTACTAAGTGTTGTTTTACAATGACACAAAACTGCTGATGTGTTTTGCTGTGAGAGTATTTAGGCCTTTTTATTTTTAGAGTATTTTTATTTGATATTTTCAAACTTTTATTGGAAATTTGGTTCTCAAATGTGTTTTTTCCTGCATACAGTGGCATAACTTTCTTTCTCTGATCATCTCTGGCAGTAAACGCCCATCACAGGTGTGTTAATGTGCGTTTCTCACATCAGATGTGTTTCTGTCTGCTATAAAGTATATATATATATATATACCTGTTCTAGCAAAACATTACACACAGAAGACAATATTCCTCCGCCCAGGCGAGCAACCACCAAGAAAAGGTGGTAAAACCAATTCTCGTCCAGGACAACTGGAAGCTGCTAGGGACCGGAAGATGCTGGCTGATCTTGATCAACGTCTTATTTTTCCACCTGAGATTGCCACCACTAACCTACGACCAGATATTGTTTTGTGGTCTGGATCAGCACGCATTGTTCAACTGAGTTAACAGTGCCATTGGAGGATGCGGTAGATGAGGCATATGAGAGGAAGAAACTGCGGTATGCTCATCTGGCCACTGAAGCACAACAGCGAGGATGGAGAATCCAGGTTTATCCAGTGGAAGTGGGTTGTCGAGGATTTGTGGCACACTCTACAACCCGGTTCCTCAGAGACGTCGGATTCAGTGGCCAAGAGTTGTGTCGCACAGTAAAGAACTTATCTGAAGCAGCAGAAAGGAGCAGCAACTGGCTGTGGTTGAGACGGAAAGATTCTGGCTGGCTTTGTACAGGCCGCCACGCTACGGTTTCGAAGAATTCTTGAAAACTCGAAGAGTCTGTTGGTTTATTTGTATAGTTTGCATTGTAATATTATGTTCTTGTGTATTTTGCGTGAATGAGGATTGGTGTTTGGACAGGTAGTATGCCATACGGAACCGTTGCCACTGACCGCTTTAACGTCCGCAGTGGGGCTCGACAGCCTTAGTCAAACGGGTTGGCGCGTATGGTCGGGTTGCGGAGAGATTGTGAGAGATTGTGGTTAGGACAGATGTGAACTATGAGGAAGGAGCAACCTCAGCAGCAGGAGGGAAGTAGAGTTCCCTTTCGTTGTCACTCGAATGACGACGAATGGGGGGTTTCGCTTAGAAAGCCTATCAACTTCGAGTATTACAAAACGAGCCAATGGCAAAGAAATGCCATGGGTCTGCGGAATTTGCATGACGTAACTCCGCCCCACCTCGTGGGTATAAAAGGAGGACGCCGGCAACATGCAGATATGTTTTCGCTTCGGAGCCAAGTGTATTCTTCTCTCCACAAGCCAACTCTGAATTGTCAGCTTCACGAACGAGTGCCTCGAGTGTTGGTGTGACGGCGATCTCCGGCGAAGGCGTGCTTCCTGCTTATCTCTGCAGTGGTTCGTCAGAGAGTGCGTGCTTCCCCGGGCGCTTCAACACTTGAGTTTTCTCTCTAAAAGAGCTTACACGCGGCACGTCTTTTTAAAGATGCCTCGCCCGTGTACTTCTGGTTGCGGCAGATTGGTATCGGACTCTGATGGGCACGAGCGCTGTCTAGTATGTTTGGGCATTGATCATGCTAGAGCAGCGCTCGTGGATGACTCATGTTCTCTCTGTGGGAACATGACCATCGCGTCATTAAGGTCGAGACTCGGTGAACTCGCAAGAGTGAGAGTCCCCTCATCCACACCCCGATCTAGCGTCTCCACGAGAGGCTCTACTTCGGCTGGTGGCCAGGGTGACCTGAGGGTGACGGTCTGGAACAAGGCGCCGACTATGTGTCTGCGACCCCAGCCCCCCTCTTCAATGGCGGTGCCCGCTAGTGAGCAGCTGATTCCCGCGGGTCTACCCTCTGGTGGCCCGCGTGCTTCAGTGGAAGCTACAGAGGATGATGCCATGTCTGTTGCAGCATCACAAGGTGGGTTTGAATCTTCTGGAAGTGACGACTCGTCACAGCTGCCACCTTCCGGTGCGCATATGGCTGTGCCCGAGTCCGATCAGGAGATGACAGCCATGCTTTCCCGGGCAGCCGCGAGCATCGGACTTGAGTGGAGGCCTCCACCCTGTCCTGAGCGCTCGCGGCTGGACGATTGGTTTTTGGGTAAGGCCGCCGACCCTCGTCCACGGCAAACCCCAATACCTTTCTTCCCGGACGTGCATGATGAGATCTCGAAGTCCTGGAAGACCCCCCTGTCTTCCCGTGACCGCTCGTTGGTCTCATCCGCCTTTCCTCCCCTCGATGAGGCAGCTGCCCGTGGGTACACTGGGCTTCCCCCGGTTGAACGTTCTGTTGCGATGCAACTGTGTCCTCAGAGTGCTTCTTCTCGGGGCGAGCCTAAGCACCCATCCAAGGGCTGTAGGTTTTCGCCCACCCTCGCGGCGAAATCCTACAGAGCGGCGGGACAGGCAGCTACTTCTCTGCATGCTATGGCCACTCTGCAGGTCAACCAGGCCCAGATGCTCAGAGACATGCACGAGGGTAGGACAGACCCAGGGCTCTTCAATGAGCTGCGCGCCGCGACCGACCTTGCTCTCCGGGCGACGAAGGTTACCGCGCGCTCCCTGGGTTTGGTGATGTCCACTGCTGTGGTCCAGGACAGACATCTTTGGCTGAACCTGGCTGACATGCGGGACACCGAGCGGACCCGTCTGCTCGATGCCCTCTTGTCCCAGGCCGGCCTCTTCGGCGGTGCGGTCGAAGACTTCGCCCAACAGTTTTCGACCGCCCAGAAACAGACTGAGGCGATAAAACACATTCTGCACCGCCGTCCCGCTGCTGCCTCCACCCGCTCGGCCGGGCAGAAGCCTCAGACTGTTTCCCGCCGAGGGCGCCCTCCTGCGGCTCCCGCCCCTCCCGTCTGGGCCACGCAGCAGCCTCCACCTAGGCCTGGTCGCGGAGGAAGCCGCAAGAAGGCGCCACAGCCCTCTCCTGCCCCGCCCCCCGCTAAATACCGGGCCAAGCGGCGCTCCTGAGACGGGCTGCTCAGGGTTGATGATCGTTTCTCAGGAGATGATAGCAGGACCACTCCTTCCCCCGGCCGGGGGAGAATCTTTTGTTCTCCACTCCCCGCTGCTCACCCACGAGTGGGCAGAACCCTAATGTGGTTAAAATCAGAAACGATCCCCTCTTCCCTGAGCCCACAGAGTTCGTGGGTGACACAGAGCGCCGCCCACAAGCCACGCTCTCCTCACCCCCCTCTGTCCCAGAGGCGGTTGACACGGAGGGCCGTCCACGGACCACCTCATCCCTGTCCCCCTCTGTCGCCAGACCCCTGGCAGAGCCGGCCCCTGCGGGACGACCTCCCTGGTCCTTCCCTGGCCCCCTCTGCCAAGACGCGGGTGCTAACTGTGCCCCCACACCGGGCCGCTATGCCGTCCACGTCTGGGGCAGTTACTCCGCTTCGCTGCCCCTCCGGGGGGACGCCTGTGGCCCGCATGACCCCGCTGGTTCAGTTCCTGGGAGCCTGGCTAGAGCTTCCCCGTCTGTCCCGCTGGGTCGTGCGCACCATCAGGCTCGGCTATGCGATTCAGTTCGCACGGTCTCCTCCCCGCTTCCGGGGAGTCCGCTCCACTGTGGTCGGTGGCAATGCCCCCATCATGAGTGCAGAGATTCTCACCCTGCTGGCGAAGGGTGCGATCGAGACTGTCCCTCCAGCTGAGATGAGGTCCGGCTTCTACAGCCCTTACTTCATTGTCCCCAAGAAAACCGGTGGGTTACGGCCAATCCTGGACTTGCGCGCGCTGAATCGCTCCCTTCACAGGATGCCGTTCAAGATGCTCACCGCCCGACGCATTTTCGAATGCATACGGCCCCAGGATTGGTTTGCAGCGATCGACCTGAAGGACGCCTACGTCCATGTCTCCATTCTTCCTCGACACAGACCGTTCCTACGGTTTGCTTTCGAGGGGCGGGCATACCAGTATGCGGTTCTCCCTTTCGGGCTAGCCCTGTCTCCTCGCGTCTTCACGAAGGTCGTCGAGGTAGCCCTTGTTCCCCTACGAGAACACGGGGTTCGCATCCTGAACTATCTCGACGACTGGCTGATCCTAGCTCACTCTCGAGACCAGGTTTGCGAACACAGGGACCTAGTGCTCCGGCACCTAGCCCATCTGGGCCTTCGGGTCAACTGGGAGAATCTCTTGGATCTCTTTTCTCGGTATGGACATCGACTCGGTCGCCATGTCCGCGCAGCTTACGAGCGAGCGCGCGCAGTCACTGCTGACTTGCCTGAGACAGTTCGAGGGCAAGAGTGCGGTTCCACTGAAACTTTTTCAGAGGCTCCTGGGGCATATGGCATCTGCAGCCGCGGCAACGCCGCTCGGATTGCTTCAAATGAGACCGCTTCAGCTCTGGCTTCGCGACCGAGTCCCGAGGTGGGCATGGCATCAAGGCACGCTCCGAGTACCAGTTACTCCGACCTGCCGTCAGTTCTTCACCCCGTGGTCGAACCTCAGTTTTCTCAGGGCTGGTGTCCCCCTGGAACGAGCTTCCCGGCATGTTGTTGTCTCAACAGATGCCTCCACCACAGGCTGGGGCGCCATGTGCAATGGACATGCTGCTGCGGGCTCCTGGACAGGACCCCAGCGGCTATGGCATGTCAATTGCCTCGAGTTGTTGGCAGTACGCCTTGCCCTGCACCGCTTCCGAGCGTTGCTCACGGGTCAACACGTACTAGTCCGATCAGACAATACCGCCACAGTAGCGTACATCAACCATCAAGGTGGTCTACGCTCCCGCCGTATGTCACAACTCGCTCGCCACCTCCTCCTATGGAGTCAGAAGCATCTGAGGTCGCTTCGAGCCATTTTCATTCCCGGAGCCCTGAACTGTGCAGCCGACGAGCTCTCACGGCTTCAGCCCCTCCCCGGAGAATGGCGACTCCATCCCCAGGCAGTCCAGCTGATTTGGGACCAGTTCGGAGACGCACAGGTAGATCTGTTTGCCTCTCACGACTCGACCCATTGCGCCCTGTATTATTCTCTGACCGAGGGCACGCTCGGCACGGATGCACTGGCGCACGGCTGGCCGCCGGGCCGCAAATATGCGTTTCCCCCAGTGAGCCTTCTTGCGCAGACTTTGCGCAAGGTCAGGGAGGACGAGGAGCAGGTCATCTTGGTTGCGCCGTACTGGCCCACCCGGACCTGGTTCCCCGAACTTGTACTCCTTGCGACAGCACCTCCCTGGCCCATACCTCTGAGGAAGGACCTCCTTTCTCAGGGACGGGGCACCCTATGGCACCCTCGTCCCGATCTGTGGAACCTCCACGTGTGGCTCCTGGACGGGACGAGGCAGGTTTGAGTACCCTACCACCACCGGTGGTGGCTACCATCACTTCCGCTAGAGCATCATCCACGAGACATGTCTACGCGTTGAAGTGCAACCTCTTCGTCAACTGGTGCTCTTCTCGCCGAGAAGACCCCCGGAGATGTTCGATCAGTGTCGTGCTTTCCTTCCTACAAGATGGGTTGGAGCGAAGGCTGTCTCCCTCCACCCTTAAAGTCTATGTCGACTCTATTGCCGCACAACACGACTTTATCGAAGGTAAGTCCTTGGGAAAGCACGACCTGATCGTCAGGTTCCTGAGAGGAGCGAGGAGACTGAATCCTCCTCGCCCTCCTCTCGTTCCCTCTTGGGACCTCTCAGTGGTGTTAACTGCCCTGCGGAGTGCTCCCTTTGAGCCTCTGCAATCAGTGGAGCTTAAGTTCCTGTCAATGAAGACAGCGCTCCTGGTTGCATTGGCCTCCATCAAGAGGGTAGGGGACCTGCACGCATTCTCCGTTGATGAAGCGTGCCTGGAGTTCGGGCCGGCTTACTCTCACGTGATCCTGAGACCCCGGCCTGGATATGTGCCCAAGGTTCCTACCACTCCCATCCGGGACCAGGTGGTGAACCTGCAAGCGCTGCCCCTGGAGGAGGCAGACCCAGCCTTGGCACTGCTCTGTCCAGTACGCGCTCTCCGCGCCTATGTGGACAGGACGCAGTGTTTCAGGACCTCAGACCAGCTCTTTGTCTGTTATGGTGGGAAGCTGAAGGGAAAGGCTCTCTCCAAGCAAAGGTTGTCTTACTGGATAGTGGACGCCATTGCTTTGGCATACCAGCAGCATGGTCGACCGTGCCCCCTTGGTGTGACTGCCCACTCCACCCGGAGTGTGGCATCCTCTTGGGCTCTAGCGCATGGCGCCTCGCTAACAGACATCTGCAGAGCTGCAGGCTGGGCGACACCCAACACATTCGCCAGATTCTATAATCTCCGAGTGGAGCCAGTGTCCTCTCGTGTACTCGCTCCAACCAGCTAGTACCGGACCCCGCTCAGGTGTCTTCGCTTGCTCGCCATTCCACTCCACGGACTGGATACGTGCGATATTCTCCTCAGGTGAGCTCCCCGTAGCCCTGAGCTCCTCCAGCACTCCTGACGTCGGCGCCAGTGTCTCTTGCCTGCGCGTCGGCTAGGTGCCTCCCGTGTGCATGGTCCCTCCCTTGAGCGACCCCCACATGTGTATTTCCACTGTAAGCCTCTCCGAGCGTGTGTCTTTCCCTTGGCAAGCCACCTTGCCACCCCTGGGGTTGAAATATTCCACCTGCGGCTGGACACCCCAGTGTTCTCCATATGCGTCCTTCGGGTCATATGTGTATTCTCTAAGTTCCCCCCCTCTGGGTTGGCATTAATTGCATACTTCCCCCAGCTTGGGATATGCTTCCCAGTGTACCTTGGTATTCCTGTGTTAAGTGGAGTCCCTCGTCCAGTCTCTCGTCAGGGATCTCAGACTTAAGCAGGGCACTGGAAGACAGCTGAGAAGGTGGCGTGATTAGACTGTTACCCCATTCGTCGTCATCCGACGGAACTCGGAGTGACAACGAAAGGGAACGTCTGCCTGCCACTTTCCGCTGTACCGCAGGGATCGCCTGAGCTCAGTCTTGGCTCCTCAGCGAAGAAACATATCTGCATGTTGCCGGCGTCCTCCTTTTATACCCACGAGGTGGGGCGTCATGCAAATTCCGCAGACCCATGGCATTTCTTTGCCATTGGCTCGTTTTGTAATACTCGAAGTTGATAGCATTCGTCGTCATCCGACGGAACGTCTCCGTTCCCTACTCAGGGAACGAGGGTTACATCCATAACCGAGACGGTCAGTAAGCTCGGCTGAGTTGAGTGGGGGACGGAGGGGGCTCTGGGACGCCAGAGTCACTGTCGAGCCCTCTTGAGGTGTCGTGGGCTAGTCGACGAAACACTGAGGACGGAAGGTGCCCACTTGAAGACCCTAGAGATGTCCCCTACTTGGTTCAATCCAGAGGGTTGTTATGGGGGGACCGCACTGTGGTTGCAGCCGTTGTGTGTGCTGATGCGCAAATACACTGCAGCTATTAACACCAGACAGAAGGAGATTCACGTCACCAGATGGAAAGAAGCGTAAATGGATGGAGAAGCATAGGTTACTGTAAAGCTACGTCTTAGTTGGTGCTTATCTTGGCGAAAGCTGAGAACAAATCAGCATGAAGTTTTAACTTCTACTCTCGTGTAATGGAAATCATTATTCTTTGCATTTCTATGATTTCTTATCAAAACAAAACAAACAAAAATATATTTTCCACAAACAAAGCAAATTTTCCTAACGATGAGGCTTTAGCCCCACAGATGATAGAATGATTGTGTTCTTTATCGCTTCAGATATATTTACAATCATTCATTTAGTTTTACCAGGGCCTTTATGGTGTTTCCTGGGGTCATCAACCATCAATCGGGTCGTCGGCGGAGAAAACGGAAGGCATGTCCATCTGAGGTGGGCTTCTGGTCCGAGTCATTCATTCTTTGTCACATGACAGCTGCACATGTACAGAAATAAGAGTTGATTCGTTCTCATCTCCTTGTCACATGACTGCTTCATGGCTCTGATGCTGTGTTTACGCCGTGTTGTAGTTACTGTAATTAAGAGATGGTACCCGCATTACACTTGCAGCTGTTCACGTCCTCAGACTCGGAATGATGCGTTTCTAGAGCAACATTATCACATTCAGAAATAAAAATTTCATAACTTAATGGGAACATTAGAAAAACGTTCTTAGAACAGATTTTTGTTGGCTGTAAATGTCATGGGTTTGTGTTCAGACGAAAGTGAACTGGTGAATGAGTTTGAATAAAGCAGAGGCTGATCAGGGTTGTGAAATCAAACTCTTGTGTTCATGGATTTGATCTTTCTCGCTCTTGGCATCTAAAACTGCTTTAAGAAAAGCTACATTTTAAGTAGTTTTATTGAGAATTGTATTGAGATTACAATGGTTATGATTTTATGCTAATTTCTCTTTTGTCTGACTCCTGGTGTGTATTCTAGAGTTCTTCACCAGAAGACTCTTCCGTCATATCGAGCTCTGAGGAGATTTCTCTGTAAGTATTTAAACTGATGTTCACGTTCACTGCTTTACACACTGCTTCATCATGTGCTGCTGTTACTATTGTGTTTTAAAGCAGTGAGTCTGCAGCTTTTTTTTTTTTTGAATGTGACCTTTTTGAGAGGAAAATGAATGTGCCTGTGTCAGGATTTAGTTCGTTATTTTACTGGATCAAAAGGACAAATGAGGAGGAATATAAAATATGGACTTCAGATAAATGGCATCATCAGATTAATTACTGCTGTATACTTATAATAATGATTGTAATGATTAATATAGTCATCAAAGAGACAATTGATGATAAAATCAAAAGGATTGACTTACTGTATTGGTTAAAATCATGATTATGTGTATCATTTGCATAAACTTTCTGATAATTGTGTATCAATTTTGCTCTTTTTTTTGGATTTTATTCTACAGATTTTATTCTATTTTCGGAACTGAATCGTGTGAGAAGATCCATGATGGAGAATTTATCATAATTAATGATTCACAGATCATTTGTAGAAACTGCTATACCGAAAACAAGAGTAACACTTTATCTCGATAGTCCACTTTAGACATTCTACTAACTATAAGTAACTTTGCAGCTACATGTCAACTAACTGTCATTAGAGTATTAGTAGAATGTCTGCTTAAAATCTACTAACACTTTATTGTGTTGGTCCCCCAACAGACATTCTACTGACTAGAAGTAACTTAGCAACTACAAGTCAACTTGTTCTCCTAACCCTAACACCTAACCCTAACCTAACAGTCTACTGACAGTCTACTACAGTCTACTAATACTCTAATGACAGTTAGTTGACATGTAGTTGAAAAGTTACTTATAGTTAGTAGAATGTCTAAAGTGACTATCAAAATAAAGTGTAACCAAAACAAGTCTTTGGAATATTTATCAAATAAAATTCAAAATATGAACTACAGCGATTTTAAACCAAAATTATTAGAAAATAAATATAATGACACTTTCAATGAATTGACAAATAATCTTGATAAAGACGCAAAGAATTCTATTAAAGCAAAGGAACAGCTTGCTTTTGTATTTTTTAGAAGAAAAGATGGATCATTCGATCATAATAGAACTAAAGTTTTAAAACTACAGTGCCTCTCAGTAGGAGAACATACTGAAGATGAAATAATTAGACAACTAATACAAATTTATCAAGAAATTAACTGTGATTATTCTGAAATTTATATCTTCTCTACAGAGCCGGATTAACGCAAAGGCAAACTAGGCACGTGCCTAGGGCCCGATTGGTGGGATGGGGCCCAGACAGAGGGACAAAAAATAAAAAAAATGTACAAATGTCCTATCTACAATTTATTTCAATATTTATTAATTAACTAAAAATAGTGACAATGTTTATCTTAACCATAGACTGTTACATTGCATCACATTAACGCCAGCCCATGACTGTATATAGAGGCGCCGCGCCACCGCGCCAGCCAGTTAAGTCCGAGGGGACGTCAGCGGCGGTCAGAGCGGGACAACAAAGCTAGCAGTCAGGTGTGTTTTGAGTAGGCTAACATTCAATATGCTTTCGGGTGCGGTAATAATTTAAGCTGCGTGTTTATGATTTGTTTTTGCGCCTTTAAACATGCTTCAGTCCATTCAAATTCCTCTATTTCTTCTTGAATGTCTTTCCTCCATGCGTTTAATTTGTCTACAGCAGACTCTTTAGAGTTAGACATTATTAAATTATAATATTTTGACAATTGGCCCTTTTCACCTCTTTTTCCAATTATTTCCTCTATTAATGAACAGTTTGGGAATGTACATAATATCTGTAGACCTGGAAGACATAAAACTTTTAAGCTGTGAATATTTTAAAAAAATGTTTTGAGGGAATGTGGTGTTTATCACACAATTCTTGAAATGTAAGAAGTATTCCATCCATATACAAGTCTTTAATAGTCTGAATACCGTCTCGGTTACGTATGTAACTCTCGTTCCCTGAGTAGGGAACGGAGATGTTACGTCGGATGACGGAGAATGGGGGTTTCGCCTAGAAAGCCAATCATCTTCGAGTATTACAAAACGAGCCTATAGTAATGAAATGCAATGGGTCTGCGGAATTTGCATAGCGTATCTCCGCCCCACCGCGTGGGTATAAAAGGAGAGACGCCGCCAAAGGCAGATCATGTCTTCGCTGAGGAGCCGAGACTGAACTCAGGCGTCTACCCAGCGGTACAGCGGAAGTGGCCGGGAGACGTAACGTCTCCGTTCCCTACTCAGGGAACGAGGGTTACATCCGTAACCGAGACGTTCCCTTTCGTAGTCACTCCGAGTTACGTCGGATGATGGAGAATGTGGGTTCCCGTATAATCACGCCACCTTCACAGCTGTCTTCCAGTGCCCTGCGAAAGTCTGATCCCCCTGTCGTGATACTGGCACGGACGAAGGAGTCCTACTTAGCACGGGAATACCAAGGTACACTGGGGAGCATATCTCAGAGGAAATATGCCGCAGCATGCCTACCCATAGGGAGGACTTAAGAATACACATATGGCCAGAGGGCTACATATGGAGGAACACTGGAGTGACCAACCCGTGGGGTGGCAACTTTCAACTCCAGGGGTGGCAGGGTGGCTTGCCGAGGGAAAGACACATGCTCAAGGAGGCTTACAGTGGAAATACACATGTGGGGGTTACTCAGGGGAGGAACCATGCACACGGAGGCACCTAGCCGACGCACAGGCAATAGACACTGGCGGCAGCGTCAACAGTGCTGGAGGAACTCAGGGCTTCAGAGAGGAAGGCTCACCTGAGGAGAATATCGCACGTATCCAGTCCGTGGAGTGGAATGGCGAGCAAGCGAAGACACCTGAGCGGGTCCGGTACTAGCTGGTTAAAGCGAGTACGTGAGGGGACACAGGCTCCACTCAGAGATTGTAGAATCTGGCGAATGTGTTCGGTGTCGCCCAGCCTGCAGCTCTGCAGATGTCTGCCAGCGAGGCGCCATGCGCTAGAGCCCAAGAGGAAGCCACACTCCAGGTGGAGTGGGCTGTCACACCAAGGGGGCACGGTCGGCCTTGCTGTTGGTAAGCCAAAGCAATGGTGTCCACTATCCAGTGAGACAACCTCTGCTTTGAGAGAGCCTTTCCCTTCAGTCTCCCACCATAACAGACAAAGAGCTGGTCTGAGGTCCTGAAACACCGCGTCCTGTCTACGTAAGCGTGGAGAGCGCGTACTGGACAGAGCAGTGCCAAGGCTGGGTCTGCCTCCTCCAGGGGCAGCGCTTGCAGGTTCACCACCTGGTCCCGGAAGGGAGTGGTGGGAACCTTGGGCACATATCCAGGCCGGGGTCTCAGGATCACGTGAGAGTAAGCTGGCCCGAATTCCAGGCACGCTTCGTCAACGGAGAATGCGTGCAGGTCCCCTACCCTCTTGATGGAGGCCAGTGCAACCAGGAGCGCTGTCTTCATTGACAGGAACTTAAGCCCCTCTTAATGAACTTAATGCCCCTCTGCAGGGCATTTAACACCACTGAGAGGTCCCAAGAGGGAACGAGAGGAGGGAATGATTCAGTCTCCTCGCTCCTCTCAGGAACCTGACGAGAAGGTCCTCTCTCAGAGGAATAGGCCAAGGAGGTGCTGTCGCGAGGAGTACTAGTTCGGAGAACCAGGTCCTGGTGGGCCAGTACGGCGCAACCAGAAAGACCTGCTCCTCGTCCTCCTTGATCTTGCACAGAGTCCGTGCGAGAAGGCTCACTGGGGGAAACGCATATTTGCGTAGGCCCCGCGGCCAGCTGTGCACCAGTGCATCCGTGCCGAGCGTGCCCTCGGACAGGGAGTAATACAGGGCGCAATGGGATGAGTCGTGGGAGGCAAACAGGTCTACCTGTGCGTCCCCGAACTGGTCCCAAATCAGCTGGACCAACTGGGGATGGAGTCGCCATTCACCGGGGATGGGACGAAACCGTGACAGCTCGTCGGCTGCAAGGTTCCGATCCCCCGGAATGTAGATAGCACGAAAGGACCTCAGGTGCTTCTGACTCCATAAGAGGAGGTGGCGAGCGAGTTGCGACATACGTCGGGAGCGTAGACCACCTTGGCGGTTGATGTACGCTACTGTTGCGGTGTTGTCTGAACGGACTAGTACGTGTTGACCCTTGAGCAACGTGCGGAAACGGTGCAGGGCAAGGCGTACTGCCAACAACTCGAGGCAATTGACATGCAGAAGGCGCTGGGGTCCTGTCCAGGAGCCCGCGGCAGCATGTCCGTTGCACATGGCGCCCCAGCCCGTGGAAGAGGCATCTGTGGAGACAACAACATGCCTGGAAACTCGTTCTAGGGGAACTCCGGCCCGTAGAAAGCTGAGGTTCATCCACGGGGTGAAGAACTGACGGCAGGTCAGAGTCACTGGGACTTGGAACGTGCCGTGATGCAATTCTAGCCCACTCTCGAGCTCGCAAACCTGAGCTCGAGAGTGGGCTAGAATTAGCCAGTCGTCGAGGTAATTCAGGATGCGAACCCCGTGTTCGCGTAGGGGAACAAGGGCTGCCTCGACGACCTTCGTAAAGACGCGAGGAGACAGAGCCAACCCGAGTGGGAGAACCGCGTACTGATATGCCTGCCCCTCGAAAGCAAACCGGAGAAACGGTCTGTGTCGAGGTAAAATGGAGACATGAAAGTAGGCGTCCTTCAGGTCTATCACTGCAAACCAATCCTGTGGCCGCACACACTCGAAAATGCGTTTGGCCGTGAGCATCCTGAACAGCAGCCTGTGAAGGGAGCGGTTCAGGACGCGCAGGTCCAGGATTGGCCGTAACCCACCGGTCTTTTTGGGGACGATGAAGTACGGGCTGTAAAACCCCGACCTCATCTCGGCTGGAGGGACAGTCTCGATTGCACCCTTCGCCAGCAGGGTAGCAACCTCCGCTCTCATGATGGGGGCATTGCCACCGACCATAGTGAAGCGGACTCCCCTGAAGCGGGGAGGAGACCGAGCGAACTGAATCGCATAGCCGCGCCTGATCGTTCGGGCGACCCAGCGGGACAGGTTGGGGAGCTCTAACCAAGCTGCCAGAAACTGAACCAGCGGGGTCATACGAACGACAGACGTCCCCCCGGAGGGGCAGCGAAGCGGAGTGACCAGCCCAGGCGAGGGTGGCATAGCGGCCCGGTGCGGGGGCGTGGTCAGGCTCCGCGCCCTGACAGAGGAGACCAGGGAAGGACCAGCGTTCCACGGGGGTCTGCTCTGCCAGGGGTCTGGCGACAGAGGGGGACGAGAGCGGTGTGGTCCGAAGACGGCACGCACTGTCGTCTGCGCCCTCTGGAACACAGGGGGACGGGAGTGGCGAGGCCCGGAGGCGGCGCACACTGCGGTCCGAGAACTCTGTGACAGAGTGCGGCCTCCTCCACGACGCGGCCCGGGTGAAGGCTGCTGCTGGGGCTGTGCGGGAGGGGAGGGAGCGACAGGAGGGCGCCCTCGGCGGCGAGCAGGCTGAGGCTTCTGTGCCGACGGCTGGGTGGAGGCAGCAGCAGGCCGTCGGGGCAGAATATGTTTAATAGCCTCAGACTGCTTCTGTGCGGTCAAGAACTGCTGGGCAAAGTCCTCGACCGCTCCGCCGAAGAGGCCGGCCTGGGATATGGGGGCGTCGAGCAGACGAGTGCGCTCGTCGTCCCGCATATCAGCCAGGTTCAGCCAAAGGTGAATCTCCTGGAACACCGAAGTGGACATCACCTGAACCAGGGAGCGTGAGGCCTCTTTCGTCACTCGGAGAGCGAGGTCAGTGGCGACACGCAGCTCATCAAAGAGCCCGGGGTCAGTCCCGCCCTCGTGCATATCTCTGAGCAGCTGGGCCTGGTAGACCTGCAAGGTGCTCATCGCATGCAGAGCGGCGGCCGCCTGTCCTGCAGCTCTGTGAGACCTCGCCACGAGAGTGGACGAAAATCTACAGGCCTTGGACGGGTGCTTAGGAACACCACGAGATGAAGCACTCTGAGGACACAGTTGCATCGCAACAGAGCGTTCAACCGGGGGAATCCCAGTGTACCCATGGGCGACCGCCCCATTGAGGGGGGGAAAGGTGGAGAAAGCCGACGAACGTGCACGGGAGGTCAAAGGAGCCTTCCATGACTTCGCCAGCTCCTCATGCACTTCCGGGAAGAAAGGTATTGGGGTTGGCTGTGGCCGTGAGGCGGCAGCCGCGCCCAAAAACCAGTCATCCAGCCGCGAGCGCTCAGGACGGGGTGGAGGGTTCCACTCAAGCCCGATGCTCGCGGCGGCTCGGGAGAGCATGGCCGTCATCTCGGGATCTGATACGGGCAACACTGGAACTCCTGAAGGAGGCAACGCAGCCGCATCGTCACTTCCCGATGACTCTTGCCCACCTTATGATGCCGCGATCGACATCGAGTCCTCCTCAGGAGCGCCGAATGAAACACGCAGGGCATCCGTAGATGGACCCAGTAGAATCACAGCGGCACTCGCGGGTTGCAACACTGCAGAGGGGGGTGTGGTCCGAGGACGCATCGTCGGAGAGTTCCACACCGTCACCCTCAAGTCACCCTGTCCACCAGCCGAAGTACCACCTCTCGAGGAGGGTGTAGATCGGGGTGTGGATGAGGGGACTCTCTCTCGAATGAGATCATTGAGTCTCGACCTCAGTGTTGCGATGGTCATTTTCCCACAAAAGGAACATGAGTCATCCACAAGCGCTGCTTTAGCGTGCTCTAAGCCCAGACACGCAAAGCAGCGATTGTGCCCATCAAAGGAAGACAGGAATCGACCGCACCCAGAAGAACACGGGCGAGACATCTTTAAAAAGACGTGCCACGTGCAGCTCTTTTAGAGAGGAAAAGCTCAGCGATGCTGAGGCGACCAGGGAGAAACACACAGACTGGCAGATCACTGCACAGATCGCAGGCAATGTGAACTCGCTGGGTACCGCCGTCACACCAACACCGGGGAGCTCGCTCGTCTCAAAGAGAAGAAGTCACTGAAACTCAGGATTTGGCTTGTGGAGTGAAGAGAAGTTTCTTGGCTCCGAAGCGAAAACATGATCTGCCTTTGCCGGCGTCTCTCCTTTTATACCCACGCGGTGGGGCGGAGATACGCTATACAAATTCCGCAGACCCATTGTCATGGGAAGGAACGAGAGTGGAGACAAGAGCAGGTAAGTGATGTTTATTTACAGTGAAAATGGAGCAAGGAACAAGTCACAGCCTCAGACACACAGGGACGGGCAAGCGATGCAGGGACCTTGATGGAAGCCGGTGACGTGATGTGATGAGGGTGAAGTGTTGATATCCAGTCCAGAGAGTGCTGTAGAATTGTGACGAGGAACACGAAGACATCCAGGACAGGAATGCAGGTACAAGAAACAGCCAGACAGGAACAGGAACGAACACCAGGAACACATCACAACGATCTGACAAGGACGAGACGAAAACAGTGAGTATAAATAGGCATCGCTGATCAGGTTCAGCTGGTGCTGGAATGGAATGCAGCTGGTGCCACTGATCAGTGGTACGGACGGGAGACCACGCCCACACTCACACACACAACAACAATGACACGAGACAAGAAGGATACAATGAATTCAAACACCGTGACACCCATGGTATTTCATTGCCATAGGCTCGTTTTGTAATACTCGAAGATGATTGGCTTTCTAGGCGAAACCCCCATTCTCCGTCATCCAACGTAACTCGGAGTGACTACGAAAGGGAACTTTAGTTTTCCATAGTTTAAATCCTCCATCCTTATATTTATTATTATTTATTGTTAGACAGTTTCTAAATGGTCTTGATGAATGTAAAGGGGTCATGTTTGCCTTCTTGTTCTTAATTACAACATTTATAAATGTTGTAAGCTATTGTATTTTGCAGAAAATCTTAATTACAACATTTATAAATGTTGTAAGCTATTGCATTTTGCAGAAAATCTTAATTAAATGTGTTGATTAAATGTAAACAGAGCAAATAAGATAAACTTATTTGCTCTGTTTACATAGTTTACTGACACCTATTGGTTATTTACTGGTACTACTGCCTTAACAATGACACTCCCAATGGATAAGATGAGGATAATTTAATAGCATTTAATAGAGCCGTGTAATGACGTATAAATAATGAATATCAAAAAAATAGTCTGATAGACTGTTTAATATACAACACATGACTTATTTTGGCATACAAACAACCAATTTGTAACCAAAGACTAGGCTATGTAAAATGTGAATGAACTTTTATTAGTAACTTTGGTAAGTTTCAGATTTCAATTAATAAATAACATAGATGGAGGGGGGGCCAAAAAAATGCAGCCTGCCTAGTGTAGTCCATTTATTTAATGCTTCTCTGCTTCTCTACAAATAACCCATGTTTAGCAAGGAAAGACTGTATGCCCTGCATGATCATGATTTTTTTATGGCATATAAATTAAATGAGAAGCATGGCATAAAAACAATTACTGGATACATTAAATATTATGGCCTAAATGGCTCATGTGATAAACTTCTGATAAACACTTTTCTTTCCCTGGTGGGCTAAAAACCTGGAAGAAGCGTCCAGCAATCTCTTAAAGGAGAAACTCAATCACAAGCTTAAATATTGTGCTTTGCATCTTTTTTTAATGGACATCGAAAAAATGCAAATTGGGAAGAATTTTTTTTAATTTGGTCTCGTGACTTTTTACCCTCTGTGGTCTAAGGTGTTCCCTGGGTTCTGACAAGCTCTGACATTTGTGCTTTTTTCAGTTATTTATAAACATGTTAATGGCAAAGGTGTAAATTCACTCTATATAGCACAAACGGGGCTACTGTAATATGTGAGCAACATGTATGTACATGTTTGTATTTTTGAGAGAATATTGTTTATGCATGGTTATTAAAAAAAACTAAAACTTAAAGTGTCTGAAATAAGGCCACAAAACACATACTAAATATGTGTCCATAAGACTTTTGACTAATGGGTGTTGTTGCCTAGAGTTTTTGCTTCAAAATGATCTGAAAATCATGATGCCTAATCATTTACACAAAACAATACATTGATTTAAATTTTATAAGACACCGTTTGTTTGGAAAGGCAATATGCGTGGAGGCGTGTTCACACCTGAGAAGACAAAGGCCGGATAATGTGCCACATACATAATGAGCTGCATATTAATTAGCCTTTCACACAGGTGTGTCACAGGGTCCCAAAGAATGCAAGGACAAAAGAAATTATCTATATATACATATTTTACAATTAGAAATTGTAACCAATTACAAATAGGTTACAATTACAACAACAATTACAATTTTAACAATATTTCAAGTGTATTCTTTCTTTGTAAAAAGTATACATTTTATCATACATATTAAAAAAGGTAAGGATTCATTAGTTTGAATATTGGAACAAACACTATAATAACATCTTAGTTGATAATTCAATATACCAACTTTATTTTTGACAAAACATCATACTATAGTATATTTAACATATGAGCAGAAATTGGTGAACAAAAGCGTACCTATTTAATGTGACAGTAGTCTTTTTTTACAGTCAAAACTTTATAATCTATCCAAAACTAATCACAAAATCGTATCTAAACATTCATATTTAGTCTGTAACATATTGTGTATGATATATTAGCATAGACATGTTAATTTGCAGTTTGTTGATTATACAGAAATTTTATTTCAACATATTTCAGTCTATTTTTACTCATCTTAGTAGGCTATAGCAATATAGTTTGGATGTGTTCATGTAAAAATAACGTTTACTAATATATACGAGAGTGAATGAACGGCACAGACACGCGCTGTATAACTGTAGTAAACAAAGCGCGCGCGCCTGTGCCGTTCATTCATCATTTAGCCTACACACAGACACGCAATTCATATTCATACAATTCGTATTTTGAGTTTCTTTTGCACTGATAAGAAAAAAAGCGAGACTATCGCGCCCGCACGATAATCGACCTCAGAGGGTTAAGTGTTAAATCATGTCATCTGGTCTTGTAAAAATTTAAATAAACATACAAATTTGTTTCTATCATTGTCGTTGTGCAGTATCACTTTATTCAATGTCCAGAACACTAGAGCTTTGATAGATTTAACCAATCAGTGTCCAGAACACTAGAGCTTTGATAGATGTCACCAATCAGTGTCCAGAACACTAGAGCTTTGATAGATGTCACCAATCAGTATCCAGAACACTAGAGCTTTGATAGATGTCACCAATCAGTAATCCAGAACACTAGAGCTTTGATAGATGTCACCAATCAGTGTCCAGAGCACTAGAGCTTTGATAGATGTCACCAATCAGTGTCCAGAGCACTAGAGCTTTGATAGATGTCACCAATCAGTGTCCAGAGCACTAGAGCTTTGATAGATGTCACCAATCAGTGTTCAGAACACTAGAGCTTTGATAGATGTAACCAATCAGTGTCCAGAACACTAGAGCTTTGATAGATGTCACCAATCAGTGTTCAGAACACTAGAGCTTTGATAGATTTAACCAATCAGTGTCCAGAACACTAGAGCTTTGATAGATGTCACCAATCAGTGTCCAGAACACTAGAGCTTTGATAGATGTCACCAATCAGTGGCCAGAACACTAGAGCTTTGATAGATGTCACCAGTCAGTGTCCAGAACACTAGAGCTTTGATAGATGCCACCAATCAGTGTTCAGAACACTAGAGCTTTGATAGATCTGCTGCTGTTCGATTACTGATGCACATTCACACTCAATCACACCAATGAGTCTGTTCAATGGATATAAAGACACTTTCTGCAAATATAGATATGTAAATATGTCACCTAGTGACCAACATTAAATTATAAACTCAGGTCCCAGCCACAGAAACCCAACAGACAGTCGAGGTTGCATACAAAAAAAACACACTTTATTGATGGGCCAGCAAGCATTAAATAGAAACACTAAGACGTAGGAGAAAGAGTTCACTAAAATCAAGTCTCTGAACCCCTTTGGAGAGAGGTTAAGATTCAGTGACTGGGTAGCTTCTCAGTGGTTTGCTCCAGCTGTCCTCCCTCAAAACAGTCAAACGGACGCGTCCAGAGGGTCACGGCAGTCGTCAGACCCACAGGAAAAAAAGTTACGGTACTCCAGGCAGCAAGCGTCGAGGGAGGTTCGAAGATAGCCACTCAGTCTTCGAGACAACACCAGAACCACAGGATGGGTATTGCCAAGGCTAAAAGCAAGCAACCACAATGAACACCAACACCACCAGTAGCAGAAGAACACACATTCACACTGTGTGATAATAAAATATAGTTACGGCCCTTCAGGGAACAATAGCGAGCATTGAGGGGGGTTCAAGGGTAGCCACACAGTCTTCAGAGCCACGCCAAACACTGGAACCACAGGATGGGTATTGCTGAGGCTAGGAACAAGCAACCACAGTGAACACCGACACCACAGATAGCAGAAGAACACGCATTCACACTGTGTGGTAGAAAAATATAGTTACGGCCCTTCAGGCAACAATAGCGAGCGTTGAGGAAATCCAACTGCAGTATATCGTGTTCAAGCAGCGGGGCCTGGGAACCTGGGCTTAACAGTTACAGAGCAGGAGCATGCATTGACCACAATGGAAGCCAATCAACCACCACCAAGCAAGAAAACTCTTTCTTCTTCTTCTTCTTTTGTTTTTATGGCGGTTGGCAAACCAACTTAACGGTGCATTACCGCCACCGACTGGGCTGGAGTGTGAATCAAGAGATATTGGAACTTAGAGAAAAAAAAGAATAATAATAAATTGAAATCCTCTTGGCTAAGTCTATGTCTCTCAGATACTTAATAACAAAGTGATAAGTGTTACTAGATGTTTTCCCTAATAAACCTTGCATTGTGAAATTATTCTGATTGATCATTCTGAGAAACTGAAAAAGCTGGTTTCTTTCTTGACTGTATTTTGTGCACTGAAATAAAATATGCTCCACAGTTTCTAAATGAGTACAATGTTGGCATTTCCCTGTTGGATGTTTCCCTATTAATTTCAATGAAGAATTAAGCCCTGTGTGTCCTATTCTTAACCGTGTAATTATACTTTCCTCTCTTCTACTCCTACACTCTATCCTTCCTATACCCACTTCTGGTTGTATATTATATAAATGTCTCCCTTTATCCTGATCCACCCAATACTCCTGCCATTTTGATCTTGCATATGCTTTAATTAATATTTTAGCTTCAGTTTTGCTATATGGAATTTGTAATATTCTATTATGTTTTAGTGTTTGTTTTGCAAGTTTATCAACCTCCTCATTCCCTTTCACTCCAACATGTGCGGGTACCCAAAGAAACCTGATTTTTAAATCCTTTACATTTAACTTATGTAAAACCATACATATTTTATGAATTATATCATTTCTTATAGATTTCCCAGATTTCATGCTTTCTAAAGCTGAATAACAATCAGATATAATCACGGAGTTATTTAAATCATTTCCCTCTACCCATTCCAGGGCCAACAAAATTGCAACCAGCTCTGTTGTGTATACTGATAAATTATCTGTTATTCTTTCCTGACATATTACCCCATTCTTTGGAATATATACTGCTGACCCAGCATGTCCTGTCTTTGGATCCTTGGAACCATCTGTAAATATAAATGTATATTCAGAAAAATGCATATCCAGATAACAATTAACAATATCCTTCACTGCTACTTCCTTTGATTTATTTTTGATTTCCTTATGAATGCCTAAATCTACATCTGGTATAGGGAAAAACCATGGAGGAATAGGAGGGACTGAAACCGTTGAACAGTACTGTAACTTATGTAACCCTATATTCTCAGCTTTCACATCACCAATCCACCCAAAACTTCTGTAATTGGACTTACTGTGTTCCCAGCAGTCTTTTAAGATAGCTTTAGCTGGGTGGCTATCAACTTGTCCCCTCACATTAACCCAGTATGCCAACATCAGTTGCATCCTTCTGATCCTCAAAGGCATCTCACCCATTTCCACTTGCATAGAAGACACTGGGGATGTTTTAAAAGATCCACTACATATCCTTAAAGCCTGAGCTTGCATGACATCCAATGCTTTGACATTAGACTCTGCTGATGACATATATGCTATACACCCATAATCAAAGATAGACCTCATTAGTGCCCAATATATATTTTGTAATGATGCCCTGCTTGCTCCCCATGCTTGTCCTGATAGACATCGTAGGATATTAACAATCTTTTTACATTTATTAACCATTTTTTCCAAATGAATCTTCCATGTCAACTTTTCATCAAACCACATCCCAAGAAATCTAATAACCTTCACTTGCTCAAGAGGCTGAGTGTACAACTTTAAGGATACAGGTGTGATCTTATGCTTTTTTGAAAAACATATGACTTGTGTTTTAGACACTGATAATCTAAATCCCCATTTATTTGTCCATTTTTCCACTTCCTTAATTGCATCTTGCATTTTTGATTTAACATACAATTCATTACGACCTCTAAACCATAATGCTCCATCATCAGCATACAAGGATTTCCCAATTTTCTGGTCAATATTTGAGAATATATCATTAATCATAATATTGAATAAAAATGGGCTACATACACTACCTTGTGGAGTTCCATTCTCAACTATATATACCTCAGATAATTCTGCACCTACTCTTACCTGTATATTCCTATTAAACAAAAAATCCAAAATCCAATTGTATACTTTACCACCAATTCCTAATTGTTGTAATTTAATTAATAACCCTTCTTTCCAAATCATATCATATGCCTTCTCAACATCAAAAAATACTGCTATTACCACCTCCCTATTAGTCTGTGCTTTCCTAATATCTGATTCTAAACATATTAATGAATCCATTGTACTTCGTCCCTTACGAAACCCACTCTGATACGGGGAAAGAAGGTCATTGCTTTCTAAATAATGAGTCATTCTATCTGTAATTATTCTTTCCATTATTTTACACAACTGCGATGTTAATGCAATTGGTCTATAACTAGATGGGTCAGATGGGTTTTTCCCTGGCTTTAAAATAGGCACTATAATTGCATGTTTCCACACTGATGGAAGCTGACCAATTTCCCAAATTTTATTAAAAAAAATTTAGTACTATTTCTAATGTTTCATCTGTCATATTTGCTACCATTTTATAACATACCATGTCTTTTCCTGGAGTAGTTTGTTTTGCATTAAGGACTGCTTTTTTCAATTCAAACATATTTAAAGGTACATCTAATGGATTTCCTGAATGTCCTTTCTTTTCTAAAACATCTGGGAAACTTTCTAACACTTCCCTTCTATTCACTTGTGCTTCCTTAGTGAGGTTCTCAGAACTATGCACTTTCTTAAATGTTTGAGCTAAAACTTCAGCCTTTTCTAAATTAGTAACTGCCACTTTATCACCACTACTTAATACAGGTAATTCATAATTCCTTCTAACTCCTCCCATCCTCCTTATCATTCCCCATATATCAGATAACTTCACATCCCTTCCTATACTATTACAAAATTTCCTCCAAAAGTTGTGCTTTTGTTTCTTAATTGTTCTTCTAACTTCTGCCTGCTTTCTTTTGTACTCTATCAGAGCATCCTGAGAATGATATTTTTTAACACATTTAAAAGCTTTGTTTCTTGCTTTAACTACTTTACTGCACTCATCATTCCACCATGGTACATTCTTACATTTCCTATTTCCTTTACTTTTTGGTATTGATTCCTCAGCTGACAATATTATTTCATTTACTAATACATTATTAAACTCATTTATTTCTATTTCTTTAATCTCATTAAGTTTAAGACATTTAACTGCACAAATGATCTGAAAAAGTTCCCAATTCGCATTCTCTATTTTCCACCTTGGAATATTTTCTTGACACGTCCCTGATCCAACTTTAATTATAATAGGAAAATGATCACTACCTATTGTATTTTCCTTATCTACATTCCATGCTATTATACTGGACACAAAAGTTAAATCAAGTACTGATTCAGTATTATTTATACAGTTAAACCGCGTTCCCTCTCCATTGTTAAGACATACTAACCATTTGTCATCGATATACTCTTCTAAAACTAAACCATTTGCATCTGTACTGTTGCTTCCCCATAACGTATTGTGTGCATTAAAATCCCCACACCATATTACCTCACCAAGTGGTGATCCCAAAATATTTTCCAAATTACTACCCTCTATTTTCCCACAAGGGTTATAATAATTTATTACATCAATAGAACGTCTCAGGTTACTATTGTAACCATAGTTCCCTGAGAACAGGGAACGAGACGATGCGTCGATCGACGCCATGGGAACGCCCCCAGCGTGACTGCGTCTGAAGCATCTATGTCAACTAGTCCAATGGAAAGAATGAGCGTCACGGGCGGGTGACGTCATGACCAGGAAATGATAAAAGCACATCCGGTGCAAACCGGCATTAGCTTCGAAAATTGCCGAAGCAAGCCGATCACAGGGATGCAGGAAGTATGGCAGGGTGACGCATCGTCTCGTTCCCTGTTCTCAGGGAACTATGGTTACAATAGTAACCTGAGACGTTCCCTTACGAAGGGAACTCAACGATGCGTCGATCGACGCCATGGGAACGAGAATACCCAAAGCGCCAGAATTCCAAGTACCTGAGTGTTAGTCTGTTGTAACTAAGCACTAAGCACCTGAGAACCTGGGGCAGCATCCAGGTCTAAACTGTAAAATTTAACGAATGTGAGCGGAGAGGACCAGCCCGCCGCATCACAGACGTCCCGAAGAGAAACCCCATATAGTAAGGCTTTAGAAGCCGCCATACTCCTAGTAGAGTGAGCTCGGACCACCAAAGGACATGGCTGGTCCGAGTACTCGTATGCAAGTGAAATAGCCTCAACTATCCACCTACTGACCGTCTGTTTAGAAGCAGGAAGACCCTTCTTAGGTGATCCGAAGCAAATCAGTAATTGGTCGGACTTCCTAAATGAAGAAGTCCGATGCACATAAGTGTCCAGTGCTCGCACTGGACACAAGAGGTTCAGTCTTTCCTGGTCTGCAGATGCAAAAGGAGGAGGACAGAAAGCCTGCAGCACAATAGGCCTCGGAGTCAAGGTCGGCACCTTAGGGACGTACCCCTGTTTTGGATATAAGAATGCCTTGACCATCCCCGGTGCAAACTCAAGGCAAGTGGGGGAAACCGAAAGGGCCTGAAGGTCTCCAACTCTCTTAAGGGACGAAATAGCTAGCAGAAAGATAGTCTTAAAGGTAAGAAACTTATCTGAAACCGAATCTAAGGGCTCAAATGGAGCCCTAGAAAGGCCTTCTAGTACTATAGCAAGATCCCAAGCTGGCACCCTAGTGCGAGTTGCAGGCCTCAGCCTTAAAGTGCCACGAAGGAAACGTGTAACCAGGGGGTCTCGACCCAACGATGTACCCCCCACCAGGGCGTGGTAAGCCGCAATGGCCGCCACGTAGACTTTGAGCGTGGAAGGACATAGGCCTGACGTAAAGCGCTCCTGCAGGAACTCGAGTACTGTGTTCACAGAACAGTTAACTGGATCCCACTGATGTTGGTAACACCATAAAGAGAAAACTCTCCATTTAAGCGCATATAGTTTCCTAGTAGCTGGGGCTCTGGAGCTTAGAATGGTCTCAGCAGCCTCGGCTGAAAGACCACTCTCTATGAGTTGGGCCCCCTCAGAGGCCAAACCCACAGGTTCCAAATCTCTGGTCGAGGGTGAAATATTGTGCCCCCGGCCTGAGACAGAAGGTCTCTCCTGATCGGGATCTCGAAGGGAGGACCATCTAGGAGATGGATCAGGTCCGAAAACCAGATCCGACTTGGCCAGCGTGGTGCTACTAGCAGTAGGCTTATTCCATACCGGCGGACTCGCTCCAGAACTCCTGGGAGCAGAGCAACAGGGGGAAAGGCGTACAGACGTAGCCTCGGCCACGTCTGCACCATAGCATCCAGCCCCAGAGGGGCTGGGTGAGTAAGGGAGAACCACAGAGGACAGTGCGTCGTATTCTGAGACGCAAACAGATCCACTTGTGCTTGGCCGTAAAACTCCCAGATTTTCTCCACCACCTCGGGGTGGAGTCTCCAGTCCCCTGGCCTCAGCTCCTGCCTCGACAGGATGTCTGCTCCTATATTCTGGACCCCAGGAATATACACTGCCCTCAGAGAGAGTACCTTCCCCAGAGACCACAGGAGGATCTGGTGCGCCAGTTTGCAAAGCGGACGCGAACGCAGGCCCCCCTGACGGTTCAGATAAGAGACCACTGATGTGTTGTCTGTTCGTACGAGCACATGATGGCCCCTCAGGTCTGGGAGGAACTGCCTCAACGCATTGAAGACAGCCATCATCTCCAGGCAATTTATGTGCCACGAGAGATGATGACTCTTCCACAGACCCTGAACCGAGCGGCCTTCCATTACCGCTCCCCAGCCGGTGAGGGAAGCATCTGTCGAGATAGTAACTCGATGGCAAAGAGCTCCCAACACCGGACCTTGGGTTAAGAACCAGTGCTTCCTCCATATAACTAAGGCACGAAGGCAACGCCGCGTGACCTTGATCATACGAAGTGGGTTTCCCCTCGGGGAGAACCCTCTGGTCCTGAGCCACCACTGTAAAGGCCTCATGTACAGCAGGCCAAAAGGTATCACGTTGGACGCTGCTGCCAAAAGACCCAACAGTTTCTCGAACTGTTTTACAGTGCGTGACTGGCCTAGCTTCAGCTCTTTTGTGGCTGACAGGATAGCAGCTACACGAACGGGCGATAGGATGGCCCGCATCGTCACTGAATCCCATACCACACCAAGGAAAGTGGTTCTCTGTACTGGAGAAAGCACACTCTTCTTGGCATTGAGCCTCAACCCCAACATCTGCATATGAGCGAGAACGACACCTCGGTGCCGAACCGCCAACTGCTCTGATTCCGCTAGAATCAGCCAGTCGTCGATGTAGTTCAGAATACGTATGCCCTGAAGCCTGAGAGGGGCTAACGCTGCATCTACGCATTTCGTGAACGTGCGGGGTGATAAAGCTAGACCGAACGGAAGAACCCGATATTGGTATTCTTTGCCCCCGAAAGAAAACCTTAGGAACTTCCTGTGCTGAGGGAGGATGGAGATATGGAAGTAGGCGTCCTTCAGATCTATCGTGACAAACCAGTCCTCGGATCTGATTTGAGTCACGATCTGTTTGAGTGTCAGCATTTTGAACTTTAGTTTCTGAACTGACCGATTTAACAAACGAAGATCTAAAATAGGACGCAACCCTCCATCCTTTTTTGGAACAATGAAATAACGGCTGTAAAAACCCGACTCTCGGTCGGGTGAGTACACCTGTTCTATAGCTTCTTTCGCTAACAGGGCCTTTACCTCTTGCTCCATTACCAGAGCCTGCTCGGGATGCACCACTGTGGGCAACACCCCGTTGTAACGAGGAGGACGAGAACCAAACTGGATTCTGTATCCTTTTTCTACAATCTGCAGGACCCAACGAGAAATATTCGGCAGAAGCTTCCACGCTGCCAGAAAATTTACTAAGGGAACCAGCCTCTCGAGGCTGGTCTCTGGTGTTACTGAGACAGCTAATTCTGGAGCCTGAAACATCATGGCAGGAACTACCTGAACTGGCTGCTCTAACGCCCCCCTCAGAGGGCGCGGAACCGATGCTGTGCCGCAGCATAGCATCAGCGACTCGCTGGAGACCGCTGCGCCCTGAAGCACCAAGGGTGGCAGGGTTGGCAGAACGGTCTCGTGAGGACCCCGAAATGGAACGGGCACCGTATAATGAGGTGTACACCGCTCTACTTCGGTCGGGGCTGTCCTCACAGGCCTGACGCATGAACATCAGGACCTTTTTTTTTTCTGAGCCGAAGTCTTCTTCGCCTGAAGAACGGTCCTCAGATCCGGCTTCGACTTAGAAGACTTCGGCTGAGAGGGTTGCGTCTGTCTCCAGTGTCTACGTGGAGGTGCACGAGACGCAACACTCTCTTTCTGTTGCACATGATATGATGAGCTCGACGGCTGGGGCTGCTCACGCCCAGCAGCCCCAGGGGGCTGGACACGGCGAGGGATAAACTTTTTAAAAGCGTCAGCTTGTTTCTTAGACTCCTGAAATCGCTCGACGACCGCGTGGACTGCGTCACCAAAGAGACCAGAAGGTTCAAGCGGAGCATCTAATAAAAAAGCTCGATCTTTTTCTTTAATCTCTGACAGATTTAACCATAAATGTCTCTCAGTAGCTACCAAGGCTGCCATAGACCGCCCAATTGCTCTGGCGGTCTCCTTAGTAGCCCTGAGAGAAAGATCGGTAGCACGACGAAGTTCTTGAATATCGTCATGAGAAATTCCCTCACTACTATCCAGATCCCCCAGCAGGTCAGCTTGATACGCCTGTAGCACTGCCATTGTATGCAGACATGCTCCAGCTTGACCTGCTGCCGTATAAGCTTTGCCCACTAAAACCGAGGTGGCTTTAAGCGGTCTAGTGGGCAAAGCCGAGGCTTTCAGGGACGATGCGGGACCAGGCGAAAGATAGCTAGCTAAATTCTGTTCCGCCTGGGGCATCGCCTCATAACCATACTCTTTTAGCCCTCTTATTCTCGAATAAGTTTTAACTTGAGGGCTAAAAAGTCGTGAAGAGTACGGTTTATTCCACGATTTTGATATTTCATTGTGGAGATCGGGAAAAAAGGGAAGCTCTCGTGGTGGAGATAATGTCGTGGACGATAAAAAGCGCTCATCTAATTTACTTTTAGGACGAGCGCTTTTATTCTCAGATGGCCATACAATATTTAATTTTTCTACAGCCCGTGACATAACATCCACCAGCTCATCATATGCTGGGGAAATAAACTGTGAATCTTTTTCCCCCATGTGTGTGCTTTCACTCTCCATACTCATAACATCGACCTCCTCGGAGGAAGAGCATTGAAGTAATGGAGTGCTCTCTCCCCGGGCGGAAGAAACCGCAGAGCGTGCTTCCGACACCGGGGGGAGAGCGCTGGATCTTCCGGGTAAGGAAGGAGAAAAGGCCAAGGGACCCGTCTCCAACCCCTCCGAAAGATCCTTCTGCGATCCCCAGGAATGCATTCTCCGCGCCGCCTCGGCAGACGCGGGTCCTGATCCCTGAGGATCGCGAGCCTGCCCACTCTTTACATCAAAGAGTGACAGGCGAGAGCGGAGCATGCGGAGCGGTAGCATTTCACAGTGTTGACACTCAGCCTCCTCGAAGGCTGAGACCGCATGCTCCACTCCCAAACAAATGACACAAAGCTCGTGTGTGTCCCCACCCGTTAAATAACGCGGGCAGGGAGGAACACACTGTTTGTACATTTGTTTCGCCATAACGTTTCCGAATAAATTGCAACAGACAACAATAAATAGACAGAGACAGTATAACACAGATCGCTTGCTGAGGCAACAGAAGCTAATGCCGGTTTGCACCGGATGTGCTTTTATCATTTCCTGGTCATGACGTCACCCGCCCGTGACGCTCATTCTTTCCATTGGACTAGTTGACATAGATGCTTCAGACGCAGTCACGCTGGGGGCGTTCCCATGGCGTCGATCGACGCATCGTTGAGTTCCCTTCGTAAGGGAACCTTTACTAGTCCATATCCTTATTGTAATTGATTCCTTCTTATCATTTATTTTAATAATTTCATAGCTTAAACCATTTTGTATGAACGTTGCTAATCCTCCCCCTCTACCATTCTCTCTATCTCTTCTAACTGCTGAATATCCCTTAATAATAAAATCTAACTCTGATTTCAACCATGTTTCTTGCACACATATTATATTTGGTTTCTCTCTTAACTCATCTACATATTTCTTAAATTCTTGGCCGTTTGCTATCAAACTTCTAGCATTCCATTGTAGTATGCCAACATTTACCACCATTTAATCTACACCAGCACTGTGCTGGGTAGACTGAGTATCTGTACTTAAGTTCCCTTTTGAAGGGAACTCAACAATACGTCAACGACGTTATGGGGAACGCCTCGGGCGTGACAGGTGTCTGAAATCACTATCAAATCACGTCAATCATATTGACCGGCGACAGCCCGTGAATCATTAGCGTGAATGATTAACGTGCGACCTGGAAGTATAAAGGGGCGCCTTGCACACATGACAAATCATCTCATCGTCTTCAGGGACTGTCTGTTTGAAAACGCTACTCAATGAAACGGTAAGAAAATTAAATGTACAGCACACGAGTGTGCTTTTCCTGCCTGGGAGAAGAGTGCGCACGGGAGATTCTCGAGGGAATCCTCTGTGTGAACTGTGAGCGTTTTTCTTTTAAAACGCTCGTTCTCGTCTGGCCCTCTTCTCGAGTGAAGGGGGTTCAACGTCTGGTTCTCGTGGTCCCGCTCGTGCCGAGGCAGAGCGGCGACTTGCATCATGGGCTTCCAGATAGAGCTCGTCGATCATCTTGAGAGTGCTGTAAACCTCTCAGATGATTCGACGGCTGACGAGGGCGAAGCAGGTGCTCTTGCTGCTCTTCAGGACGAGCAGGAGATGGCTGAGGAGGTTTATAATCAGGTAGATCCTGAACCCTCTCAGCCACCCTGCCCCGTGTATGCAGGTCTGGTGGATGTTGTGGAGCGCGCCGCCAACAGGCTGTAGCTGCCATGGCAACGCACTAGAGGAGAGACCGCTCGCGGTAGGCTCGGCGATCGGTTTCTCCCCGGCCATACACCACCAGCTCAGGTGAGCCTAATCCATCCATGGTGAAAAATCGAAGATAACGTCAGTAGACTATGGAGTGGCGCAAGGATCGGTGTTAGGCCCTCTGCTATTCTCAATATATATGCTGCCACTGGGTAATATTATAAGAAAACATGGAATTAATTTCCACTGTTATGCTGATGACACTCAATTATATATTTCATCAAGACCAGATGAAAACACTAACTTATCTAAATTGACAGAGTGTCTTAAAGATATAAAATGCTGGATGACGTGTAATTTCCTGCTATTAAATTCAGATAAAACGGAGGTATTACTTATTGGTCCAAAAAACTACCCACAAAACCTCGTACAATACAACTTTAATTTAGAAGGATGTCCAGTTACTTTATCCACTACAGTAAAAGACCTGGGTGTTATACTAGACCGCAACTTGTCTTTCGAAAATCATATTTCATATGTTACAAGAACAGCCTTCTTCCACCTTAGAAATATTGCTAAGCTACGTAACATGCTATCTGTTTCTGATGCAGAAAAGTTAGTTCATGCATTCATGACCTCAAGACTAGATTACTGTAACGCTTTATTAGCTGGTTGTCCTACATCCTCAATAAACAAGCTACAGTTAGTGCAAAATGCAGCTGCTAGAGTTCTTACTAGGTCAAGAAAATATGATCATATAACACCAATTTTATCATCTCTGCACTGGTTACCTATTAAGTTCCGTATCAATTACAAAGTACTATTACTGACCTATAAAGCCCTAAATGGTCTAGCTCCTGTATATTTAATGGACCTTCTATCGCCCTACAATCCATCGCGTTCTTTAAGATCCCTAAATTCGAGGCTTCTGGTCATTCCTAGGATATCCAGATCCACTAAAGGAGGGAGGGCGTTCTCGCATTTCGCTCCTAAACTCTGGAATAGCCTTCCTGATACTGTTCGTTGCTCAGACTCGCTCTCCCAGTTCAAAACTAGATTAAAGACGCATCTCTTCAGCCAAGCATTCACATAATGCTTGCCTCTTACACTACTGTTGAACCAGATCGAATGCATTAATATTATGAACAGCAGCTACGCTAATTATTTCCCATCTGCTTTTCTGCTGTTATCTCGGGATGCTAATCCCGAGGTAAATAGCGTTCTTCAGCTACAGTCTGTATCCAGCCTCTCGCGGAGACTTCAGAGTCCCCAACACCTGCGATGAGACGACTCGACGCCTGTGAAGAGACGACTCAACGCCGGCGATATGTTATGCCATAAATTAATACATGATGATTAACTAACTGTATTTTTTACGTACATTTCTGAAATGCACTTTCTGTAAAGCTGCTTTGAAACAATATGTATTGTGAAAAGCGCTATACAAATAAATTTGAATTGAATTGAATTGAATTCCTTCCTGATCTTCACACAGAGATCTAGAGGGCATGGAAGAGCCCATTCTCTGCCAGTATTCACTGACATCAGCGGGTTAATTTCGCTGATGTTGAGGGGATCGCAGAGCATGGGTATGTGTCGATGCCGCCCATTTGACGAGTCGTTTGCGAACTATCTCATGTCTGGGCAGGCGTCGACACTGAGAGCTTTATTTCTGCCATCCAAACCGCTAGAGACAACAGCGCGTTTGAATGGCAGAGCATACACGGCAGCAGTTCAGGCTGGTGCTTCCCTGCACACCATGGCGGTGCTGCAGGCATACCAGGCCGACCTGCTGCAGGATCTCGACCAGGGGGCAGGGATGTCCCCTGAGGCGGTTACTGAGCCGCGCCGAACCACGGTTTTTGCGCTCCGGGCCACCAAACAGACTGCTGCCACGATCAGTCGGTCGATGGCGGCGATGGTGGCCACGGAGAGACAGCTTTGGTTAAACCTGGCCGACGTTGAGGAGAAAGAGAAGGCCTTTCTCCTCGATTCGTCGGTTTCGCCCTCTGAACTCTTTGGCCCCTCCGTGGAGGCGGGGCTTGGGAAGTTCAGGGAGGCGAAGGCGCGCTCAGCTGCTTTTAGGAAAAAACCTGCATACCGCTGAGATCCGGTTCCACGCCCAGGCAGGCGGGAGGGCCTGGCCCTTCACGGTCTGAGGACCATAGACAGGGCCAGAGAGCCAGTGTCGCCTCTCGTGCGCCCCCTCTGTGGAGGAACAGGGCGCAGGAAAGGCGTGACTCCCGCTAGAAGAGGGATCTGAGGGAGGTTATCCAGCACAAGCGCATACAGCGTCGCTGATGGATAATCTCCCCGGAGGGCTTCATTAAAAAGAGAAATCCAGCCCTCTCCTCTCTTCTGACTCCCCAGACGTGCATTACATCAGGCCTGGCGCTGGGCCTATGATAAGAACGATGTTCCGATGGCCCGCCTAGGCTTGGTTAGTAGAAACGCCTCTTTCAGGCATGTAAAGTGGTGGACCCCAGGTTCATAAAGAACTATCTGGCGAGTCTTCACTCCGCACGCCGCAGGTGAGCTGTCTGGTCTTTTCAAGAGTCAATTTTGTGAATTAAAATTCCGAAATGTATCTCTCTACAGACCTCATTCCCTGTATAGAGCTATGGGGTCATGTCATTTGCTATGTCATCAGGTAATAAGGTAAGAGAAGTTTACTGGATTATTAGGGCCCTGAAGTTCCCCATTAGGTGGCCAGAACGATAACTATGTTAGCCTTCGGGCTGTTAGCCACCTCAGGGTAGAGTAGTTGGTCTCTCTCTTAGAATTTTTTACTTAGAGTGTTGACTGACGCTAGAGCTTCAGATAGATCTTATGTCCGGCCCACGGGTCCGTTTGACTTCTTCCTGAGTATTTCGCCCCTTGAGCTCTGTTTGGGTTTTCATTAGGCTGAGCGATCATGCAGCCCTTTGTATGGAATAATACAGACTATATTCTTTAGTAAGGCTGTGGCTCCTCCGAGCCCTCAGATAGATCTATGCCTGCAGGCTGGCCCTCACCAGGGCCGCCTCTGTAGCTGGCCTAGGCTGTGCCAGGGATAATAGAAGTGCTCTGCTAAAATTTAGCATTGCTTCCTCTGAACCTTCACTTTGTGAATGTAGGTTTCTAGCATCCCTGTATAAACAGCCTCCTCCCAAGGGAGTCGTTAGGCCAAGGCCCGCCCCCTTCTCTGCATTCTGGGGTGACTAGAGTAATGCAGCATGGTGCAGAGGATGGTTTGTAAGGACATGGTAGGCCTCAAACAGGCCTCCGTGGTATATATGTCTTTATTGAGCAGGGTTAGGCCGTCTTTCGCTTCACGAAGAAGACTGGGTTTCCTGCCCGACCCTGCCATGCAGAACTGGCCTACGGATTTAGGCCGCCAGTTTAGGCTTCACTGAACTCGCTGAGCTACTGCTCGAGCGCTAGGTTGTAGGTGGATGGCTTTCATTCAAGCCCCACTCCCCTAGGTTGGGCACAGATAAATTTCTGTCACCCCTAGAGCCGCTGGCAGGCCCGGACCCTGGTAACCTCAGGGTGAGGTGTGAGTATCCCCCTGTGATACAGGGTAGGTCTGAGCACTTCACTCCCAGTTCTGTTTATCCTACCTCGCACCACTATGGCTCGGGTCGAGTATGAAGTAAGCTTCACTTCTTCTTTGGTCGAAGTACGCTCCCCTGAAGCCAGAGCATTGCCCTGAGCTGACGCCCATGCATAGATGGTAGGCCCCTGACTAATGGGGCCTCCGTTGAGGCAGAGTGGCGTATGTTGTACTCCCCTTGTTTTAAGGGTGCTAGCTTTTTTGCGGAGTACACTGCCATGGGCAATGTGATTAGGCACCAGGATGCTGTAGGCGCTGCGTAAACAGCTTTGCTGCCAACGAAGGCTGCGCCATTAGGTAGTAGGCCTCAGCAGGCCTCCTTGATTGGACAGCCCCCTAGAGGGCACTGTAGGCCAGCTCACTTTACGTGGTTGGCCTTGGTGGTTCGGGCAGTTGACTCACTGATGGGTAGTAGGCCTTAAACAGGCCTCCACGGAGGTGAGTCCCAACATTGTGGGACATACCTTATAGCGCTACTGGAAGCCCATTAGTAAATTATGCTTGTGTAGTATGGTTCCCAACAGTGTACTTTATAGCAGAATATGACTTGCTATTAGCTAGTAGGCCCGACCAGGCCTCCCTGATAGGCGAGTCCCCAGCTGCCTGGCCTTAGCAGTCCACCTTATACTATCACCCGGACTCAGGGCTCAAAGCTAACAGTGGTTATCAGGTAGTAGGCCACTCAGGCCTCCCTGAAGGTGAATTCCCACTTAAGATGGCTATCAGGTAGTAGGCCTCTCTGGGCCTCCCTGAAGGTGAGCTCCCAAATATTGTGGCTGTCAGGTAGTAGGCCGCTCTGGGCCTCCCTGAATGTGAGCGCCCAAATATTTTGGGTGTCAGGTAGTAGGCCTCACCAGGCCTCCCTGAAGGTGAGTTCCCACATGCTGTGATTATCAGGTAGTAGGCTCCTCCAGGCCTCCTTGAATGAGTACGGTCAGGTAGTAGGCCTCACCAGGCCTCCCTGAAGGTGAGCTCCCCACATACTGTGGTTGTAAGGTAGCAGGCCTCACCGGGCCTCCCTGAAGGTGAGTTCCCACGTACTGTGGTTATCAGGTAGTAGGCCTCTCTTGGCCTCTCTGAAGGTGAGCCCCCCACATACTGTGGTTATCAGGTAGTAGGCCTCTCTGGGCCTCCCTGAAGGTGAGCACCCCACTTACTGTGGTTATCAGGTAGTAGGCCTCACGGGCCTCTCTGAAGGTGAATTCCCACTTACGTTGGCTATCAGGTAGTAGGCCTCTCCGGGCCTCCCTGTAACGTTCCCTAGTGGTGCTGGGTTTATGAAGCTAGTGGTCTCTTGCTATCAGTTTCAGCTAGCCTTAATAGGCAGCTGCTGAAGGCGAGCTTGCGCCCTGGCTCGCTAAAGTGTTCATTCTCTGCTATTGGTTCCCTCCCGGAACTTTTTCTGCCTACAGCCTGGTTTGCCTACCAGGCAGACCTGTGCTCCCCTCACCGAGGGTCTCTATGAGCATGCGGCTTCCTGAGTCTGGTCAGACGGTCGTAGGCCTCTCGTGAGGCCTCCCAGTTAGATCAGCCCTTAGGCCTTCACAGGCCTCCTCAGTGTTTTGAAACACAGACACTGGGTTGATCCGTGGATCGAGTAGAGAAACTCCCCTCGCTAGCAAGGGTTCGAAAGCACTATGCTGAGTCATACTCTCCGGGATATCCCGTCTCTGAGATCCGGGCCGAGTGGTTCACTGCCAGCTTCGCAGTCCCTCGGGTTGGATGCCTTTCTTAAGGCTTTGTTGTCCAGAGGCTCTGTCTTCAGACAGACAGGATTTGGCCAGACTAGTGTCTATGTACTGACGCCAGGTCAGGCCGTCCTGGTGGCATTTCGGGGTGAGTACGTTCCCCTGAATAGTGACTGGCTGGGGTTCCTTCGGATTCCCTAGCCACATTCCCTAGAAGGGACCCCTTCTAATCGGAAGCTGTGGTTCCAGGCCCGGAGCCGGCCCAGGTAGACCTTTTTATTTAACCATGTTTATGAAGGTTTTTCTGTGAGGCTGTAGCTTGGGCTATGACCGTAGGGAATGCTGTCACTGACAGCCCAGTGTGACCTGAGGGTGAGTGGTTCTAGCGTTTCATTTGAAGTTGCTGGTTCTGACAGTTGTCACTGCCACTTGGCATGCACTCCCCTTAGCATGGCGGAGTTGGTATATCGTTCCCCATAACGTCGTTGACGTATTGTTGAGTTCCCTTCGAAAGGGAACGTCTCAGGTTACGACTGTAACCTATGTTCCCTGAGAACAGGGAACGAGACAATACGTCTCCCTGCCATGCCTCGGGGCTTGCCTACCGTACAGTCCCTTCAGACGATAAGGTGATTTGTCATGTGTGCAAGGCGCCCCTTTATACTTCCAGGTCGCACGTTAATCATTCACGCTAATGATTCACGGGCTGTCGCCGGTCAATATGATTGACGTGATTTGATAGTGATTTCAGACACCTGTCACGCCTGAGGCGTTCCCCATAACGTCGTTGACGTATTGTCTCGTTCCCTGTTCTCAGGGAACATAGGTTACAGTCGTAACCTGAGACGTTATCCCTAACTGTTTCCCAAACCATTCCTTTTATCCCCAAATATTTTTCAGCTGCTTTCACAATAATTTTAATCCTTTCGGTACGACTCGTTGTCTGTGCAGAACAATTGATAATTTCAACCATAAAAATCACAAAATCATGTTTGCTGACAACTAAATTGTCTTTCCTTGTCTTTCCATCATCTTCATTTATTATGTCATTTCCAATGCCCTCCCTTTGTTGTGGTATTACATTCACTCTGGGGACTAGCTTTACTGCTTCAGAGTAGCTAATGCCTTCAGTTACCTTGATCCTTTGTACCTCTTTGTCTCTCTTACTAAATTCACAGCCCTGATATGCTGCACTGTGCTCCCCTCCACAATTGCAGCATTGATTGCGAACTTTGTCACATTCATCATAATCATGTTCTCCTCCACACTTACTACACCTCTTCTTTCCTTTACATACAGCCGCGATATGCCCAAACCGTTGACATTTATAACATCGAAGTGGTGGAGGGATGTACATCTTAACCACATAACTCATAACACCAACAAAAACCTTATCTGGTAACGTTTCCCCTTCAAACGTAAGCATAACTGATAAGCTGTCGCAAACGTCTCCAAATCTCTTAGTTTTGAGTCTTTTGGCTTCACATACTTTAACATGCTTAATGTTTGCCATTATATCATCTGTTTGTACATTTACCGGAATGCCGGTAATGACTCCTCTAACTAACTTTTTATCATTAGCCTTTGAACATTGCACTAGTTTGCCATGAATTTTACTCATCTTAACTGCTTTTTTGAGTTGTTCTTCGCTTTTACAAAATACCAGTAGTTGTCCATCTCTTAATATTTTTGCACTCCTTACCTCTCCAATTTCTTTACTTAGACCTTTTGTAAGTTGTATCGGATTCCACTCTCTGAACGTGGTACCTTCTTGCCCCAACTTAACAAATACCTTAAATTGTTCCCCATCATCCTTTAAAGAAGCCCTTTCACCACATTCTGTTGTATTATTCCTTTTCTTTTTCTTTTGATTAACTTTCCACTCTTTGTTACCCTCGTTGTCTTCCAATTCTCCAGTGTTCCCCAACTCTCCTGTCTCACCACCTACTCTGTCACTTCCTTCCTCCATCTCCTGACCATTCCCAGCCCAGCTGTTGCCATGATCCACTAAGGATGGCTGGCGCGAAACAGACGTTCCGAAGCTTTGCGAGATCCCGAAACAAAGATGATTCGAAACACTGATCCGAAGCGTGATTCAAAACACCCACGTCACGTGACAACGGCTAAATGAAGCGTCTAAGTGTTTCATCAGGTGGAGTGCTCCTCCGAATCAGGGTTTCATTGATTGGTCGGTTCGGGAACAAATCACACAATCACACAGTATAAAAGTTTTGTCAACGCATTTTCATATCGTGGGTTTTTGTGAGAGGAGTTTGGTTTTGAGATAGCGTATTTTTGGTGATATAGTGACATTTATAGTGCGATTTGTTTAGTTATATTTAGGATTTAATTTACATTTACACATTGACTTAGAGACACACAGAGTACATATAGTGACACATTAATAGATGCATTGATATATATATATATATATATATATATATATATATATAGATTAATAGATAGATACATATATCACAGATACATATAGATTATTAGATAGATAGGCTACATATAAAATAGATAGATAGATAGATAGATAGATAGATAGATAGATAGATAGATAGATAGATAGATAGATAGATAGATAGATAGAAATGGAGGCTCCACAGAAGAGATGCCGTACATCTGTGGTGTGGGAGCATTTCCATTTGGAAACCCCAAATAAAGTGAGATGTGTGTATTGTGATCGGCAGCTAGCCTACTGCAACAATACATCATCCATGATGCGCCATTTGAGGAGCATTCATCCTGCCATTCTGCAGGGTGCAGAGGATGGTAGTGTTCCCCCTGTACCAAGGCCTGCTACTGACACTGCTGGGCCATCTAAGCAAGGTATGCATTGTTTGAAATATAGGCTAATTATAAGTGAAATATAATAACTAAGTGTTGGGCCATTGTTTAGAAAGGCCATGGACTAAGACATGCCTAACATCCCAATCACAACTGCCAATCACTTTAAAAACAAATGTTGTCAATATAATATTATACTTTGTGAATATACATTTTATGTCTACATATGAGTACCCAATCTACAGCCAAGACATCATTTTGTTTTTTTGTAATTGTTGTATTTCTATAATGCACTTTATCTTTCTCTGCACACTTAGCATAAATATTCATAACATAACTTTGTTTAGGAAGGTTTCCAAATGAACCAGTAGACTACTTTCACGGTAGGCTACTATTTTTCCAATATATTTGTCTGAAAGTATGTTTTATCTTCTCTTTTAAAAGGCAGACAGAGGGAATTGGATGAGGCTCTTCTGAACATGGTGGTGAAGGATCTGCAGCCCTTCACCATCGTGGAGGATGAGGGTTTCAGGGCCTTTGTGAACAAGCTTGATCCAAGCTATGTCCTCCCATCCCGGAAGGTGCTTAAAACAATGGTCAGCGAAAGGTACAACACAACCAAGGAGAAGACAATGGAGGACCTACAAAAGGCGGAATTTGTTAGCCTTACGGCTGACATGTGGTCTTCCATTAATATGGATGGATATCTTGGTGTAACATGCCATTACATAACACCAGAGGCAACAATGGCAACTGTTTTACTGGGTGTAAGGTTTTACCAAACCCACACAGCCCAGCATCTCATGGATGAGATGAGATTGCTAATGGCTGAGTGGGGAATAACCTCCAAAGTTCACTGCATGGTGACTGACAATGCATCCAACATGATCCTAAGTGCCCAGCTACTCAACCTTCGCCATGTCCCATGTTTTGCTCATAATTTGAATTTGATAGTGAAAAAGGCCCTGGATCAAACCCCAGTCATCAATGAAATTCGCCAGAAAACCAGAAAGATAGTGGGGTTGTTCAGATCCAGCTGCAAAGCAAAGGACAAGCTTGTGGAGATGCAGAGCTTGATGGGCAGACCAAGTCTGAAAATGATACAGGAGGTTGAAACGAGATGGAACAGCACATTCGACATGCTACAACGCTTGTATGAGCAACGTGAGCCAGTGGGTGCTGCACTTGCCAATTTAAACAGTGATACTGCTCCCCTGACAAGTCTTGAGTATGACATTATTCAACAGTCATTGACACTTCTTCAACCATTCAAACTAGCAACAACAGAGATGTCAGAGGAACAGAGAGTGTCTGCTTCAAAGCTCATACCATTGTACAGGATGTTGCAGCACAAGCTTGCACAGAAAAAAGGAAATGCAACGCAGGAATCAACTGTACAATTAGGTAGGACACTATGACCATACGTGTAATTGGCCATAACTCTCATATTGTTGTCATTATTTTAATTAATATGGTTTTCTCTTGTGTTGGCTCATAGGCTCACATCTACAAGAAGGTCTGCACTCCAGATGTGGAGGGTACGAGACTTTTAGAGCCTTGGCACTGGCTACACTGCTGGACCCAAGGTTTAAAAATGTGGCTTTTGGAAATCCTGCCAAAGCCCTGGATGCTGAAAAGCACATCACACTGGAGTGTGCTTCACTGATGCGTTCAAACACAACTCCTGGTGAGTTTCAGTCTATGTTATCTTATGTAATGTGATTCATGAAATTTATACTTCATATGTGTTGTCAGTTTATGATTTGTTACTAATTGCCGTTTTCTTTTAATTCAGAACCACAAATGTCAACATCAGGCCCATCATCATCAACACCAGTTAAAACACAAGACAGTTTATGGGAACATTTTGACAATCGTATCCGTGAGACCCAGATGATACACAATCCTACAGCTGATGCCACAGTGGAAGTGAAAAAATACCTCAGCGATGCGTTTTTGCCCAGAACTCATGATCCTCTAACTTACTGGAAAGAGAGAGCAGTAATCTTTCCTCATTTGTATGTCCTAGCTAAAAAATATCTTTGTATGCCAGCAACAAGTGTCCCTTGTGAGAGAATTTTTTCAAAGGCTGGAGAAATTATCTGTAAAAAAAGAAGTAGGCTGAGTCCTTCAACAGCAGAGAAATTAATATTTTTGAATAAAAATCTATAAGAAAGGGAGACATTGTGGCTTGATTTATTTTTATTAATATTCATTTTTCATGACCAAAATCACATTATGCAATGTGAAGAGACTACAGGTTACAAGCTTCATATATTACAAAAATACAATAAAAAAAAAACCAATACATTTTTTTATTAGCTTTTTGTAAAGGTTGTTTCAGATCAACACCTGCAAGTGACCACTAGGTGTCACCGTGGAGACGGGTTCCGGATTGATTCGAAGCCTCGAAACAAAATGGCACATTTGCTTCGACTGTTTCATTGCTTCACAAAGCCTCGATCTGCCCATCACTATGATCCACCTGACACGGAGTCAGTTTCCGTTTGTGCTGACGTTCACCCGTCATCATTCCATCCAGAAACGATATCGAAAACTCTTTCTCTCCCAAAGGACCAGTTTTTATCTTCCTTCAACCCAAGCATGGCCAACCGGTAAACAATTAGTTGGTAATTGAAATCATCAGCATCAAAGCAGAGGCAATGATAAAATTACTCAATGACAGGAAGTATCGCCCAAATATGGGTAAAAAGGTGGAGCATTATAACGAGTTCTAATAAACTAATTTCATCACATTAGTAGGGGAGGAAGCACAGTCCAAATATGGGCATAGTAGTGAACAGGAAGCAGGTTGCCAGGTTTGTCCATGAACGGGTATCTAAAAAGAGTCAAGTAGGGCAGATTAAGTAGTAGCCACAACAAAACCCACTACAAATTTGATGCACACGCACAGTGAATAACCACTACAATTCAGAGTGCAAATATGTTCATGCACACAGTAAACACCATCACACATGATACCCCACACACAATAAGGCCCTAATGTCTCTTCCAATTAAAAACAAAAAAAAAGTACTGGTTCAACCTGTGACAAATATAACGTGTTGATTTGTGTGATGATGCTGATGTGGAGCTGTGAAGTGTTTTCCAGATGAGGGAAATCTGTATTCCTCATGATTCAAGCTCTGCCTGTATTTCAGATCCGCCAGCAGAGGGCAGTGATGATCTCACATGCAGCGCTGAGGAGTCTGGGAAATAAACCAGTTTCTCACCACTGCTCTAACCTGTCATGAGGTGTTGTTTCCATGACGACCGAAGCATTGCCACCCGTCTTAATCTTCACAGGATATAATTAACCAATAATGTTACATCAAACATAGTAGTAAACAAGTGTCATTTTTCAGTGATATAAAACTGCTGATGTGTTTCCTGTGAGAGTATTTAAGTGTAAAAATGATTTTCAAACTTATATTGGAAATTAGTTTCTCAGATGAGTTTTCCCCCTGACGTCTGATGTGTTTCTGTTTCCTATAAAGTAACGCCCTGATTCTTCTAAACATGTTTGACTGATGATGATGTACAGAATCTGTGTTGAGAATCAGGTTTGATCTGATTAGAGAAACACAAGCTCATCTGTGGATAATAAATGACGCGGGTTGATCGTTTACACTCTTTTATCAAGTAAAAGTCAAATCACTGATTTTATCAAGTAAATGTAAGAATAACTGTGATATTGTTAGTAATATTTCAGCTGGACTGAAGCAGGTTTACTTGATTATCATCATCATTTATTACAAAAATCAGGTTTTGTTGTAGCCGTTTGTCTATTATAAAGGTGATGATACACAGGGCAACATTTTGAGCAATGTTGCTGGGCAATGTTGCCGTCAACGGGCAACCAGAAGAGACACAGGGCCCACGACCGATCTAAATTATCCAGATAGAAATATATTGCCCATTTTCAATGGGAAAGTGCCCAAGCAACAATCGCTCGGCAAGATTGCCCAGCAACATTGCTCAAAAAGTTGCCCTGTATCATCACCTTAACTGTTGTATTGGAGTTTATTCATTTTAAGTTATGTATTTGTTTATTATTATTATTTAGTATGTGCATGTTTATATTTGTATTCATGTACTTATTTAGTTAATTATCATGCACCGGTCGGGTTAGGAATGCATATGTGTGGTGGAGGAGGAAGTAAACAAAGAACAAATGTGTGGATTTGGGAATGTTGGTTACTCAGTTTTTTGATCACTTTGTTAACGTTTGATTTTTTTCGTTTCTTGAAAATAGAAACTTAATTTAGAAATGTTCGGAAAATAAAGCATTTGAATGTAAGACTGCGTTTGGAGTGCGTGCAAAATAGCTAATGATCGTTTCCTGAATCCACGGCCAACATCGAAAGGCAGACACAAGTTTATTTTTCCATCTCAATCATCATTGCATTATATGTTTTAATTTTAATATGTTTCTTTAATCATAAAACTAAGCATTTAAATATCATTTTACTAAGCCAGTATTGGTAGATATTGACCAGTCTCTTATATCAGCAGATTAGGACAATATAAACCACAGATTCTTTCCATCATCATCATCATCATCATCATCATCATCAGTCAAATATGTTCATAAGAATTGGGGTTTGACTATAGAGTATATCAGAGTATAGAGTATATCAGACTATAGAGTATATCAGAGTATAGAGTATATCAGACTATAGAGTATATCAGAGTATAGAGTATATCAGACTGTAGAGTATATCAGAGTATAGAGTATATCAGACTATAGAGTATATCAGAGTATAGAGTATATCAGACTGTAGAGTATATCAGAGTATAGAGTATATCAGACTATAGAGTATATCAGAGTATAGAGTATATCAGACTATAGAGTATATCAGAGTATATAGTATATCAGAGTATAGAGTATATCAGACTATAGAGTATATCAGAGTATAGAGTATATCAGACTATAGAGTATATCAGAGTATAGAGTATATCAGACTATAGAGTATATCAGACTGTAGAGTATATCAGAGTATAGAGTATATCAGAGTAAAGAGTATATCAGAGTATAGAGTATATCAGACTATAGAGTATATCAGACTATAGAGTATATCAGACTGTAGAGTATATCAGAGTATACAGGAGTACAGCCCGTCTTTAGTTTGGTCTCCAGCATGTTGAGGAGAGATGTCTGTCACTGAGATAAATAATAGAAAATCACACGAATTCTTTTCATCATCATCATTGAAACATGTTTAGAAAAATGGGTGTGTCACGTAAGAGTTTCATTATATACGAAAATAGAAACACACTTTATACCTGCGGCGTCCTGAGAAGCACACTAAACCTGATTTAGATTTATGCAACAAATGTTTATTTGTTAATCAGTGATTCAGCAAACGATACGCAGGAATAGTTTCTATTGAGATATATTGTTGTTATGTGAGATTACATGTCAGCCTCACAACATGTTTTTACATTTTTAAAATAAATGTAGAGAAAGGAATAATTTTAAAGAGAGATCCAGTATAATTTCTTCATATTTCCTAGTTATCAGATAATATTTTTATTGATGATCGGATTTGCTGCTAAAGTTTTTAAGGATTTGAAATGGATAAACATAACTCAGTTTTTGTGTTTTTAAGAATGTGTTCAAATGGATATACATGAATCTGATTCATAATCCTCAGATTTGAACTAGAACATGGTCATATTTGTGTCTTTTGCTCAAATATGATTCTCAACTCTGAGTGTGTTGCATTATGGTATAAATAATTTGCTGATCACTTTTCAACAAATTAGACCTGATAAAACGTCCGGGATAATTGTGATTCACATGGCTACGTGGAAGTGATGAAAAATTCTCAGAGCCACCAGGCACTGTTTTATGCAAATGAGCGGCCGGATCGCACTAAAGGTTTTCTGTTAGAACGGTGTCGTGTTAGCGCCCGCTAAGTTAATAACTAATGATCGTTGTGACGGACAAGCAGCCTTTGGAGTTTCATGATTGTCAGCTGCCAAGCCACTCCCTAGCAACCAAACAGAGTACCCTAGCAACCATTTTGCAAGACCTATATCTCTGCATCAGAACATCGTATAGAGATGGGGGTTGTCTCTTTTGACTCATGCTAGCAAACAGAACTTCCGACATGCTACACATGCTAGCTGTGAATAGCTACATGCTAATGGCGATTAGGTAAGTGCTAAATCATGCCAAGAAAATGCTAAGAACTCCAATAGTAACCATCTGTGACAACTACCAACCACCTAGTGACACCATAGCAACGACCCAGAATACCCTAGCAACTGCCTAGCAACAACCAGAATACCCTAGCAACCACCTAGCAACAACATAGCAACCACCCAGAACACCCTAGCAACCACCTAGCAACACCATGGCAACCACCCAGAAAACCCTAGCAACCACCTAGCAACACCCTAGCAACCATCCAGAATACCCTAGCAACTGCCTAGCAACCACCCAGAATATCCTAGCAACCACCTAGCAACATCATAGCAACCACCCAGAACACCCTAGCAACCGCCTAGCAACCATCCAGATCACCCTAGCAACCGCCTAGCAACCACCCAGATCACCCTAGCAACCACCTAGCAACCTCATAGCAACCACCTAGTAACCTCATAGTAACCACCCAGAAAACCCTAGCAACACCCTAGCAACCACACAAAATACCCTAGCAACCGCTTAGCAACACCATAGCAACCACTCAAAACACCCTAGCAACCGCCTAGCAACCACCCAGAACACCCTAGCAACCGCACAGAACACCCTAGCAACACCCTAGCAACCAACCAGAATACCCTGGCAACACCATAGCAACCACCTAGAACACCCTAGCAACCACCTAGCAACCACCTGAACACATGAATAAGCCATATCTCAGCACCAAAACATCATACAGACATGTTTGTTGGTTCGTATGCAATCATATACCACACTCTAGCAACCGAGTGACGAGTTTTGCCACTGCAAGCACCACTTCACATTTTCTTCTGGAAATGTACATTCTAGTTAGTGGTGCTTGCCAAAGGCAAGGCATCACTATTGTTATTGTGTATACTTATTATTAGTGGTGCTTGCCTATGGCAAAGCAACACTATTGTTATCTCACATACTTATTATTAGTGGTGCTTGCCTATGGCAAAGCAACACTATTGTTATCTCACATACTTATTATTCTTATTAGTGGTGCTTGCCTATGGCAAAGCAACACTATTGTTATCTCACATACTTATTATTAGTGGTGCTTGCCTATGGCAAAGCAACACTATTGTTATCTCACATACTTATTAGTGGTGCTTGCCTATGGCAAAGCAACACTATTGTTATCTCACATACTTATTATTCTTATTAGTGGTGCTTGCCTATGGCAAAGCAACACTATTGTTATCTCACATACTTATTATTCTTATTCTTATTCTTATTCTTATTATTCTTCTGGCCACTTTTTGACGCGCTACTCCTCCCGCAGTTTTTGTCACAGACCCACGAATGAGGTGTCAAAACGTGCGGCCTGTTCGGGAATGGTGTGCTATGACTTTTATAAGGGATCGGGGGTACGATGTTCGCCCCAGGGGCGAAAAACCGGCCGAAAAATCCCATAGACTTAACATTGCGTCAAACTTTGACGAGTCGTAGCTCGGAACGAGGATGTCACAGAAACGTGAAATTTGCCACATTTGAAGAGGCTGACAGGCTCTGTAAGAACATACCACACAATGGGGTAAAAGTTGCACCCCTGTGGGGCAGGAGCTGCCCAAAGTTGCCCCATTGACTTACTATGGTGTAGGACGGCCCATGAAATGGGCCGTCCTACACCATAGAAACCGCTTTTATATTGAACATAACTCTGGATCACAGTGTCGTAGAGACAAAGGGGCGGGCTCATTTTACTCAGACGGCCAATCATTCTCCTTGGATCATTGTGAAGCTATCAAGCCACGCCCTAGCAACCATTTAGAGCTCCTTAGCAACAAGTTCCATAGACTTCCATTGAAAGAGATCGAAGGGATATCTCTGGACTGAATTGTCATAGAAACATGAGGGTGGTCTGGTTTGACTCGGGGCAGCAAACAGCCAATCATGAATCACCTCAACACTTCCTAGCCACGCCCTAGCAACCATTGTCGAGCACCTTAGCAACCAAAATCCAAAGAGGAATATCGTCCATTCTGAATGTCACAGAGGCATGGGAGTTGGTTTATATCATTCATACTGACAAGCAGCCTTTGGAGTTTCATGATTGGCAGCTGCCAAGCCACTCCCTAGCAACCAAACAAGGTACCCTAGCAACCATTTTGCAAGACCTATATCTCTGCATCAAAACGTCGTATAGAGATGGGGGTTGGTTTATACATTCACATTGACTTTGGAGCTTCATGATTGGCAGCTGCCAAGCCACTCCCTAGCAACCAAACAGAGTACCCTAGCAACCGTTTTGCAAGACCAATATCTCTGCATCAGAACATCGTATAGAGATGGGGGTTGGCTCTTTTGACTCATGCTAGCAAACAGGACTTGCTACATGCTAAACATGCTAGCTGTGAATAGCTACATGCTAATATTGATTAGCTAAGTGCTAAATCATGCCATGAACATTATAAAAACTCTATAGTAACCAAATGTGAACACTACCAACCACCTAGTAACACCATAGCAACCATCCAGAATACCATAGCAACCACCTAAAACACCCTAGCAACCACCTGAACAACATGAATAAGCCATATCTCAGCACCAGAACATCGTACAGACATGTTTGTTGGCTTGTATGCAATCATGTACCACACCATAGCAACCGAGTGGTGAGTTTTGCCACTGCAAGCACCACTTCACATTTTCTTCTGGAAATGTACATTCTAGTTCTTATTAGTGGTGCTTGCCTATGGCAAAGCAACACTATTGTTATCTCACATACTTATTATTCTTATTCTTATTCTTATTCTTATTATTCTTCTGGCCACTTTTTGACGCGCTACTCCTCCCGCAGTTTTTGTCACAGACCCACGAATGAGGTGTCAAAACGTGCGGCCTGTTCGGGAATGGTGTGCTATGACTTTTATAAGGGATCGGGGGTACGATGTTCGCCCCAGGGGCGAAAAACCGGCCGAAAAATCCCATAGACTTAACATTGCGTCAAACTTTGACGAGTCGTAGCTCGGAACGAGGATGTCACAGAAACGTGAAATTTGCCACATTTGAAGAGGCTGACAGGCTCTGTAAGAACATACCACACAATGGGGTAAAAGTTGCACCCCTGTGGGGCAGGAGCTGCCCAAAGTTGCCCCATTGACTTACTATGGTGTAGGACGGCCCATGAAATGGGCCGTCCTACACCATAGAAACCGCTTTTATATTGAACATAACTCTGGATCACAGTGTCGTAGAGACAAAGGGGCGGGCTCATTTTACTCAGACGGCCAATCATTCTCCTTGGATCATTGTGAAGCTATCAAGCCACGCCCTAGCAACCATTTAGAGCTCCTTAGCAACAAGTTCCATAGACTTCCATTGAAAGAGATCGAAGGGATATCTCTGGACTGAATTGTCATAGAAACATGAGGGTGGTCTGGTTTGACTCGGGGCAGCAAACAGCCAATCATGAATCACCTCAACACTTCCTAGCCACGCCCTAGCAACCATTGTCGAGCACCTTAGCAACCAAAATCCAAAGAGGAATATCGTCCATTCTGAATGTCACAGAGGCATGGGAGTTGGTTTATATCATTCATACTGACAAGCAGCCTTTGGAGTTTCATGATTGGCAGCTGCCAAGCCACTCCCTAGCAACCAAACAAGGTACCCTAGCAACCATTTTGCAAGACCTATATCTCTGCATCAAAACGTCGTATAGAGATGGGGGTTGGTTTATACATTCACATTGACTTTGGAGCTTCATGATTGGCAGCTGCCAAGCCACTCCCTAGCAACCAAACAGAGTACCCTAGCAACCGTTTTGCAAGACCAATATCTCTGCATCAGAACATCGTATAGAGATGGGGGTTGGCTCTTTTGACTCATGCTAGCAAACAGGACTTGCTACATGCTAAACATGCTAGCTGTGAATAGCTACATGCTAATATTGATTAGCTAAGTGCTAAATCATGCCATGAACATTATAAAAACTCTATAGTAACCAAATGTGAACACTACCAACCACCTAGTAACACCATAGCAACCATCCAGAATACCATAGCAACCACCTAAAACACCCTAGCAACCACCTGAACAACATGAATAAGCCATATCTCAGCACCAGAACATCGTACAGACATGTTTGTTGGCTTGTATGCAATCATGTACCACACCATAGCAACCGAGTGGTGAGTTTTGCCACTGCAAGCACCACTTCACATTTTCTTCTGGAAATGTACATTCTAGTTCTTATTCTTATTCTTATTATTCTTCTGGCCACTTTTTGACGCGCTACTCCTCCCGCAGTTTTTGTCACAGACCCACGAATGAGGTGTCAAAACGTGCGGCCTGTTCGGGAATGGTGTGCTATGACTTTTATAAGGGATCGGGGGTACGATGTTCGCCCCAGGGGCGAAAAACCGGCCGAAAAATCCCATAGACTTAACATTGCGTCAAACTTTGACGAGTCGTAGCTCGGAACGAGGATGTCACAGAAACGTGAAATTTGCCACATTTGAAGAGGCTGACAGGCTCTGTAAGAACATACCACACAATGGGGTAAAAGTTGCACCCCTGTGGGGCAGGAGCTGCCCAAAGTTGCCCCATTGACTTACTATGGTGTAGGACGGCCCATGAAATGGGCCGTCCTACACCATAGAAACCGCTTTTATATTGAACATAACTCTGGATCACAGTGTCGTAGAGACAAAGGGGCGGGCTCATTTTACTCAGACGGCCAATCATTCTCCTTGGATCATTGTGAAGCTATCAAGCCACGCCCTAGCAACCATTTAGAGCTCCTTAGCAACAAGTTCCATAGACTTCCATTGAAAGAGATCGAAGGGATATCTCTGGACTGAATTGTCATAGAAACATGAGGGTGGTCTGGTTTGACTCGGGGCAGCAAACAGCCAATCATGAATCACCTCAACACTTCCTAGCCACGCCCTAGCAACCATTGTCGAGCACCTTAGCAACCAAAATCCAAAGAGGAATATCGTCCATTCTGAATGTCACAGAGGCATGGGAGTTGGTTTATATCATTCATACTGACAAGCAGCCTTTGGAGTTTCATGATTGGCAGCTGCCAAGCCACTCCCTAGCAACCAAACAAGGTACCCTAGCAACCATTTTGCAAGACCTATATCTCTGCATCAAAACGTCGTATAGAGATGGGGGTTGGTTTATACATTCACATTGACTTTGGAGCTTCATGATTGGCAGCTGCCAAGCCACTCCCTAGCAACCAAACAGAGTACCCTAGCAACCGTTTTGCAAGACCAATATCTCTGCATCAGAACATCGTATAGAGATGGGGGTTGGCTCTTTTGACTCATGCTAGCAAACAGGACTTGCTACATGCTAAACATGCTAGCTGTGAATAGCTACATGCTAATATTGATTAGCTAAGTGCTAAATCATGCCATGAACATTATAAAAACTCTATAGTAACCAAATGTGAACACTACCAACCACCTAGTAACACCATAGCAACCATCCAGAATACCATAGCAACCACCTAAAACACCCTAGCAACCGCCTAGCAACACCATAGCAACCACCCAGAATACCCTAGCAACCGCCTAGCAACCACCCATAACACCCTAGCAACCGCCTAGCAACCACCCAGAATACCCTAGCAACCGCCTAGCAACACCATAGCAACCACCCAGAATACCCTAGCAACCACCTAGCAACACCATAGCAACCACCCAGAACACCCTAGCAACCACCAAGAATAGCCTAGCAACTGCCTAGCAACCACCCAGAATACCCTAGCAACCGCCTAGCAACACCATAGCAACCACCCAGAATACCCTAGCAACCACCCAGAACACCCTAGCAACCGCCTAGCAACGCCCTAGCAACCACCCAGAATACCCTAGCAACCACCTAGCAACATCCTAGCAACCACCCAGAATACCCTAGCAACCGCCTAGCAATCACCCAGAACACCCTAGCAACGCCCTAGCAACCACCCAGAATACCCTAGCAACCACCTAGCAACACCCTAGCAACCACCCAGAATACCCTAGAAACCACCCAAAACACCCTAGCAACCACCTGAACAACATGAATAAGCCATATCTCAGCACCAGAACATCGTACAGACATGTTTGTTGGCTTGTATGCAATCATGTACCACACCATAGCAACCGAGTGGTGAGTTTTGCCACTGCAAGCACCACTTCACATTTTCTTCTGGAAATGTACATTCTAGTTCTTATTCTTATTCTTATTATTCTTCTGGCCACTTTTTGACGCGCTACTCCTCCCGCAGTTTTTGTCACAGACCCACGAATGAGGTGTCAAAACGTGCGGCCTGTTCGGGAATGGTGTGCTATGACTTTTATAAGGGATCGGGGGTACGATGTTCGCCCCAGGGGCGAAAAACCGGCCGAAAAATCCCATAGACTTAACATTGCGTCAAACTTTGACGAGTCGTAGCTCGGAACGAGGATGTCACAGAAACGTGAAATTTGCCACATTTGAAGAGGCTGACAGGCTCTGTAAGAACATACCACACAATGGGGTAAAAGTTGCACCCCTGTGGGGCAGGAGCTGCCCAAAGTTGCCCCATTGACTTACTATGGTGTAGGACGGCCCATGAAATGGGCCGTCCTACACCATAGAAACCGCTTTTATATTGAACATAACTCTGGATCACAGTGTCGTAGAGACAAAGGGGCGGGCTCATTTTACTCAGACGGCCAATCATTCTCCTTGGATCATTGTGAAGCTATCAAGCCACGCCCTAGCAACCATTTAGAGCTCCTTAGCAACAAGTTCCATAGACTTCCATTGAAAGAGATCGAAGGGATATCTCTGGACTGAATTGTCATAGAAACATGAGGGTGGTCTGGTTTGACTCGGGGCAGCAAACAGCCAATCATGAATCACCTCAACACTTCCTAGCCACGCCCTAGCAACCATTGTCGAGCACCTTAGCAACCAAAATCCAAAGAGGAATATCGTCCATTCTGAATGTCACAGAGGCATGGGAGTTGGTTTATATCATTCATACTGACAAGCAGCCTTTGGAGTTTCATGATTGGCAGCTGCCAAGCCACTCCCTAGCAACCAAACAAGGTACCCTAGCAACCATTTTGCAAGACCTATATCTCTGCATCAAAACGTCGTATAGAGATGGGGGTTGGTTTATACATTCACATTGACTTTGGAGCTTCATGATTGGCAGCTGCCAAGCCACTCCCTAGCAACCAAACAGAGTACCCTAGCAACCGTTTTGCAAGACCAATATCTCTGCATCAGAACATCGTATAGAGATGGGGGTTGGCTCTTTTGACTCATGCTAGCAAACAGGACTTGCTACATGCTAAACATGCTAGCTGTGAATAGCTACATGCTAATATTGATTAGCTAAGTGCTAAATCATGCCATGAACATTATAAAAACTCTATAGTAACCAAATGTGAACACTACCAACCACCTAGTAACACCATAGCAACCATCCAGAATACCATAGCAACCACCTAAAACACCCTAGCAACCACCTGAACAACATGAATAAGCCATATCTCAGCACCAGAACATCGTACAGACATGTTTGTTGGCTTGTATGCAATCATGTACCACACCATAGCAACCGAGTGGTGAGTTTTGCCACTGCAAGCACCACTTCACATTTTCTTCTGGAAATGTACATTCTAGTTCTTATTAGTGGTGCTTGCCTATGGCAAAGCAACACTATTGTTATCTCACATACTTATTATTCTTATTCTTATTCTTATTCTTATTCTTATTATTCTTCTGGCCACTTTTTGACGCGCTACTCCTCCCGCAGTTTTTGTCACAGACCCATGAATGAGGCGTCAAAACGTGCGGCCTGTTCGGGAATGGTGTGCTATGACTTTTATAAGGGATCGGGGGTACGATGTTCGCCCCAGGGGCGAAAAACCGGCCGAAAAATCCCATAGACTTAACATTGCGTCAAACTTTGACGAGTCGTAGCTCGGAACGAGGATGTCGCAGAAACGTGTAATTTACCACATTTGAAGAGGCTGACAGACTCTGTAAGAACATACCACACAATGGGGTAAAAGTTGCACCCCTGGGGGGCAGGAGCTGCCCAAAGTTTCCCCATTGACTTACTATGGTGTAGGACGGCCCATGAAATGGGCCGTCCTACACCATAGAAACCGCTTTTATATTGAACATAACTCTGGATCACAGTGTCGTAGAGACAAAGGGGCGGGCTCATTTTACTCAGACAACCAATCAGTCTCTCAGGATCATTGTGAAGCTATCAAGCCACGCCCTAGCAACCATTTAGAGCACCTTAGCAACGACTCCCATAGACTTCCATTGAAAGAGATCGAAGGGATATCTCTGGACTGAATTGTCATAGAAACATGAGGGTGGTCTCGTTTGACTCGGGGCAGCAAACAGCCAATCATGAATCACCTCAACACTTCCTAGCCACGCCCTAGCAACCATTGTCGAGCACCTTAGCAACCAAAATCCAAAGAGGGATATCTTCCATTCTGAATGTCACAGAGGCATGGGAGTTGGTTTATATCATTCATACTGACAAGCAGCCTTTGGAGTTTCATGATTGGCAGCTGCCAAGCCACTCCCTAGCAACCAAACAGAGTACCCTAGCAACCATTTTGCAAGACCTATATCTCTGCATCAAAACATCGTATAGAGATGGGGGTTGGTTTATACATTCACATTGACTTTGGAGCTTCATGATTGGCAGCTGCCAAGCCACTCCCTAGCAACCAAACATAGTACCCTAGCAACCGTTTTGCAAGACCTATATCTCTGCATCAAAACATCGTATAGAGATGGGGGTTGGCTCTTTTTACTCATGCTAGCAAACAGGACTTGCTACATGCTAAACATGCTAGCAGTGAATAGCTACATGCTAATATTGATTAGCTAAGTGCTAAATCATGCCAATAAAATGCTACAAACTCAACAGTAACCATCTTTGACAACTACCAACCACCTAGTAACACCATAGCAACCACCCAAATTACCCTAGCAACACCCTAGCAACCACCCAGAACACCCTAGCAACTGCCTAGCAACGCCCTAGCAACCACCCAGAACACCATAGCAACCGCCTAGCAACCACCCAGGATACCCTAGCAACCGCCTAGCAACACCCTAGCAACCACTCAGAACACCCTAGCAACCACCTAGCAACACCCTAGCAACCACCCAAAACACCCTAGCAACCGCCTAGCAACACCCTGGCAACCATCCAGAATACCCTAGCAACCGCCTAGCAACGCCATAGCAACCACCCAGAATACCCTAGCAACCACCTAGTAACACCATAGCAACCACCCAGAACACCCTAGCAACCGCCTAGCAACGCCCTAGCAACCACCAAGAATACCCTAGCAACTGCCTAGCAACGCCCTAGCAACCACCCAGAATACCCTAGCAACCGCCTAGCAACACCATAGCAACCACCCAGAATACCCTAGCAGCCGCCTAGCAACCACCCAGAACACCCTAGCAACCGCCTAGCAACGCCCTGGCAACCACCCAGAATACCCTAGCAACCGCCTAGCAACGCCCTAGCAACCACCCAGAATACCCTAGCAACCGCCTAGCAACACCATAGCAACCACCCAGAACACCCTAGCAACCACCTAGCAACCACCCAGAACACCCTAGCAACGCCCTAGCAACCACCCAAAATACCCTAGCAACCAACCAGAACACCCTAGCAACCACCCAGAATACCCTAGCAACCACCCAAAACACCCTAGCAACCACTCAGAACACCTTAGCAATGCCCTAGCAACCACCTGAACAACATGAATAAGCCATATCTCAGCACCAGAACATAGTACAGACATGTTTGTTGGCTCGTATTCAATCATGTACCACACCCTAGCAACCGAGTGGCGAGTTTTGCCACTGCAAGCACCACTTCACATTTTCTTCTGGAAATGTACATTCTAGTTCTTATTCTTATTCTTATTATTCTTCTGGCCACTTTTTGACGCGCTACTCCTCCCGCAGTTTTTGTCACAGACCCACGAATGAGGTGTCAAAACGTGCGGCCTGTTCGGGAATGGTGTGCTATGACTTTTATAAGGGATCGGGGGTACGATGTTCGCCCCAGGGGCGAAAAACCGGCCGAAAAATCCCATAGACTTAACATTGCGTCAAACTTTGACGAGTCGTAGCTCGGAACGAGGATGTCACAGAAACGTGAAATTTGCCACATTTGAAGAGGCTGACAGGCTCTGTAAGAACATACCACACAATGGGGTAAAAGTTGCACCCCTGTGGGGCAGGAGCTGCCCAAAGTTGCCCCATTGACTTACTATGGTGTAGGACGGCCCATGAAATGGGCCGTCCTACACCATAGAAACCGCTTTTATATTGAACATAACTCTGGATCACAGTGTCGTAGAGACAAAGGGGCGGGCTCATTTTACTCAGACGGCCAATCATTCTCCTTGGATCATTGTGAAGCTATCAAGCCACGCCCTAGCAACCATTTAGAGCTCCTTAGCAACAAGTTCCATAGACTTCCATTGAAAGAGATCGAAGGGATATCTCTGGACTGAATTGTCATAGAAACATGAGGGTGGTCTGGTTTGACTCGGGGCAGCAAACAGCCAATCATGAATCACCTCAACACTTCCTAGCCACGCCCTAGCAACCATTGTCGAGCACCTTAGCAACCAAAATCCAAAGAGGAATATCGTCCATTCTGAATGTCACAGAGGCATGGGAGTTGGTTTATATCATTCATACTGACAAGCAGCCTTTGGAGTTTCATGATTGGCAGCTGCCAAGCCACTCCCTAGCAACCAAACAAGGTACCCTAGCAACCATTTTGCAAGACCTATATCTCTGCATCAAAACGTCGTATAGAGATGGGGGTTGGTTTATACATTCACATTGACTTTGGAGCTTCATGATTGGCAGCTGCCAAGCCACTCCCTAGCAACCAAACAGAGTACCCTAGCAACCGTTTTGCAAGACCAATATCTCTGCATCAGAACATCGTATAGAGATGGGGGTTGGCTCTTTTGACTCATGCTAGCAAACAGGACTTGCTACATGCTAAACATGCTAGCTGTGAATAGCTACATGCTAATATTGATTAGCTAAGTGCTAAATCATGCCATGAACATTATAAAAACTCTATAGTAACCAAATGTGAACACTACCAACCACCTAGTAACACCATAGCAACCATCCAGAATACCATAGCAACCACCTAAAACACCCTAGCAACCGCCTAGCAACACCATAGCAACCACCCAGAATACCCTAGCAACCGCCTAGCAACCACCCATAACACCCTAGCAACCGCCTAGCAACCACCCAGAATACCCTAGCAACCGCCTAGCAACACCATAGCAACCACCCAGAATACCCTAGCAACCACCTAGCAACACCATAGCAACCACCCAGAACACCCTAGCAACCACCAAGAATAGCCTAGCAACTGCCTAGCAACCACCCAGAATACCCTAGCAACTGCCTAGCAACACCATAGCAACCACCCAGAATACCCTAGCAACCACCCAGAACACCCTAGCAACCGCCTAGCAACGCCCTAGCAACCACCCAGAATACCCTAGCAACCACCTAGCAACATCCTAGCAACCACCCAGAATACCCTAGCAACCGCCTAGCAATCACCCAGAACACCCTAGCAACGCCCTAGCAACCACCCAGAATACCCTAGCAACCACCTAGCAACACCCTAGCAACCACCCAGAATACCCTAGAAACCACCCAAAACACCCTAGCAACCACCTGAACAACATGAATAAGCCATATCTCAGCACCAGAACATCGTACAGACATGTTTGTTGGCTTGTATGCAATCATGTACCACACCATAGCAACCGAGTGGTGAGTTTTGCCACTGCAAGCACCACTTCACATTTTCTTCTGGAAATGTACATTCTAGTTCTTATTCTTATTCTTATTATTCTTCTGGCCACTTTTTGACGCGCTACTCCTCCCGCAGTTTTTGTCACAGACCCACGAATGAGGTGTCAAAACGTGCGGCCTGTTCGGGAATGGTGTGCTATGACTTTTATAAGGGATCGGGGGTACGATGTTCGCCCCAGGGGCGAAAAACCGGCCGAAAAATCCCATAGACTTAACATTGCGTCAAACTTTGACGAGTCGTAGCTCGGAACGAGGATGTCACAGAAACGTGAAATTTGCCACATTTGAAGAGGCTGACAGGCTCTGTAAGAACATACCACACAATGGGGTAAAAGTTGCACCCCTGTGGGGCAGGAGCTGCCCAAAGTTGCCCCATTGACTTACTATGGTGTAGGACGGCCCATGAAATGGGCCGTCCTACACCATAGAAACCGCTTTTATATTGAACATAACTCTGGATCACAGTGTCGTAGAGACAAAGGGGCGGGCTCATTTTACTCAGACGGCCAATCATTCTCCTTGGATCATTGTGAAGCTATCAAGCCACGCCCTAGCAACCATTTAGAGCTCCTTAGCAACAAGTTCCATAGACTTCCATTGAAAGAGATCGAAGGGATATCTCTGGACTGAATTGTCATAGAAACATGAGGGTGGTCTGGTTTGACTCGGGGCAGCAAACAGCCAATCATGAATCACCTCAACACTTCCTAGCCACGCCCTAGCAACCATTGTCGAGCACCTTAGCAACCAAAATCCAAAGAGGAATATCGTCCATTCTGAATGTCACAGAGGCATGGGAGTTGGTTTATATCATTCATACTGACAAGCAGCCTTTGGAGTTTCATGATTGGCAGCTGCCAAGCCACTCCCTAGCAACCAAACAAGGTACCCTAGCAACCATTTTGCAAGACCTATATCTCTGCATCAAAACGTCGTATAGAGATGGGGGTTGGTTTATACATTCACATTGACTTTGGAGCTTCATGATTGGCAGCTGCCAAGCCACTCCCTAGCAACCAAACAGAGTACCCTAGCAACCGTTTTGCAAGACCAATATCTCTGCATCAGAACATCGTATAGAGATGGGGGTTGGCTCTTTTGACTCATGCTAGCAAACAGGACTTGCTACATGCTAAACATGCTAGCTGTGAATAGCTACATGCTAATATTGATTAGCTAAGTGCTAAATCATGCCATGAACATTATAAAAACTCTATAGTAACCAAATGTGAACACTACCAACCACCTAGTAACACCATAGCAACCATCCAGAATACCATAGCAACCACCTAAAACACCCTAGCAACCGCCTAGCAACACCATAGCAACCACCCAGAATACCCTAGCAACCGCCTAGCAACCACCCATAACACCCTAGCAACCGCCTAGCAACCACCCAGAATACCCTAGCAACCGCCTAGCAACACCATAGCAACCACCCAGAATACCCTAGCAACCACCTAGCAACACCATAGCAACCACCCAGAACACCCTAGCAACCACCAAGAATAGCCTAGCAACTGCCTAGCAACCACCCAGAATACCCTAGCAACCGCCTAGCAACACCATAGCAACCACCCAGAATACCCTAGCAACCACCCAGAACACCCTAGCAACCGCCTAGCAACGCCCTAGCAACCACCCAGAATACCCTAGCAACCACCTAGCAACATCCTAGCAACCACCCAGAATACCCTAGCAACCGCCTAGCAATCACCCAGAACACCCTAGCAACGCCCTAGCAACCACCCAGAATACCCTAGCAACCACCTAGCAACACCCTAGCAACCACCCAGAATACCCTAGAAACCACCCAAAACACCCTAGCAACCACCTGAACAACATGAATAAGCCATATCTCAGCACCAGAACATCGTACAGACATGTTTGTTGGCTTGTATGCAATCATGTACCACACCATAGCAACCGAGTGGTGAGTTTTGCCACTGCAAGCACCACTTCACATTTTCTTCTGGAAATGTACATTCTAGTTCTTATTCTTATTCTTATTATTCTTCTGGCCACTTTTTGACGCGCTACTCCTCCCGCAGTTTTTGTCACAGACCCACGAATGAGGTGTCAAAACGTGCGGCCTGTTCGGGAATGGTGTGCTATGACTTTTATAAGGGATCGGGGGTACGATGTTCGCCCCAGGGGCGAAAAACCGGCCGAAAAATCCCATAGACTTAACATTGCGTCAAACTTTGACGAGTCGTAGCTCGGAACGAGGATGTCACAGAAACGTGAAATTTGCCACATTTGAAGAGGCTGACAGGCTCTGTAAGAACATACCACACAATGGGGTAAAAGTTGCACCCCTGTGGGGCAGGAGCTGCCCAAAGTTGCCCCATTGACTTACTATGGTGTAGGACGGCCCATGAAATGGGCCGTCCTACACCATAGAAACCGCTTTTATATTGAACATAACTCTGGATCACAGTGTCGTAGAGACAAAGGGGCGGGCTCATTTTACTCAGACGGCCAATCATTCTCCTTGGATCATTGTGAAGCTATCAAGCCACGCCCTAGCAACCATTTAGAGCTCCTTAGCAACAAGTTCCATAGACTTCCATTGAAAGAGATCGAAGGGATATCTCTGGACTGAATTGTCATAGAAACATGAGGGTGGTCTGGTTTGACTCGGGGCAGCAAACAGCCAATCATGAATCACCTCAACACTTCCTAGCCACGCCCTAGCAACCATTGTCGAGCACCTTAGCAACCAAAATCCAAAGAGGAATATCGTCCATTCTGAATGTCACAGAGGCATGGGAGTTGGTTTATATCATTCATACTGACAAGCAGCCTTTGGAGTTTCATGATTGGCAGCTGCCAAGCCACTCCCTAGCAACCAAACAAGGTACCCTAGCAACCATTTTGCAAGACCTATATCTCTGCATCAAAACGTCGTATAGAGATGGGGGTTGGTTTATACATTCACATTGACTTTGGAGCTTCATGATTGGCAGCTGCCAAGCCACTCCCTAGCAACCAAACAGAGTACCCTAGCAACCGTTTTGCAAGACCAATATCTCTGCATCAGAACATCGTATAGAGATGGGGGTTGGCTCTTTTGACTCATGCTAGCAAACAGGACTTGCTACATGCTAAACATGCTAGCTGTGAATAGCTACATGCTAATATTGATTAGCTAAGTGCTAAATCATGCCATGAACATTATAAAAACTCTATAGTAACCAAATGTGAACACTACCAACCACCTAGTAACACCATAGCAACCATCCAGAATACCATAGCAACCACCTAAAACACCCTAGCAACCACCTGAACAACATGAATAAGCCATATCTCAGCACCAGAACATCGTACAGACATGTTTGTTGGCTTGTATGCAATCATGTACCACACCATAGCAACCGAGTGGTGAGTTTTGCCACTGCAAGCACCACTTCACATTTTCTTCTGGAAATGTACATTCTAGTTATTATTATTCTTATTCTCGACAAAGTTTGGCGCGTAACTCGTCCCGCAAATTTTGTCACAGACCCCTGAGTGAGGCGTCAAATCGTGCGGCTCATTGAGGAGAGGTGTGCTATGACTTTTCTAAGCAATCGGGTGTACGATGTTCGCACAGCGGACGAAAAAGCGGCCAAAAAAATCCCATTGACTTAACATTGCGGAATGTTCAAAAATTCAAATCCCAACCGACTTTTTCACACACACAGACACAAAGGGCCTGACACCCCTGCGTTTCTCTCCCTCTCCCTCTCCCTCAGAGGATTTATATTATCAAGCAGCTAATAAGTAATGGTCTAAAATCTTCATAGCCTCACCGTAGCAACCAATTACAGCACCCTAGCAACCGTAGGCCTGTTAATAAAGATTTTAAGAACTCTATAATAACTCTATAGTAACTATCTGTTACTATGTTATAAAAAAATACAAGCTGACATCACAGACCCCTGAGTGAGGCGTCAAATCGTGCGGCTTATTGAGGAGAGGTGTGCTACATCTTTTCTAAGAGATTGGGGGTACGGTAATTGCCCCAGGGGCAAAAAAGCGCCCAAAAAAAATCCCATAGACTTAACATTGCAACAAACTTTGACGAGTCATAGCTCAGAAATCAGATTTCACAGAAACGTGTGATTTGCCACATTTGAAGAGGCTGACAGGCTCTGTAAGAACATACCTCACAATGGGGTAAAAGTTGCACCCCTGGGGGGCAGGAGCTGCTCAAAGTTGCCCCATTGACTTACTATGGTGTAGGACGGCCCATGAAATGGGCCGTCCTACACATTGCATAGGGATTTTGTATTGAACATAGCTCTGGATCACAGTGTCATAGAGACAAGGGGGCGGGCTCATTTTACTCGGACGACCAATCAGTCTCTCGGGATCATTGTGAAGCTATTAAGCCACGCCCTAGCAACCATTTAGAGCACCTTAGCAACAAGTTCCATAGACTTCCATTGAAAGAGATCAAAAGGATATCTCCGGATAGAAGTGTCATAGAAACACAAGGGTGGTCTTGTTTGACTCGGGGCAGCAAACAGCCAATAATGAATCACCTCAACACTACGTAGCCCCTCCCTAGCAACCATTGTCGAGCACCTTAGCAACCAAAATCCATAGAGGGATATCTTCCATTCTGAATGTCACAGAGGCATGGGAGTTGGTTTATATCGTTCATACTGACAAGTAACCTTTGGACTTTGATGACTGGCAGCTGCCAAGCCATTCCCTAGCAACCAAACAGAGTACCCTAGCAACCATTTTGCAAGACCTATATCTCTGCATCAGAACATCGTATAGAGATGGGGGTTGTCTCTTTTGACTCATGCTAGCAAACAGAACTTCCGACATGCTACACATGCTAGCTGTGAATAGTTACATGCTAATGGTGATTAGGTAAGTGCTAAATCATGCCAAGAAAATGCTAAGAACTCCAATAGTAACCATCTGTGACAACTACCAACCACCTAGTGACACCATAGCAACGACCCAGAATACCCTAGCAACTGCCTAGCAACAACCATAATACCCTAACAACCGCCTAGCAACAACATAGCAACCACCCAGAACACCCTAGCAACAACATAGAAGCACCATAGCAACCACCTAGCAACCTCATAGTAACCACCCAGAACATCCTAGCAACACCCTAGCAACCACCCAGAACACCCTAGCAACTGCCTAGCAACACCATAGCAACCACTCAAAACACCCTAGCAACCACCTAGCAACACCCTAGCAACCATTCAGAATACCCTAGCAACCGCCTAGCAACCACCCAGAATACCCTAGCAACCACCTAGCAACATCATAGCAACCACCCAGAACACCCTAGAAACCGCCTAGCAACCACCCAGATAACCCTAGCAACCACCTAGAAGCACCATAGCAACCACCTAGCAACCTCATAGTAACCACCCAGAACATCCTAGCAACACCCTAGCAACCACCCAGAATACCCTAGCAACCGCTTAGCAACACCATAGCAACCACCCAAAACACCCTAGCAACCGCATAGCAACAACTCAGAACACGCTAGCAACCACCTAGCAACCACCTGAACACATGAATAAGCCATATCTCAGCACCAAAACGTCGTACAGACATGTTTGTTGGTTCATATGCAATCATGTACCACACTGTAGCAACCGAGTGGCGAGTTTTGCCACTGCAAGCACCACTTCACATTTTCTTCTGGAAATGTACATTCTAGTTCTTATTATTATTATTATTACAAAAGTTTGGCGCGTAACTCCTCCCGCAAAGTTTGTCACAGAGCCCTGAGTGAGGCGTCAAATCGACCGGCTCATTGAGGAGAGGTGTGCTATGACTTTTCTAAGCGATCGGATGTACGATGTTCGCAAAAAAGTCCTATTGACTTAACATTGCGGAATGTTCAGAAATTCAAATCCCAACCGACTTTTTCACACACACTGACACAAAGGGCCTGACACCCCTGCGTTTCTCTCCCTCTCTCTCTCCCTCAGAGGATTTATATTATCAAGCAGTCAATAAGTAATGGCCTTAAATCTTCATAGCCACACCCTAGCAACCAATTACAGCACCCTAGCAACCGTAGGCCTCGTGCCATACCAAAGGCCATACCAAAGGCACTTGTTAATAAAGATTTTAAGAACTCTATAATAACTCTATAGTAACTATCTGTTACTATGTTATAAAAAATACATGCTGACATCGCAGACCACTGAGTGAGGCGTCAAATCGTGCGGCTTATTGAGGAGAGGTGTGCTACATCTTTCCTAAGAGATCGGGGGTTAGGTAATTGCCCCAGGGGCAAAAAAGCGCCTCATATTATGTCTCATATTCTACTGTCAGGACATAATGACAGTTTTAACAAATATTTAAAAAACATTTTTTTTACAAAAGTTACCTACAGCAGCTTTAAGGCTAAAACACAAACTCTTCAGTGACGGGGTTTGATTCACTAGTCTAATTAATTTTAATGCACTTTCTCTAGATTGTCACTGCAAGTAACAATATGATTAGCCACTCAACATAGACTCTTACAGCAGCCCATCATTGTTTGGTCTCCAGCATGTTTTCACTCCGTGTGTCTTCTGGAGGAGAGATGTGCTGTTACTGAGTGATCAGACCTGGACAACAAGAAAACATGAATAAAATACCACAGATTCTTTCATCATCATCATTAGTGAAACATGTTTAGAAGAATGGGCGTTTCAGAGTTTCATTGAATAGGAAACAGAAACACACTTCATACCTGTGACGTCTTGAGACAAACACAATAAACCTGATTTAGATTTACTAGTTACTTTAAAAAACAGAGATAACAGGAAAATAATGTTGTAATAATATTGTTAAATATACATTTAAATGTCCCCAACTAAGCAAGCCAAAAGCCAATGGCGACAAAGGCGACAGTGAAGGAACCAAAACTCCATCAGTGACAGAATGGAGAAAAAAACCTTGGGAGAACCCAGACTCAGACTCAGTCCTCCTCTGGCCAGTGAACGAACAGTGTATGATTATGATTTAGGCAGCATTATAGGTCAGAAGTCAGATTGGATCAGAACTTTCACAATATTTCAGTTCTGAGCCCGGCTTAAAGTCTGTACAGGAAATAATTTGTTTGCCTCTAATTAAGCCAGCTATATTTCTATAGAGCTTTATACAATACAGATTGTTTCAAAGCGTTATAGTAATAGACAGGAAAATAACAGTATCAATGATGCAAAAAGACTTCAATACGGCTGTAAATTAGCTCTAAAAAGAAAAAAAGTTTCTTTGGAATTCTTTTCCAAAAGAAATTCTCTTTCTGGAACGGACTCTGGAATCTCTCTCTGGCTGAAACGAAACAGGCTGGGAAATCAGTAAGGGCCTCAGTGGCCATATCAGGGCAAGCAGGGAATTCTAGGGCGACCTCCCTGGTCATATCTGGACAGTTAGGGAGTTCAGTGCAAGCCTCCGTGTCCATAGGGGAGCCATCAGGGGACACAGAGAGCTCAGAAACAGCCTCTGTGGACGTTGGCACTTCGGGGAATCAGGAAAGTTGTCTGCAGCTCAACATACTAGTCTCTTTCACCCCGAGACGGATCTGGTGGCGGGTATGAAGGCTGAAAACTGGTGTGACGGCCATGACGTGATGAGCCATGATGGGCACTGTGGGATTACAGGGTTCCTCATCTGCAATTCACACTGTAAATAGAGAGCCGCTCAACAATAGAGCATAGACCAAGTGCTGAGCTAGGGTCCAGTTGGAATTACCTAAAATTAGAGGCCAAGCCGCTCCAAAAACAGTCCATCAGTTGCACGTCATCCCACGAACCCATATGGCTATAACTGAGGAAGTCTTCTACAAAATACTCCATTGGATGTCCATCTTGATAAATGGAGCATAGTTTTCCTCTGCTAGGCTACTTTCTGTTAGGTAATTATACCTTTCAATTTTTTGTTAGTCTTGTGTTAGCAATGCTAACAGAAGAAAAATAACACAATGGCAATGAGGGACAGGTGAGAGACTAATGAATTAGACAATGAAACAATCCGGTTGTTAAGTCTGACATCGCGCGTGACGTTTAGCCTCTTCCGTGTCCAAGCGTTCCGCTCGTCCAGATTCATGAGTCTAGAGTCCAGGCATCAATGAAAAAGAAGGTTTATGAGGTTGAGGTGAGTTAGGTGTAAGCTAGCTAGGTAGTTGACATAAGTTGATATTCCATGTTCTGGATGAGGTATTTCAAAAGAAAAAAAATTATAGAACTGCACTAATTGTGGATGTAAACGAAGATGAAAAGGTAAATATGTGACAGCCAGGTTTTAGAGGGTTAACATTAGTGAAATTAGGCTAGTCAATTTAGTAGTATGATCTGACAGCCCGGGATAACGTTAGCTACAGAAGTATTATTATAAACACAGCGCTGGCAGCAATGTGTTTTAGAAGTGTCACGGATGATACAGGAGACAGACTGGTGGTAAGTGAGGTAGTTTATTTCACAGGTTTTGCAGAAGCAGTCAGAGATATGGTGAGTATGAAGACAGATGATACTTTGAATGGTAACTTAACTGAGGAACTAACTAGAGTCTCTTTTGCAGATGCAGGTGAAGGATCCCAGGGACGGATGCAGACGGATGGCTGAAGACTGAAGACAAGAACTGAAAGCAAGGTTTGCATAAGGTCCACTGGCAGTCAGGTTAAGTAGCGGGTAGGTATCAAGGGAGAGTCTGTGAGTCATGTGTTGACGAGACCAGACAAAGAGTGAGTGCAGGGGAGCTGAAAATGAAGGGAGATGTGATGATGGGTGCAGGTGACGGTGATTAGAATTCGGGTGATAATGAACGAGTGGGCGGAGTGAGTAAATGAGTGGGAGGAGTGGATGAAGCTGGTGGAATCCTGACAGTACCCCCCTCCTCCGAGGCGGCTCTTGACGACTGAGAAGAGGGATGAGGGAGGCGACGAGGTCTACCCCGGGGCCTGGGAGCTGGGCGGTCAGGATGGTCGGTATGGAACTGGGTGAGTAAGGCTAGATCCAAGATGTCCTCGCGAGGAACCCATGACCGTTCCTCCGGGCCGTAGTCCTCCCAGTCGACCAGGTACTCCAGCCTTGGACCTCGACGCCGCGAGTCTATGATGGTACGGACCTGGTAGATTGGCTCTTCCATGATGGGAACCAGAGGAGTAGGAGGTACGTCAGCTGGAACGGCTTCTGTGGAGGGAGGAATGACAGGATCAGTGAAGGGCTTTAACAAGGAAACATGGAAGGAAGGTGATATCCGGTACTGTGGAGGAAGGTTGAGTCTGTGTGTAACGTCGTTCAGCTGCCTCTGTACGGTGAATGGACCAATGTATCGAGGACTCAGCTTACGGCAAGGCAGGCGGAGGCGAATGTCCCGAGTCGATAGCCACACCTTCTGTCCCGGCTGATACTGCAGAGTTTCCAAGCGCCAACGATCTGCTTGATCCTTATGCTTCCGCACTGCCTGCTGGAGATGCACGTGAGCCGAGTCCCATACCCTCTCGCTCTAATGGAACCAGTAATCGACAGCTGGAACCTGGGAGGGCTCACCCGACCAAGGGAAGAGAGGAGGTTGAAAACCCTGGACACACTGGAAGGGGATGAGCCCAGTGGTTGACTGCCGAAGGGAGTTCTGGGCGTACTCAGCCCAGGGAAGGAACTGGCTCCAGCTGTCCCGGTACTGATGGCAGTAGGTCCTCAGGTAACGTCCGATCTCCTGGATCTTCCGCTCAGTCTGGCCGTTAGTCTGAGGGTGGTATCCAGAAGACAAGCTGACCGTAACCCCGAGGAGTTTGAAGAATGCCTGCCACACTCTAGAAATGAACTGCGGACCTCTGTCCGAGACAATGTCTTCGGGAATTCCGAAGTTCCGAAACACATGATTGAAGAGGGCCTCAGCGACCTCAAATGCAGTAGGAAGTCCTGGTAATGGAATCAGTTTGCAGGCTTTAGAAAAGCGATCCACAATTATGAAGGCACATTTGTGGTTGTCGGATCGGGGCAGGTCAGTCATGAAGTCCACTCCAATATGAGACCATGGTCGCTGAGGGATTGACAGTGGCACGAGCTTGCCCTCCGGGAGTCTTCTGGGGGTGTTGGTAACGGCGCAGACTGAGCATCCCTTGACATACCTGGACACATCCAGGGAGATGGACGGCCACCAGTACCGGTTACTGAGGAGCGAAAGGGTACGCCTGCTACCTGGATGTCCAGAGCCCGGAGTGGTGTGAGCTGAGTCCAGAAGGGCAGTACGAAGGTGGCGAGGAACGAAGATGCGTCCCTCTGGACCTCCCGGCGGAGCGGGATGGTGACGGTTCTCCTCGGCTACCTTCTCGTCGATATCCCAGATGATAGGATTGACGAACACGGCTGGAGGGAGAATGGATTCAGGTGCAGAATCTTCACAGGGAGGACTATGAATTCGGGAAAGAGCGTCAGCTCTGCAATTCTTGCTGCCAGGTCGGTAAGACATGAGGAAATCAAAGCGAGTGAAGAAGAGGGCTCATTGAGCTTGGCGTGGATTCAGTCTTTTTGCCTCTCTGAGGTATTCCAAGTTGCGATGATCTGTGATGACATGAAATTGATGGTTTGCTCCCTCCAGCCAATGCCTCCACTCCTCCAAAGCCAACTTGATGGCGAGCAGCTCACGATTGCCGATATCGTAGTTCCGGTCCGCCGGGGACAGCTTCTTAGAGAAGAAGGCACATGGATGGAGTTTGGGAGGATCACCCTGCCGCTGGCAGAGTACCGCTCCAACCCTGGTTGAGGACTCGTCCACCTCGACGACAAAGGGAATCTCGGTATCTGGATGAACCAGGACTGGAGCGGTTTGAAAAGCTTCTTTGAGGTGCTGAAAGGCGAGGGTGGCTTCTGGAGACAAGGACAGAGACTTGGGCCGGCCCTGGAGCGAAGAAGTTAGAGGAGCACTGAAGTGACTGTAGTTCTTGATGAATCTCCGGTATTAGTTAGCGAATCCTAGAAACCGTTGAAGGTCTTTCACCGTCGATGGAAGGGGCCAGTTCTGAATAGCTTCCACCTTCCTCTGGTCCATCCACACTCCAAACTGGTCAATGACGTAGCCCAGGAACTGGACTGAGGTGGTGTGGAACTCACACTTTTCCAGCTTGAGGTACAATTGGTGAGCTCTTAGTTTCTCCAGGACCAGAGTGACGTGACGTTGATGTTCAGTATGGGAAGAAGAGTAGATGAGAATATCGTCTATGTAGACGACCACGAACCTGTTGAGATACTCTCTGAAGACCTCATTCATGTATCCCTGGAAGACGGCTGGAGCGTTAGACAGTCCGAAGGGCATGACTCGGTACTCATAATGACCGGAGGGCGTGATGAAGGCCGTCTTCCAGTCATCGCCTCGACGAATTCGGATCAGGTTGTAAGCACTGCGTAAATCGAGTTTAGAGAAGATGCGGGCTCCACGCAGCTGCTCCAAAGCTGCTGGGACCAGAGGAAGGGGATAGCTAAACTTGACGGTTTGAGAGTTGAGGTGACGGTAATCTATGCACGGCCTCAAGCCTCCGTCCTTCTTGGCCATGAAGAAGAAGCTGGAATCGGCAGGGGATGTGGATGGTAGAATGTATTCTTGCTTGAGGGCTTCCTCCACATACTCCTCCATGGCCTTCTGCTCCGGGATGGACAGAGGGTAGATACGACCTTTAGACAGAGTGGCTCCAGGTAGCAGGTCGATGGCGCAGTCCCATGGCCAATGAGGTGGTAATTTGGTTGCCAGTTGCTTGCTGAACACATCCTGGAACGCCCTGTACTCTGCAGGAATCTCCACCTGGTGTTGGATATCAGGACTCTCAATAGACGTGGAACAAACGGGAAACTCTGGGCTTTCCTCAGAAGATGAAGAACGTGGTTGAAATCTTTTAACCATCGATATGCAGGAGGGGAAACAGTTCTCACCCGAACGAAGGACCTCCCCGGACATCCAGTCGATGGTGGGTTGGTGTTGGACCATCCAAGGGCGTCCCAGGATGAGCTCAGCAGTGGACTCCTCCAGCACCATGAAGGAAATCTCCTCCGTGTGAAGGCAGCCGACGCAGAGCTTCAGTGTGGGGGTGACATAGCGAATTCGACCTCTGCCCAGCGGTTTACCTTGAATGGTTTGAACTCGAAGATCTTGGAGATTTCCGCGTTTACGAATGTTCAGTTTCTGAAGGAGTTGCGTGGATATGAAGTTCCCTCGGAACCAAAGTCGAGGAGGGCTTGTGCTGAGACACATACATGAGAGGTTAATAAATGGACATTAGTACGATTCAAAGGGGCAATCTTGGGAGGAATCTGAATAGTGCTTACCGCTGGGCGTTGAGGTCGAACGGGGCAGGTGTTGATGAGATGTTTATCACCCCCACAGTACAAGCAGAGGTGATGCTGAATGCGACGCTGCCGCTCAGTAGAGGAAAGATGAGTGGAGTCTACTTGCATAGGCTCGGGTGCTGGAGGAGCGCATGATGGAGCCGAGGGCGGAGGACATACAGCGGAAGCAGGGTTATTGCAGGCAGACAAATGTTGGGACACCCGAATGGTTCTCTGAATGAGACTTTCAATTCCAGATTCAATGGAATGTTGGTGTTTGAGTTTGAGTTTCCCAGTAAACCATGGTTTATCATTAGTAAATAATAAGAATGTCCTGGTAGGAATGCATGTATCCTCACAGAAACTTATATATGATGTTACAGTATCTGTGAGCTCATCCAGATCGTTGGTAGCAGCTTCAAAAACAGTCCAATCAGTGCAATCAAAGCAGGCCTGTAGATCCTGTTCTGCTTCATTAGTCCATCTTTTTACAGTTCTTATTACAGGTTTAGCTGATTTCAGTTTCTGCCTGTAGGTCGGTATAAGATGAACCAAACAGTGATCAGAGAGCCCCAAAGCTGCTCGTGAAACGGAGTGATACGCATTTTTTATTGTGGTGTAACAGTGGTCCAGTATATTACTGTCTCTGGTGGGACATGTAACGTGCTGTCTGTATTTTGGTAGTTCGCGGGAAAGATTTGCTTTGTTAAAATCCCCAAGAATGATTAAAAGAGAGTCAGGATACCTTTGTTCTGTTTCAGCTATTTGTTCAGCCAGCTGTTGTAGCGCCGCGCTCACGCACGCGTCTGGAGGGATGTAAACATTCACGAGAATGAAAGAGGAAAACTCCCGAGGTGAGTAGAAAGGTTTACAGTTTATGAAATGTGCCTCTAAATTAGGAGAGCACATCTTCTTCAGTGTTGTTACATCTGAACACCAACTTTCGTTAATGTAGAAACACAATCCACCACCTCTCGTTTTCCCCGTTAGCTCCGCGATGCGATCCGCTCTGAACAGCTGGAAGCCCGGCAGATGTATTGCGTTGTCCGGTATGGCTTCACTCAGCCAGGTTTCAGTGAAGCACAGAGCAGCAGAGTTTAAAAAATCCTTGTTAGTGCGTGTGAGGAGAAGAAGTTCGTCCATTTTGTTAGGAAGGGATCGGAGGTTCGCAAGATGAATACTGGGGAGTGCAGTGCGCAGGCCGCGCTCGCGGAGTTTAACCAGCGCGCCTGCACGCTTCCCGCGTTTGCGTCTGACCGCGCGTTTGAACAACAACGCTGCCCCACCGACGAGAATGTCCAGCAAGACGTCCGAATAATCAAAAACTGTAGAAAAGTTATCTGGTGTGTGTTTCCTAATGTCCAGTAGTTCGTCTTTGGTGAAACTGATAGGAAAAGAATGACTAAACGCAAAACAAACGAACAAAAACAACACAATAGCTGGAGAGCGACACACCGTGGCAGCCATGCGCGGCGCCATCTTGCATCCTGCGCCATCTTTGTATTCTTGTATCACAATTGCACTACATTAAATCAATGACAATTCAGCTAGGGTTTTGTCATCCAACACTTAATTTTGTAAAATGGTATGTTTAATACCATTGTTTAATACCCCAACATCATGTCAAACTTTCGGCCCATCTCGAATCTCCCCTTTCTGTCTAAAATACTAGAACGCACTGTCGCCAAACAACTTAAAACCCACCTCTGCTCAAATGACCTTTATGAACCATTTCAATCTGGTTTCCGATCACATCACAGCACTGAAACAGCTCTCCTCAAAGTCACTAACGACATCCTCCTCTCTGCAGATGCTGGTCATCTCACCATCCTCATCCTCCTTGATCTAACTGCGGCTTTTGACACTATCAACCACACCATTCTTCTCTCCCGCCTTGAATCTTCCCTCAATATCACCGGCACTGCCCTCTCCTGGCTTCAATCATATCTCACTGACAGACAACAATTCATCTACATAAACAACTGCACCTCTTCCACTGCTCCGACGCCCCAAGGCGTCCCCCAGGGTTCGGTGCTTGGTCCTCTCCTCTTCATAATATACCTGCTTCCCCTTGGCAACATCATTCGCCATCATGGTCTCAACTTTCACTGCTATGCCGATGATGTTCAGCTCTATATCTCCACTAAATCCATCACCTCTGCCACCCACTCCACTATCAACAACTGCCTCACTGACATTAAATCCTGGATGAACACTAATTTCCTTCAACTCAACTGCAAAAAAACAGACATGATCATCATCGGTCCCAAACCCATCACTAAAACCATTCACAGTTTCTCCCTCACTGTTGACACCTCCACCCTGTCTCCATCCCCTCACAGTCGCAACCTTGGAGTCATCTTTGACAATAACCTCTCCTTTGAACACCACATTAAACAACTCACCAGACCTGCCTTCTTTCACCTCAAAAATATTGCCCGACTACGTCCATCACTCTCTTTCTCCGCTGCAGAAACCCTCATCCACGCCTTCATCACCTCCAGAATTGACTACTGCAATAGCATCTTGTACGGCATAACCTCCAAAACCTTAAACAAACTCCAATACATCCAGAACTCTGCTGCTCGTCTGCTTACCCACACCCGCACCCGTGACCACATCACCCCTGTCCTCAGGAACCTCCACTGGCTCCCGGTCCCACAACGAATTCAATTCAAAATCCTCCTCCTCACACACAAAGCCCTCCATAACCAGGCCCCTGCCTACCTCAGTGACCTGCTCCACCGCCACAACCCATCTCGCAGCCTCCGCTCATCTGATGCCAACCTCCTGACTCCACCTCCCAGGACCAAGCACCGAACCTGGGGTGACAGAGCCTTCTCTGTTGCTGCCCCCTCCCTCTGGAACTCTCTCCCCAAACAAATCCGTGACTGCACTGACCTTCCAACATTCAAATCACTGACAAAAACTCACCTTTTTAAAATTGCTTTTAATGTTTAGCTTATTACAGTGTGTTTCCTTTTTGTGTGTATTTATCTGATATTGTTCTTGCTGCTTTTGTGATTTTCTTTTTTTTCTTTTTCTATGTAAAGTGTCTTTGAGTACTCAGAAAAGCGCTTGTCAAATAAAATGTATTATTATTATTATTATTATTATTATTATTATTATTATTATTATTATTATAATTTCTCGAAATTTGAACCAGGGGTTTCAAACTGTGTAATATAGTTAAAAACTAACATTAAATAATTTAGGCTAATGAAAAATGTGGTAAGCTACACACATGTATGTATGTAAACCATTGCTTTCATTAGGGGTTCAAGCACGAAGTGCTGAAACCCTATTGTAATTGAACTGATTTTTATTATTATTAGGGGTTCAAGTACGCTAGTGCTGAAACCCTATTGTAATTGTTAGGATTTTTATTATTATTATTATTATTATTATTATTATTATTATTATTATTCCGCCCTACAACGCATCGTGCAGCCCAAACCGTAAGTGCTAGAGACTTGAAACTTGGCCAGATGGTAGGCCTCAATTTGGGGAGAACCTATCAGAGTATGACCCCGATTGGCCCATAGGTGGTGCTACAGCAACCAAAAGTACTAAATCGCTCATAACTCCTAGACCGTTTGACTTATAATCAAGGTTTTTACACCACTGTGATCCTTGGCTCAAGACGGAAATGGGCGTGGCAAAATACAGTCCAAAGCCTATAAATCCTAAATGAAAACTCAAAACTGGAAAAAAAAATTGGTGGGCATATGTGACATAACATAATAAACAAGCATGCCAACTTTTATGGAGATCGGACGATAGGTGGCGCTATAACTGTTAAAAAGCTTTGAAAACCATGTATTTCCTATGGTAAATTGCCTGTATTGGCTGTTAATGGTCTTTTCCATCTATTATGTCAGTGGTTAAATGCTTGCTAAATAAAACTTAATGTCTTTAATGCTTATGTGCTTAAAGGCCTTAAATGCTTGAACCCCGCTAAATGCTGCTTGCAGCTTTAATTATTATTATGATTGTTATCACATGCCATCTATTTGATTGTATAGATTATACTGACCTCTTGCTGCATTTCCTTTGAGTAATTCAGACCAAGGTTATTTAAATTCCACAACCATTTAACTCCATCACAGTGGTGATAATTCTGTTTGAATATAAATTAAGTTTAAAAGAGAGAGTTGAAAGAGTTGAATATGATCAATACATCAATCTTGTTAACATCAATCTTGTTATTCTGAGATTTATGAATTCTTACAGTTTGAAATCAATAAAAAAAAATAATGTCAAAGTCAGTTAGAATAATCAAATGTAACAATTTATTATGTCAGGTAAATGTATCATTAAATTGTCATAATCAGTTCAAAGATAAACATCAAATACTCCAGAATAAAGAGGAGAAATTTTAAACCGACATTAGGAAATGCATGAAGCTGGGAGTCTCGGTGACTCACAGCATTCACGGGCTGATCTGAGGTACAGAAAGGCCCCGATCCTTTTGCTGCATTCCATTATATAGCCAGAACTTCTTTCACATGGTAACATGTGCTAACAATGGTAATTTGCATTCGGAGGTCACACCTTTTGTGGGCAGAGGACCATTTGCTTGAAAATCACCCCCTTCTGTGTGCAAGGTATTTCTAAACTCTTAAGAACTTTATTACCTTTTGGTTTAATTCTTTGGGAATGAGACATTTGTACCAGTCGCACTGAGACATTTAAAATGATAACAAACATGTATAAAACTGTATGATAATTGTTCACATTAAAACCATATAGATTCTTGTGTGAGTTTGGGTGATCTCACCATGAGGGAGAGAGAGTGGGGGTAGAGGGAAAGAGATGTGGATTAGAATGATGATTCTGAGGTGAGACTTGCGTCTCGAATGGTGAACAAGAGTGAGTTCAAATGGTAATTTCCTTTGTTTTCTCAGAGAGTAGCCCTCTCTTACAGTTCTTTCAGTTTTTCCAGTCTTACATACACTATATTCTAATTAGAGTTTTTCTGCTTTTTCCCGCGTTTTGCAAAGAAGAAATGTGCTTGCTTTTTTCCCCACAATGAAGGACTAAGCTTTTTAATAAAATGAAGAACTGCTGTTGTTGTTAACCAGATGAGAATTTGATAATTAAACTAAGTTTAACTTGAGTTTTGCGGTTCTCTGAGTGTTCAAGATTACAGACAGCTGCCTTGACAAAAATGGAAGCTGAAAAACGTCTCGGGTTACGTATGTAACCCTTGTTCCCTGAGAAAGGGAACGAGACACTGCGTCGGTGACGACACTAGGGGAACGCCCTTCAGCGTAGCGCGTCTGAATTTATGAATGAAACCGAATCCAATCCTATTGGCGTTGCGTGATGACGTAGCGTGTGACGGCATAAGCGGATGTATACAAAAGCACGCCGGCACACAGAAATGTCAGCTTTTGCTATGAAGCAAGTGCTCCAAGCGGGGTGAGGTGTGGCGAACCGACGCAGTGTCTCGTTCCCTTTCTCAGGGAACAAGGGTTACATACGTAACCCGAGACGTTCCCTTTCGAGGGAACTCGAACTGCGTCGGTGACGACACTAGGGGAACGAGATACCCACTATACCACAACGAACCCCGCTCATCCTAGTGTGAAGCTGTCTTCAGGCACAACTTAGGACGAAAGCACTCGTGCACCGGGTGTAGAGGGAAGGTCCAGACTGTAAAACCTCATGAATGTGTGTGGAGTGGCCCAGCCAGCTGCCTCACATATGTCATGTATAGAAACCCCTGAAAGGAGAGCTCTAGAGGAAGCTATGCCTCTGGTGGAGTGAGCCCTCACGGCCATAGGTGAAGGCAAATTGCGCACCTGATAGGCCAGGGAAATAGTCTGAACGATCCAGTTGCTGATGGTCTGAATGGTCTTGGGTGACCCGAAACACACCAGCAACTGGTCCGACTTCCGCCATGAGGAGGACCTCAGGATATAACATCGCAGCGCTCTGACAGGGCAGAGCAGGTGAAGTCTCTCCTCATCCGCCGTCACATGAGGCGGAGGATGAAATGCCTGCAGAACCATAGGCCGTGCCACATTAGATGGTACCTTGGGCAAATAGCCGGGCCTGGGGTGTAAGATGGCCTTAATGTTGCCTGGAGCAAACTCCAAGCACCCATTGGAAATAGAGAGCGCCTGAAGATCTCCTACCCTCCTCAGAGAAGTAATGGCCAACAAAAAGACCACCTTAAACGAAAGGTTCTTGGCCTCAGCCGACTCCAATGGTTCGAAGGGGGCCTCGGCCAGCCCTTCGAGAACCACCGCCAGGTCCCAAGAGGGAACCCTGGTGCGAGTCGCAGGTCTCATCCTCCAGGCTCCACGGAGGAAACGTACGACCAGGTGATGCCTCCCCAGGGGACCATCACTCAGAGGAGCGTGGAAAGCCGCAATGGCAGCCACATAAACCTTGAGTGTGGGCGGGGTAAGCCCGGCAGAAAAGCGGTCTTGGAGAAACTCCAGCACTGAAGCCACTGGGCAGTGAACTGGGTCCAAAACACGCTCTCTGCACCAAATGGAAAAAACATTCCACTTAAGGCCGTATAACTTCCTCGTGGAGGGAGCTCTGGAAGTGAGTATAGTTTCAACCACTTCTGCTGACAGGCCGGCTTCTAGGTACTGTGCCCCCTCAGGGGCCAGACCCACAGTTTCCACAGCTCGGGCCGAGGGTGGAGAACTGAGCCCTCTGCCTGAGACAACAGGTCCCTCCTCAGAGGGATCTGCCATGGCGGGCCTGCCAGAAGCAGGATGATGTCCGAAAACCATACTCGGGCCGGCCAACACGGGGCTACTAATAGTAGGCTGACCCCGTCCCGACGGACCCTTTCCAGAACTGCTGGGAGCAGAGCGATTTGGGGAAAGGCGTACAGACGCAGCCTCGGCCACGTCTGCACGATAGCATCCAACCCCAGCGGGGCTGGATGAGAAAGGGAAAACCACAGTGGACAGTGTGTCGTCTCTCGAGACGCAAATAGGTCCACTTCCACTGGGCCAAACCTCTCGCATATTTACTCCACCACCTCGGGGTGGAGTCTCCATTCCCCGGGCCTCAGCCCCTGCCTCGACAGCATGTCTGCTCCCTGGTTCTGGTCCCCCGGGACATACATCGCCCTGAGAGACGACAGTCTCCGCTGGGACCACAGGAGGATCTGATGTGCCAGTCTGCACAGAGGGCGCGACCTCAGACCCTCCTGACGGTTTAGGTAAGATACCACCGACATGTTGTCGGATCTTACTAGGACATGGCGACCATGGAGGTCTGGCAGAAAGCTCCTCAGAGCCCGGAACACCGCCAACATTTCTAGGCAATTTATGTGCCAAGAGGAATGATGGTCCTGCCAGAGACCTCTCATAAAGCGGCCGTCCATGACCGCGCCCCAGCCCGTGAGGGAGGCATCTGTCGAAACGGATACTCGGCGACATAATGCTCCCAACTTGGGACCTTGGGACAGGAACCAAGGTTTCTTCCACATTGAAAGGGAACGAAGGCACCTGCGCGTAACCCTTATCAAGCGGAACGGATTTCCCCTTGGGGAAAACCCCTTGGCTTTCAACCACCACTGCAGGGCTCTCATGTGTAGCAGGCCAGAAGGTATGACGCTGGACGCTGCTGCCATGAGACCTAACACCCTCTGGAAGTGTTTTACTGTGATGGTATGGCCTAGCTTCACCCTGGTTAGTGTGGTTAGAATGGACTCGATGCGTGCGGGAGACATGTGTGCCTGCATCGTCATTGAGTCCCATACCACCCCCAGGAACGTAGTTCGTTGGGCGGGTGTCAACACGCTCTTCTTTGTGTTGAGCCTCAACCCCAAGCGCTGAATGTGGCCAAGGACGACATCTCGATGCCGAACTGCCAACTCTCGAGACTGGGCCAGTATGAGCCAGTCGTCGATATAATTCAGCACGCGGATGCCCTGGAGCCTCAGTGGGGCCAGAGCTGCATCCATACACTTGGTGAACGTGCGAGGGGAGAGTGCTAGGCCGAATGGAAGAACCCGATATTGGTAAGCTTCGCCCCCGAAAGCAAACCTCAGGAACTTCCTGTGCGATGGAAGGATGGAGATGTGAAAATAGGCGTCTTTTAGATCTATCGTGACAAACCAATCCTCGGATTGGATCTGACTCACGATGGTGGGAATAGTGAGCATCTTGAACCTGAACCTCCTCAGAGACCGATTCAGATGCCTCAGATCTAAAATTGGACGCAACCCTCCATCCTTTTTTGGAACTATGAAGTACCGGCTGTAGAACCCGGACTCCCTGACTGGTGGGGGAACATGCTCTATGGCCCCTTTTTCCAGCAGCGAGTTGACCTCCTGTTCCAACACCAGACCCTGCTCTGGGTGCACTGCCGTCCGAACCACCCCGTTGAATTTTGGTGGGCGGACCCGGAACTGCAGTCTGTACCCAATTTCTACAGTGCGCAGGACCCATGGAGAAATATTCGTGAGGTTTTGCCATGCCTCCACGAAATTCACCAAAGGAACCAGCCCCTCGGGGCTGGTGTCCAGTGTTTTGTGCGAGTCCTTGACGGCACCCTGAAGCGGATGACCGGCAGGGGAAAACCGACAACGACCCACCGTGTGCGAACCCAAACGCTGTTTGACTGCAGGCCTTCGGGGCAGAAAGAGCAGCGTGTGCTCGCTGGAAGCTGGCGTGACCCGAAGCGTCAGAGACGGCGGGAAACCGACGCCAGCATCCTGAGGGCCCGAGGAGAGAGGGGACCTCGATCGCTCTCTCTCCGGGGGGGCGGCCCTTGGAGGTCTCACAGGAGTTAGGACCTCTTCCCTTTCGCCTTCCTGGCCTGAAAGGCTTTGGGCGAGAGCGCCGCCTAGAGTCCCAAGCTCAGCTTTTTTTTTTTTTTTTTTGAGGGGGACCTCTAGAAGCGATACTCCCCTTCAGATGGTAGGCTGAATTAAAATATCTAACCAAGTCAGATACAATTTTTAATTACTTTAACTCCTCGGAATTAAATGCAGCCATAACACTGGAATACTGTTTTATATTTAATTATACGATCCCGTAACCTACACGCTGCCTCGGCAATCGTGAGATTCGAGCCGTTATAATTTGGCTTTCATCCTTGGAGAAGAAAGTCAACAGGCGCGAGACTGAAACACCTGACAGCGCACGGCTGTACGCGTCAAGATATTTCTCAATGAACACAGCCAGCACCCTCAGGAGCTGACTGTGAATGCCTTGCACCTAAACAGTATTATTTATCAGATCGCGTGTGTCCCTTTTATTGCAGACCCGTAACGCGTTGCCTTAACAAACGCGAGATTCGAGTAGTACACAAGATATTTGGCTTTCATCTCTCGAGAAGAAAGTCAACAGGCGCGAGGCTGAGATACCCGAAACGCACGTGTGCGGCGAGTTATTTCTCAATGAACACAGCCAGCACCCTCAGGAGCTGACTGTTCATGCCTCGTACTCACACAGCAAACTGCAAAGTAGACTCGTAACCTACATGCTGCCTCGGCAAACACGAGATCTGAGCTACTAGATTCTGTATTGCAACTGCAAGGCAACCTTAAATCTACGCGCTGCCTCGGCAAACGCGAGATTCCAGCCACAGAATCTTATTGCAAAATACACTCGTAATCTAAGCGCTGCCTCGGCAAACGCGAGATCCGAGCTACTAGATTCTGTATTGCAACTGCAAGGCAACCTTAAATCTACGCGCTGCCTCGGCAAACGCGAGATTCCAGCCACAGACTCTTATTGCAAAATACACTCGTAATCTAAGCGCTGCCTCGGCAAACGCGAGATCCGAGCTACTAGATTCTGTATTGCAACTGCAAGGCAAACCTTAAACCTACGCGCTGCCTCGGCAAACGCGAGATTCCAGCCACAGAATCTTATTGCAAAATACACTCGTAATCTAAGCGCTGCCTCGGCAAACGCGAGATCCGAGCTACTAGATTCTGTATTGCAACTGCAAGGCAAACCTTAAACCTACGCGCTGCCTCGGCAAACGCGAGATTCCAGCCACAGAATCTTATTGCAAAATACACTCGTAATCTAAGCGCTGCCTCGGCAAACGCGAGATCCGAGCTACTAGATTCTGTATTGCAACTGCAAGGCAAACCTTAAACCTACGCGCTGCCTCGGCAAACGCGAGATTCCAGCCACAGAATCTTATTGCAAAATACTTTAACAGGACATGCAACACCAAATAGGACAGACTTGTTCACACATACACAGAGCGCTTGCTGAATAGCAAAAAGCTGACATTTCTGTGTGCCGGCGTGCTTTTGTATACATCCGCTTATGCCGTCACACGCTACGTCATCACGCAACGCCAATAGGATTGGATTCGGTTTCATTCATAAATTCAGACGCGCTACGCTGAAGGGCGTTCCCCTAGTGTCGTCACCGACGCAGTTCGAGTTCCCTCGAAAGGGAACTGGAATGACTGAAGAGGAAGTGGGGCGCCTTCAGCTCCCTTCCTAAAAGAGGAAGTTGACACGACTGAGGGGTCAACATGGAAAGACTGAGACAGTGCAGGAAAAGGGGACACTTGATTTCACTTGAGACTTTTCACTTTAAAGACAATTTTGCCATGCATTATGCAATTTTATGGCAGGGTGAAAACTTGAGGGTTTTAAAATTCTAATGCAGGCATCATAGGTGCTAAAACAATTTTATAGTTGCAATAGTTGTTCTCTAATAAGAGAAAATGGGTGATAAGTTACTTTGCCTGGACTAGGTCAGAATAGATAATTGGGTAAACTTCTATAGCGATGAATGAATGACTAGCATTAAATATATTTTAGATGTTACCATTTGCTAAAAAGAAAAACATTCAAAAGGAGATTGATTTTGGGAAACAATTTAATTTCTGGATTATTATTAGTTGAAGAGCTTTAACCAAATGTCCAACATATAACTAAAGATCTTAATGTTTTAATGAAGCCCAGATCATGAATTAAAACAAGTTATGTAGGGGGCACAAAGTTAAAACTTAGAGCAAGATCAATGTGACTTGTCCCAAACAGGTTAAATTTAAACTAAAAATGAATCTAAACAGTTTAGACATTTTAGTCAAATAGAGTAATTGCTCATAAAGAAAAATTCTGAAAAGCTTTCTTCACAATGAAGTTACAGATTATAATGATCTGGATCAATGGATCCATTATGAACTATTCCGCATTGCCAAAAATTAGAGGCAGGATAAGTTATGTCCATCAGTTAATTCTGGAAAATAGGATGGTAGGAAGATTAGTTAAAGCCCATGGTGCAGGTTAAACACCACTGTCGATTAATGAGTACATAAAGCAGTCAAGATATGTATATAAAGTTAGAAATGCCTCCAAAATGGTGTTAAAGTCCAGTTTTTGGTAAGTGACGGTTATTTTTTACGCAACTCGGCGATGACGTCACATGAGGTATAGCATCGAGTGAAAGTCAACGTTTTCTTTATATCTAGTGACAGTGATTATGTTGTTGGCTCAGATAAGTACCCTAAACTTAGCCAGAAGATCTAGAAATAGAAGGTATATTATGCTAGCTATGGGCTAGCTTGACAGTCCCACATGTGAACCCCTAGTGTTTATTTCTAAGCTTTTACCTCTTTCTCCAGTGAAAATGTTGTTTGCAAACGTAGCCGACGCTGAGTAGGCTGGTCATGTCTTCAGTGTGATTATTGTTGATTGTGCCAACTACTTTTCCTCATGATTGATTGTCATTGACACCATCAGGCTTACCGGGAGAGGGAGTGAGTAGTAAGCGTCTGTGTCGCTGCCTGAATCCGTTTGTGCTACACATAGCATACTCACACTTCAGGCAGGAATTTACCATGACGATGATAAATTAAAATACAAAAACTACCGAAAACACTGACTCACGACCGCTCTTACTGAATTCCAAAAGATCACCAAAAAGTTACCAACCAACTAACCTTGAATACCAACCTACTCAGCACTGAGCTGACGCAAATGGTCAATCAGCAGTATCTGCCTGTTAAAGGCCTAATAGATCAATGTGATTCAAAAGATAGCAAAAGATGACACTTAAACTTGACTCAAGGTCTACTAAAATTAAAAGGCAATGTACTATTCAGTAAAGAGCAGGTATGGAAAATTCATTTGAAGAATTAAAAATCGAGATAGTGGTCGTGATGATTACGACCAGAGAGGGGAAATGTGATGGATTTTTAAGAGATAAGAAAGTAAACGGTCTTTTGGAACTAATCATGTTTCTGACTCTAATTATCTAACCTTATGATAAACTTTCACCTGACTTCCCCTTTGGGTCTAATATTATGACTAACTTTTACCTGACTTCCCCTTTTAGGCATCCTAACATTTGAACCAAATGTACTGAAAAGGAGGATCGATTGCTCCTGTCTGCCTCGCTGCCTGCTGTGCTGTGAGTTTTGTCTGCTTCCAGGCTGTAAGCTCAGTCTAAGCCTCGTATTAGCTTCGTATTTCTTTCAGTTTTGAACCATCATTTACTATAATTTCTAATTGTTTATACTACTAATTACAGCTTACTTAACATTCGCTAGCTTCCGTTATTCTTAGCACGACACACTAGTAACTCGCTAGTCTGTTAACGCGTCACCCGTGCGCTCAGTTTATTTAATTATTTTTCGCTCGCGCGCCCGCGCCTCTGAGTTCATAAAAGTCCAGGGGCCTGTACCATGATGGTAGTTGAACAAACTCAGGGTTACAGGATTAGTTTAGAGTTGACAAAACCAAACCAATCCAAACAGGCTTTGTTGGTACCATGATGCTGATCATCAACTTTCTCTGTCAACTCAGGCTTTGATCCTGAGTTTAGGAGTTTAAGTGTGACATCAGTAGCGAACAGCCAATCACATGCTGAGAAAGAGTGAAACTGAGATTAATTTCTCGCGAGAAAAGCAGCCCAATTCACTCATTAAATAAAAGTATTAAAATAGTAAGAATTTAAACAAATTTACACAGCAAGAAGAAAACAGCTGTCTATGAAAGAGGACAACTAAAAGAAAAAGTCTCGCTACTGTATATCAGTGCAAGTAAACGTTCTGAAGTTATTTTATACAGCTGATAAAGGTATAGAGAGAATTGAACATTTAAGCTCACATGTAGTCATTTTATAGCTTCATCTATTGATGCTAAAGCGTATTTATATTACCTTTATATATTTATTCATTTAAACTGCGTTATAATAATTGATGAACTAAAATTGTACATGTGTGATTGATAAAGGGTATAATAATTACATAAATAATATTGAAATTATACAAATTTATTATTCTAAATAAGCATCACTAAAAACCAGACGATTTTGTCTTTAAAAATCATTTGCTATGTAGTGACCTTTAATTTGGAGTAGAAACAGGTGGAGTGACTTTATCACATCAGTCATGTGACACTTTGCTCACAGCTGATTGGTCTAAGTTCGGTTTGCAACCTCTTACCTGGAACATAACCTGCCCCGGACCAGGTTAGCCGTGGAGCGTAAGTTACTATGGCGATGAACACAGCTAAAAGCCAAACCACGTTCATGGTCCCTAAAACCCAGGGTTGACGCAAACTAAACTGAAACATAGCTGGCTAGCCACCTAAACCGGCTTCATGGTATAGGCCCCAGGTGAGTAAGAATCAGTCAACAAACACGGTGAGTAATGTCTTGTCCTGTTATTGTCACCTGCACTTCATGACACATGTTTAGTATAGCCTTCCCCGTCGGCAATATAGTATATATATGTGATAAATGCAAGGAAACTGTCAGGCTGACCGAGAAGATTTCAGAAGTCAAGTCAAGTCAAGTCATCCTCATTTATATAGCGCTTTTAACAATGTAGATTGTTTCAAAGCAGCTTTGCAGAGATAAACATATAATTTAAGGTAACAGAGATTGGTTTAGTTTTATAGTGGTTCTTGAATAATGTTTTTTCCAGCTAAAGTTAGTTTTGATTGATTTACTTCCATCTAAATGATCATTTGTTATTAAATTTGGGGCCGCTAAGACGACACCGTTCTCTCTAAACAGACTTTAAACGTGAACCTGTGATAGACGCTGATGGCGTTCACATGCGCATTAAGAATTGATTCTATAGTTATGTGCGTTTGAATATGTGCGCAGGTTTGTAATTCCTTACAAACCATGCCTAAACAAACTACTTGTCTTGTCTATAAATTTTGATTCAGAATTTTATTTTATCTTATCACTTCGGGTAGGTACGCGAACCGAAAAATTCCACAACGCTTTATCTGTAGAGTGCTATAGGGATCCTCCATAGGGAGAGGCTAGTTGGCACTTTAGCACTGCATTGTCATCGGGTCCAGGCGAAGGTCCTTCGTCAGATCTGGAAACGGCCTGGATCCGGCAGGCTGCGGGAAAACCTCTGGATAAACAAAAACACTAAAATTAGCGTAGATGCCATTCTTCTTATGATGTAACGAGTACATCAAGATTTAAGGGAAGTGTTCCCAGTTCCGGCTGACCTAATCTAAGCAGCCTAATATTGAATTATAGAAGTCTATAGTGTGTTATGTGAATGCTAGGTCAAAGAGATGTGTTTTTAGTCTAGTTTTGAACTGACAGACTGTGTCTGCTTCCCGGACAATGTTAGGAAGATTGTTCCAAAGTTTTGGTGCTAAATAGGAAAAGGATCTACCGCCAGCAGTCGATTTAGATATTCTAGGTATTATCAACTGGCCAGAACTTCAAGATCGCAATAGACGTGAAGGAATATAATGCGTTAAGAGCTCGCTCAAGTACTGGGGAGCTAAACCATTTAGTGCTTTGTAAGTAATCAGCAATATTTTAAAATTTATACGATGTTTAATAGGGAGCCAATGCAGTGTTGACAGAACCGGGCTAATATGGTCATACTTCCTGGTTCTGGTAAGAACTCTAGCGGCTGCGTTTTGAACTAGCTGTAGTTTGTTTATTAAGCGTGCAGGGCAACCACCTAGCAGAGCATTACAATAATCTAGCCTTGATGTCATGAACGCATGAACTAATTGTTCTGCATTTGTCAATGAGAGCATATGACATAATTTAGATATATTTTTAAGATGGAAAAATGCGGTTTTACAGACACTAGACACGTGACTTTCAAATGAAAGATTGGTATCAAAGAGCACACCCAGGTTCCTCACTGACGACGAAGACTTAACAGAGGTTATTGCATTCTAGGTTATTGCATGTGGAAATTTTTTGTCCAATAATTAGAATCTCTGTTTTTTCAGAATTTAGTAGTAGGAAATTACTAGTCATCCAATTTTTTATATCAACTATACATTCCGATAATTTTGTGAATTGGTGAGTTTCGTTAGGTTTGGAAGAAATATAGAGCTGAGTATCATCAGCATAACAGTGAAAGCTAATTCCATGTTTCCTAATGATATCTCCTAAAGGTAGCATGTACAGAGTGAAAAGCAGCGGTCCTAGTACTGAGCCTTGTGGTACGCCATACTGAACTTGTGATCGATAAGACATCTCTTCATTTACTGCTACAAACTGATAGCGGTCAGATAAATATGATTTAAACCATGCTAATGCAATTCCACTAATGCCAACCTAGTTTTCTAGTCTATTTAAGAGAATGTTGTGGTCAGTGGTGTCAAATGCAGCACTAAGATCGAGTAACACTAATAGAGAGATACAACCACGATCGGATGATAAGAGCAAATCATTTGTGACTCTAATGAGAGCTGTCTCAGTGCTATGGTGCGGTCTAAATCCTGACTGGAAATCCTCGCAGATATAATTTCTTTCAAGAAAGGAACACAGCTGTGAGGATACTGCTTTTTCTAATATCTTTGATAGAAAAGGTAGATTTGAGATCGGCCTGTAATTGACTAATTCTGTAGGATCAAGTTGCGTTTTTTTAAGAAGCGGTTTAATCATATCCAGCTTAAAGGTTTTTGGTACGTATCCTAGAGACAAAGACCTAGATCTAGCAGCTTTTAAAGCCTCTCTGTAAGCAATCGAGCTCTCCTTCCATGCAATCCGAAATACCTCTAGTTTTGTTTTCTTCCAGTTGCGCTCCATTTTTCTGGCTGCTCTCTTAAGGGCCCGGGTGTGCTCGTTGTACCACGGCGTTGGACTATTTTCTTTAATCTTCTTTAAGCGCAATGGAGCAACTGTGTCTAAAGTGCTGGAAAGAAGGGAGTTAAAAGTTTCTGTAGCAATATCAAGTTCTTCTAAGCTATCTGGGATGCTGAGATGATGAAACTGATTAGGAAGATTATTGATAAAGCAATCTTTAGTGGCAGAAGTGATAGGTCTAACATACTTGTAACACGGAGTTGGCTTTGCAGCCTTGGCTAAATGTAATTTACATGAGACTAGATAATGATCTGAGATGTCGTCGCTCTGCTGCAGAATTTCAACAGCATCAACATTGATTCCATGTGATAATACAGTATTAGATCTAGAGTATGATTACGACAATGAGTAGGTCCTGACACGTGTTGTCTAACTCCAATAGAGTTAAGAATGTCTTTAAATGCCAATCCCATTGCATCTTTTCCATTATCTACATGTATATTAAAATCACCAACAATTAGGACTTTATCTGCAGTCAATACTAATTCTGATAGAAAGTCAGCAAATTCTTTGATAAAATCTTTATGGTGCCCTGGTGGCCTGTATACAGTTGCCAGCAGAATTCTCAAACTTCAAATCAAATCAAATCAAATCCTTTTATTGTCACACTACCATATACACAAGTGCAACAGTGGGTGAAATTCTTGGGTGCAATTCCGAGCAACATAGCAGTCGTGACATGATGGACGTGTGACAGTTTACAGTAAACATACGAATTACTCAAAGTACCATATACATTATAAAAACAATAAATAATATACAATATACAATATACAACAATATACAGAATACAAAATACAAAAAGGTATTTATAGTCTCCGATGATCCTCCGAGCTTTCTTCACACACCGCCTGGCATATATATCCTGGAGGGAGGGAAGCTCACCTCCGATGATGCGGCTGGCAGTGCGCACCACCCTTCGCAGGTCTTTGCGGTTGCGGCAGGTAGTGTTGCCATACCAGGCAGTGATGCAGCCAGTCAGGATGCTCTCGACGGTGCCGGTGTAGAACTGTGTGAGGATGCGGCGGTTCATTCCGAACTTCCTCAGCCGTCTTAGGAAGAAGAGGCGCTGATGAGCCTTCTTCACGACGGCCTCAGTGTGGACGGACCATGTGAGTTCCTCTGTGATGTGGACACCGAGGAACTTGAAGCTGTTGACTCTCTCCACCGGTGCTCCATTGATGGTGATGGGGCTGTGTTCTCTGTTGTTCTTCCTGAAGTCGACCACTAGCTCCTTGGTTTTGCTGATGTTGAGGGAGAGGTTGTTTTCCTGACACCAGTGTGTCAGAGTGAGCACCTCCTCTCTGTAGGCCTTTTCATCGTTGTCGGTGATCAGACCTACGACCGTCGTATCATCAGCAAACTTGATGATTTTGTTGGAGCTGTGAGTTGCCACGCAGTCGCTTGTGTACAAGGAGTACAAGAGTGGGCTGAGAACACAGCCCTGTGGGGCTCCAGTGTTGAGAGTCAGTGATGAAGAGATGTTGCTGCCCATTCTGACCACCTGGCGTCTGTTTGACAGGAAGTCCAGGATCCAGCTGCACAGCAAGCTGTTTAAGCCCAGAGCCCGGAGTTTCACATCAAGCAAGGTGGTAAATGGTGTTAAATGCTGGTGTTAAATGCTGAGCTGTAGTCTACAAACAGCATTCTCACATATGTGTTCCTCTTTTCCAGGTGGGAGAGAGCAGTGTGTATTGTAGATGCAATAGCATCATCAGTGGAGCGGTTATTGCGGTAAGCAAACTGCAGTGGGTCAAGTGAGGGAGGTAGAACAGAGCAGATGTAATCCCTGACTAGTCTCTCAAAGCATTTACTGATGATGGGGGTCAGAGCAACAGGACGCCAGTCATTTAAGCAGGTGATGTTTGACTGCTTTGGTACAGGGACAATGGTGGACGTTTTAAAGCATGTGGGGACTACAGACAGGGAGAGGGACAGATTGAAAATGTCCGTAAAAACACCAGCCAGTTGGTTCGCGCACACTCTAATGACACGCCCCGGTATGCCGTCTGGACCCGCGGCTTTACGAATGTTCAACCGACGGAAAGATCGGGTTACATCCGCTACAGAGACGGAGAATGTACTAACCTCTGTAGCTTCAGCCGTGGGCACTCTCACCGCGAGGGGGGTGTTAGTTCCCTCAAAACGAGCATAAAAAGTGTTTAGCTCATCTGGGAGAGAGGCAGTGTTGTTTACAAGGGATTTTGTATTCCCTTTGTAGTCCGTGATGGTGTTAATTCCCTTCAACATGCTTCTAGAGTCGGTGGTGTTAAACTGTTCTTCAGTCTTGTCCCTATATTGGCGTTTTGCTGCTCTGATAGTTTTTCGGAGGGCATAACTTGCTTGTTTATGCTCCTCCGCGCTCCCGGAATTAAAAGCTGAGGTGCGCGCATTGAGTGTTGCACGAACATCGCTGTTAATCCATGGTTTCTGGTTCGGGTACATCCATATTGTTTTGGTCGGAACAACGTCTTCTACGCACTTCCTGATGAAACAGGTTACGCTATCAGCATAAGCCTCGATGTCGTCATCAGAGGCCGACCAGAACATCTCCCAGTCCGCGTGATCAAAACAGTCCTGTAGCGTAGAGTCTGATTGGTCCGACCAGCACTGGATCGATCTGAGGGCGGGTGTTTCCTGTTTCAGTTTCTGCCTGTAAGCGGGCAGAAGGAGGACGGAAGAGTGGTCCGATTTGCCAAACGGTGGCCGTGGGAGGGATTTGTAGCCATCCCGGAAAGGGGAGTAGCAATGATCCAAAACCCGGTCTCCTCGTGTGTTAAAGTTTATGTGTTGGTGGTATTTTGGTGCTATTTTCTTAAAGTTAGCTTTGTTAAAGTCCCCAGACACAATGAATGCGGTCTCTGGGTGCGCGATTTCCTGCTCGCTTATTCCCCCATACAGTTCCTTTAGTGCCCGGTCTGTGTCGGCTTGTGGGGGAATGTACACAGCCGTGATAATGACCGCTGTGAATTCCCTCGGTAGCCAGAATGGTCGACACAGAAGCAAGAGAAATTCCAGATCAGGAGAGCAGAAAGACTTGATAGAATGTACGTTCCTCTGATCACACCAGGATTTGTTAATCAAAAAACATACACCTCCGCCTCTGCTTTTACCTGAGAGGTCTTTAACTCGGTCCGCTCGATGCACGTAGAACCCCGCGGTTTCGATGGCCGAGTCTGGAATCTCAGCAGACATCCAAGTTTCTGTAAGGCAGATAATGCAGCAGTCCCTCGTCTCCCGTAGGAAAGAGATCCGCGCTCTCAGCTCACAGAGTTTGTTGTCTAGAGACTGAACGTTTGCAAGTAAAATACTGGGAAGCGGGGGTCGATTTGCACGCCGTCTTACTCTAACGAGAACGCCGGCTCTTCTTCCCCTTCTCCGCCTGCGTTTCCGCGGCCGGGCCGCCCAGACAAAGGGCTCCGTTGCCTTGTTTGTAGACAGCGGGTCGTCGTTAAAGAGATTAAAGTCCGGTTTTCGGTGTTTGATTGCCGAACCAATGTCCAAAAGTGTTTGTATGTCGTACGTGATAAGACAGACAACATCCAAGACAAAAAACAAAAGAACTGTAAACAGAACAAACAAAAAACTACAATGTTGTGACGGAGCTCGCAACGCAGCAGCCATACTCGGCGCCATCTTGAGTCGTAAAAAAAGATAGATTTAGATAGATAGATTTATCATTTACATTATATATTTTTTACATTAAGCACCAACACTTCAAAAGAAGTATATTTAAAACTACATTTTTTAGTGGTTTTGAAAATATTACTATAAATTACAGCAACACAACCCCCTTTGCCTTTCAGGCGAGGTTCATGTTTATAACAGTAATCATGGGGGGTGGACTCATTTAAAGTAATGTAATCGTCTGGTTTTAGCCAGGTTTCTGTCATACACAGCACATCTAGGTTATAATCTGAAATCATATCATTAACTATGAGCGCTTTTGAAGTAAGGCATCGAATATTCAGCAACCCAAGCTTTATCGTTTGCTCAACTGTATTATATCTATTTTTTATTTGTTGAATATCAATTACATTTTTAACCTTAGATCGGTTTGGACGTTTTTTGGATTTCCAAATTCGGGGAACAGACACAGTCTCTATATGATGATATCTAGGTGAAAGAGGCTCTATGTGATGGGATTTATCTGACCTTGGTGACGCGAGGCCGCTAGCAGACGGTCAGTTTAGCCAGTTTGTCTGCTTCCTGACCTGAGCCCCAGATTGTCATGTTTTGTCTCTAAGACTATGAGCCAAATTACTAGAGAGAAGAGCAGCACCATCCCAGGAGGGATGAATACCATCTCTTTTCAACAGGTCAGGTTTGCCCCAAAAACGTTTCCAATTGTCTATGAATTCTATATTATTTTGCGGACACCAATTAGACAGCCAGCCATTGAGTGATGACAATCTGCTAACTATCTCATCACTCCTTCGAACAGGAAGGGGGCCAGAGCAAATTACAGTGCCTGACATCGTACTTGCGAGTTCAAACACCTCTTTAATATTAATTTTGGTGATCTCCGACTGGCGGAGTCGAACATCATTAGTGCCGACGTGAATACCAATCTTAGAGAATTTACGATTAGCATTAGCCAGCACTTTTAAATTTGCTTTGATGTCAGGCGCTCTGGCTCCCGGCAAACATGTGACTATGTTGGCTGGTGTCCCTATTTTCACGTTCCGTGTGATCGAATCACCAATTACCAGGGCACAATCAACAGAATTCTCAGTGGGTGTTTCACTGAGTGGGGCAAATCGATTTGTTATGGTAATCGGAACGGAAGAGTGTTTTTTTGATCTGCGACTAGAGCGATCCCTCACCGTCACCCATTTGCCTCGCTGCACAGGCAATAATTCAGCCGGAACCGAATCATGTAAAGGGTTCACTATGCTAGGCGCATCCAAAATAGTATCTAAAGCTCTAGCACACTTACTACGGGTGGCGGTTTAACAGGATAGCGAGTTACTAGCGTGTTGTGCTAACAATAACGGAAGCTAGCGATGTCAGGTTAATCTGAGATGTTGTCTAAGCTGTATTTAGTAGTATAAACAACTAGAAATGGTAGTAAATGATGGTTCAAAACAGAAAGAAATACAAAGCTAATACGAGGCTTAGACGGAGCTTACAGCCTCGAAGCAAACAAAACACAGCAACAGGCAGCTAGGCAGACAGGAGCAATCGATCAGGAATCGAACTAGAGACACGTATCCAAACTTTAATTGAGGATAGTAAGTGTGCAAGAGCTTTAGATAAAATTTTGGATGCGCCTAGCATAGTGAACCCTTTACATCAGAGGTCTTCAATCCTGCTCCTGGAGGGCCGCTGTCCTGCAGAGTTTAGTTTCAACCCTAATCAAACACACCTGAATCAGCTTATCAAGCTCTTCAGGATCGCTTGAATATACAAAGGCAGGTGTGCTGAAGCAGGTTGGAACTAAACTCTGCAGGACAGTGGCCCTCCAGGAGCAGGATTGAAGACCTCTGCTTTACATGATTCGGTTCCGGCTGAATTATTGCCTGTGCAGCAAGGCAAATGGGTGACAGTGAGAGATCGCTCTAGTCGCGGATCAAAAAACCACTCTTCCGTTCCGATTACCATAACAAATCGATTTGCCCCACTCAGTGAAACACCGACTGAGAATTCTGTTGATTGTGCCCTGGTACTTGGCAATTCTATTACACGGAACGTGAAAATAGAGACACCAGCCAGCATAGTCACATGTTTGCCGGGAGCCAGAGCGCCTGACATCAAAGCAAATTTAAAAGTGCTGGCTAATGCTAATCATAAATTCTCTAAGATTATTATTCACGTCGGCACTAATGATGTTCGACTCCACCAGTCGGAGATCACCAAAATTGACATTAAATAGGTGTTTGAACTCGCAAGTACGATGTCAGGCACTGTAATTTGCTCTGGCCCCCTTCCTGTTCGAAGGAGTGATGAGATAGTTAGTAGATTGTGTTCACTCAATGGCTGGCTGTCTAAGTGGTGTCCGCAAAATAATATAGAATTCGTAGACAATTGGAAAAGTTTTTGGGGCAAACCTGGCCTGTTGAAAAGAGATGGTATTCATCCCTCCTGGGATGGTGCTGCTCTTCTCTCATAGTCTTAGAGATAAAACATGACAATCTGGGGCTCAGGTCAGGAAGCAGACAGACTGGCTAAACCGACCGTCTGCTAGCGGCCTCGCGTCACCAAGGTCAGATAAATCCCATCACATAGAGGCTCTTTCACCTAGATATCATCATATAGAGACTTCCCCGAATTTGGAAATACAAAAAACTTCCAAACCCATTTAAGTTTAAAAATTTAATTGATGTTCAACAAATAAAAAACAGATATAATACAGATGAGCAAACGATAAAGCTTGGGTTGCTGAATATTCGATCCCTTACTTCAAAGGAGCTCATAGTTAATGATATGATTTCAGATTATAACCTAGATGTGCTGTGTTTGACAGAAACCTGGCTAAAACCAAATGATTACATTACTTTAAATGAGTCCACTCTCCAAGATTACTGTTATAAACATGAACCTCGTCCGAAAGGCAAAGGGGGAGGTGTTGCTGTAATTTATAGTAATATTTTCAAAACCACTAATAAATCTAGTTTTAAATATACTTCTTTTGAAGTGTTGGTGCTTAATGTAAAAATATATAGTCTAAACGATAAATCACATTTGAGAATTCTGCTGGCTACTGTATACAGGGCACCAGGGCACCATAAAGACTTTATCAAAGAATTTGCTGACTTTCTATCAGAATTAGTATTGGCTGCAGATAAAGTACTAAATGTTGGTGATTTTAATATACATGTAGATAATGAAAAAGATGCATTGGGATTGGCATTTAAAGACATTGTAAACTCAATTGGAGTTAGACAACACGTGTCAGGACCTACTCATTGTCGTAATCATACTCTAGATCTAATATTATCACATGGAATAGATGTTGATGCCGTTGAAATACTGCAGCAGAGCGACGACATCTCAGATCATTATCTAGTCTCATGTAAATTACATTTAGCCAAGGCTGCAAAGCCGACTCTGTGTTATAAATATGTTAGACCTATCACTTCTGCCACGAAAGATTGCTTTATCAATAATCTTCCTGATCAGTTTCATCATCTCAGCATCCCAGATAGCTTAGAACTTGATATTGTAACAGAAACTTTTAACTCTCTCTTTTCCAGCACTTTAGACACAGTTGCTCCGCTGCGCTTAAAGAATATTAAAGAAAATAGTCCAACGCCGTGGTACAACGAGCACACCTGGGCCCTTAAGAGAGCAACCAGAAAAATGGTGCGCAACTGGAAGAAAACAAAACTAGAGGTATTTCGGATTGCATGGAAGGAGAGCTCGATTGCTTACAGAGAGGCTTTAAAAGCTGCTAGATCTGCTTATTTTTCAACCCTATTAGAAGAAAATAAACATAATCTTAGGTATTTATTTGAAAAAGTGGCTAAACTAACGAAAAAGAAAGCTTCAAGCCCAGAAGTTTCCAAGAAACACAGCAGTAATGACTTTATGAACTTCTTCACTTATAAGATCGATAATATCTGGGACAAAATTATAACTATGCAACCTTCTACTACAGTATCGCATCAGGGAGTGCTTAGTAGTCTCCCTGAGGTAAAATTTGATTCATTTGTTGCTATAGGAGAAGAAGAATTTTGCAAAATCGTTAACTCATCTAAATCGACAACTTGTATGTTAGACCCTATACCGACTAAACTATTGAAAGAGATGCTTCCAGAGGTCATAGATCCTCTTCTCAATATCATTAATTCGTCTTTGTCTCTAGAATACGTACCAAAACCCTTTAAGCTGGCTATGATTAAACCGCTTGTTAAAAAAACACAACTTGATCCTACAGAATTAGTCAATTACAGGCCGATCTCGAATCTGCCTTTTCTGTCAAAGATATTAGAAAAGGCAGTATCCTCACAACTGTGTTCCTTTTTTGAAGGAAATGATATCTGCGAGGATTTGCAGTCCGGATTTAGACCGTACTATAGTACTGAGACTGCTCTCATTAAAGTCACAAATTATTTGCTCTTATCATCCGATCATGGTTGTATCTCTCTATTAGTGTTACTTGATCTCAGTGCTGCATTTGACACCATTGACCACAACATTCTATTAAATAGACTAGAAAACTATGTTGGCATTAGTGGAATTGCACTAGCATGGTTTAAATCATACTTATCTGACCGTTATCAGTTTGTATCAGTAAATGAAGAGATGTCTTATCGGTCAAAAGTTCAGTATGGCGTACCACAAGGCCCAGTACTAGGACCGCTGCCGTTCACTCTGTACATGCTACCGTTAGGAGATATCATTAGGAAACATGGAATTAGTTTTCACTGTTATGCTGATGATACTCAGCTGTATATTTTCTCAAAACCTAACGAAACTTACCAATTCACAAAATTAACAGAATGCATAGCTGATATAAAAAATTGGATGACTAGTAATTTCCTACTACTAAATTCTGAAAAAACAGAGATTCTAATTATTGGACAAAAAACTTCCACATGCAATAACCTAGAATACTGTTTAACACTTGATGGCTGCTCTGTTAAGTCTTCGTCGTCAGTTAGGAACCTGGGTGTGCTCTTTGATACCAATCTCTCATTTGAAAGTCAAGTGTCTAGTATCTGTAAAAGCGCATTTTTTCATCTTAAAAATATATCTAAATTACGTCATATGCTTTCATTGACAAATGCGGAACAATTAGTTCATGCGTTCATAACCTCAAGGCTAGATCATTGTAATGCTCTACTGGGTGGTTGCCCTGCACGCTTAATAAACAAACTACAGCTAGTTCAAAACGCAGCCGCTAAAGTTTTTACCAGAACCAGGAAGTATGACAATATTAGCCCGGTTCTGTCAACACTGCATTGGCTCCCTATTAAACATCGTATATATTTTAAAATATTGCTGATTACTTACAAACAGGGCCGGCGCGTCCATATAGGCGAACTAGGCAATTGCCTAGAGCGGCACTTTTGTAAGGGCGGCAAAATGTGTGCCAACCGGGAATGAACAATTCACAAAATAGGTTATTTATATGATTTACTGAGCTGCTGCCGCCCCGCAGCACCGGCGTGCCCCTGCTCTCACGAGTTATGACTGGGTGATGGGAAGTTCGGATCATTTTACTGACTCTCTTGAGTCATTCGAGTCATTTAGTTTATTTCATTTCGTCACGATGTGCGGCGATCGGAACCCGGAGGCCATTCTGCCCCTAGCTGTACATGTAAAAGCATGGGAAGCGATCCCAGGGATATGAGAATGGGTGCTGAGCACAATAAGACAGGGCTATTCACTACAGTTCGCTCGCCGTCCCCCGCGCTTTCGAGCACGGACCGAGACCATAAAAAACCTGCTCTAAAAGCCTGACTCGCTCAGAGAAGGAGGTACCGGTTCTATGGCCCCTTTGCACAACAGTTTCGCTATTTCTGTGCGGAGTAGAAATATGGCGGCTCACTGACAGCGGTGGCTGGCTGTTTCATATGTGACGTCCCGATTGCTTTGAATGGGAACGTTTTGTGAACAGGGAACATACTTAATGGACTGGCAACAATCTCCATAGAACATGAACTGGCACAGAGAATCGAAATAGAGGATGCAGTTAAGACCTTTGCTGTGATGAAGGCCCGCCGTTCATGCTTCTGAAACGTAAGTTAAGCTTTATTTGCTCTTTAGTCGTTATTTAAGATGCTGAACCTGCTGATGATATAATGTGCTTGCGGACATTTCATTTGTGTGTGTTTTACGCACATAAGAAAATGGTGTAAAGAGATTTGCAACAGTAATTTGAGGAGGTGAAATGTGATTATTTGGAAAAGTCCTGTCATGACTGCTTAAAGAAAAATGCCAGCAGGCATTTGCCGCCTGCATAAACTTTAATATTGTTGACATTTTGGGCACACGCGCGTTGCGCACTATTTGCGGTATATCTAGGCCTATGGCTTATTGGTCTTTGTGTGTTGTTGCTGGTTTTGCGTAATATGTATATGGCATATTGGTCTTTGTGTGTTGTTGCTGGTATACGTTGCAAAATTGTTTTTCACCTAGAGCGGCAGAAGTGCACTCGCCGGTCCAGCTTACAAAGCACTCATTGGTTTAGCTCCGCAGTACTTGAGCGAGCTCTTAACCCATTATAGTCCTTCATGTCTATTGCGATCTCAAAATTCTTGCCAGTTGATAATACCTAGAATATCAAAATCAACTGCTGGCGGTAGATCCTTTTCCTACTTGGCACCAAAACTTTGGAACAATCTTCCTAACATGGTCCGGGAAGCAGACACAGTCTGTTAGTTCAAATCTAGACTAAAAACACATCTCTTTGGCTTAGCATATACTTAACACATTATAGATTGCTATAATTCAATGTTAGGTTGCATAGTTTAGATCAGCCGGAACCGGGAACACTTCCCATAAATCCTGATGTACTTTGTACATCATTAGAAGGATGGCATTTACGCTAATATTAGTCTCTCTGTTTATCCCGAGGTTTAACGCAAACTGCCGGATCCAGGCCATATCCAGATCTGAGGAAGGACTATCACATGGACACGACGACAACGCTTCCCTGAAGTGCCAGCCTCATCAACACTGTGAAGGCCTCATGGACACCTCAACAAACTCATCTCCATACCGGCGTGATGACTCCGACCCCTAACCAGATGAACTAGATAAATATTGTGAAAGTTCTGATCCAATCTGACTTCTGACCTATTATGCCACCTAAATCATAATCATACACTGTTCGTTTGTTGGCCAAAGGAGGACTGGCCCCCTGACTGAGCCTGGGTTCTCCCAAGGTTTTTTTTCTCCATTCTGTCACTGATGGAGTTTTGGTTCCTTGCCACTGTTGCCTTTTATCGCCATTGGCTTTTGGCTTGCTTAGTTGGGGACATTTAACATTTAATTTTGAATTTAACAATACTATTACAACTTTACTTTCCTGTTATCTCTGTAAAGCTGCTTTGAAACAATTTGTATTGTAATAAGCGCTATATAAATAAAGGTGACTTGACTTGACTACTGTTTCGAAACTAGTGAAAACTCATGACTTTAGTTGTTTAATATTATTTAGCGAAACACTAGAGACCTTACTACCAAGTGATAGTGTTCGATAGTTTCAGGTGTCAAGGACACTCGGTTCAAGTCAGGTGTGTAGGGGAAACATCTACCACATAAGCCAACTATATTTAAAAAATATTTACCTGTATCTTGTCTGTCACGTGATTCCCTGTTTGTCATGTGATCCTGCCATGTGTCTTGTCTTTTTGTTAATTGGTTGCTTATTGTCCACAGGTGTTCGTTGTCTTGTTGATTAGTCTCCCCAGGTGTTTCAGAATAACCCCGCCCCCTTGTTATATTGTTTAGCTTGTCTGTTTGTGTATTTATACCTCTGTGTTTCAGTTGTGGTTTGCCGGTCGTTGTAGTTGTTTACTGTTCCTTGTACTGTTTTTCAACCTGAATTACCTGTTAGTTTCATTAAAGTAGTGCTTGCAATTGGATTCTCTCTTGGCTTCATTCCTGCCTCATCGTTACAATAACATAATTATACCCTTCCCACACACCTGTGCCCAACCTAAAAAGTTTAGTCACCCAAAAATTAAAATGATGTAATTAATTACTCACCCGCATATGTTCCAAATCCGTAAAACTTTCGTTCATCTTTTTGATTAAATCTGAGAGGTACAAACAACTAGGCTACCACTTTGATGCTTCAAAAAGTTCATAAAGAGATTGTAAATCTAATCCAAATTTATTGAGCATTTTAGTCCAAATTTATTTTCTGAAGAGACAATCTCTTTAAATGATGAATAGATTAAATGTAGGCTTTTATTTACCCATAAACATTGATCAACTCACACATCACTCAGAAGGCATTATAGGTTTATTTTCGTGTGTTACGAAGCCATTTGAGCTTCTGAAAGAACCAATGAGGTTTGTGTTTCGAAGATGAACGGAAGTCTTACGGTTTTGGAATGACATGAGGGTGAATAAAAAATTATGATAGAATTTTCATTTTTGGGTGAACTATCCCTTTAAGATTTGTCACTGGAATTCACTTGAATTAAAACAATAGTTTGCCAATAAACAAGTAAACAATAAGTCATCGTTTACTCACCTTCATGACATTTCAAATATGTTAACACAGAGTGACGAAGAGACCAAAGTCATTTACTAAAACATTTCAAACATATTTGATTAATGTTGTAATAGTTTTCCTTGTTTGTTTGTATTGATTGAATGATGACGGTTATCAGCAGGGGAGTCTCTGGATTGCAGATAGTTTTGTTGATACTGGCATGTGAATGAAAGTCTTATCTTTTGTAGGTGACCAGAGAGAAGTGACCGGAGAGAAGTGATCGGAGAGAAGTGACCGGAGAGAGAAGTGACCAGAGAGAAGTGACCAGAGAGAAGTGACTGGAGGCTGGCATACGATGACGAACAAAAGACTGAAGATGATGAAGGACGAGACAGTTCGATGTATAGGTTAGTTTTCCACAGGTAGGTATCAGGTATGAGTGTGTGAAGCAGACTTAAGTGGAGTGGAGCTGATAAAGGTGGATGATTGAAGAGTGTGGGAGCCAGGAAGGATCATGGGAAATGTAGTGCAGTGGTGACAGGACTAGTGACTGAGGATTGTGACAGATATAGGAGACAACAACCTACGACAAAAATGGATCAAATATGATTAGCTAAAAAAATTGATTTTAGACAGGCTTCAGATTCAGAAACAAATGACTTGAGTCAGTTTTGTAATGAATAATTCTGAGTAGCCAAATCAGTCTGATGAATCCGTCAGAACAGCTAGTTCCATGCCAATGCATCATTAGCCTCATAAATACAGCAATCTCTGTAATTTGACAAGGACAACATAGGTCTATTTAGCTCTTTAACTTTTAACTGGGTCTCAAGATTGACCCAACCTCTCTTGGTGGGTCCTATGAAAGTGTTTTGGAATCCTTGTCCTAGTTATGAAGTGAAGTTACAGAATCATAGTATTCCTGAGCTAAGAGTTTCAGAAAATAATTTGATCAGAGGCCAACTCTTTTTTCAAAGTGTGGCAGTTTGTAATTTTAGGTTAAGTCCGACTACGCCACCCGGAAATAATCTGGGAACCCAAAGATCATTCAGGTACACAAAGCACACAGATACGTTGTGGCTGAGTCAGATAACAGACACCGATGATAGTATAAAACAATTTATTCAAGAAAACACCATTTAATAAGATTCAACACGATCTTTAGTGATAAATCCTAAAATCTTATAGATCAAACTTCTCGTACACACACACACACACATATACTCTACCACTTCAGAACCTGGGGAATTTGTCTTGCCTATCAAATGGACACAGCAATCACTCATGCTCTCTCACAACACTCCACCCATTGTGAACACTGCAGACTGTCAGTCAGACCACCACCACCACACCCAGAAGGCTTCAGGAACCACAGGTACCCAAGATTCTGAAGGGAGAAAACAAGAGCAATCAATATAACAACAATAAACAAAAACACACATATACTTTCCACATGAACTCGGTCAATGAAGTGTATAAATCACACACGGCCAAAAGCCCTATCTTTCTCTCGACACCAGCTAACCTGCTGATGCTCATGGACCGTGACCCATTCCCCTATTTCTTGACACCCAAATAAACCCAAAATCGCAAACAGAAAATCAATACAACACACAAAAAAAAGGAGCAGGAAATACAAAACCCAAACCAAACCAAACACTCCTAATAGCATACAAGTATCAGGGTGACACACATAGATTAAGAAAATGGCTGCTGCTTCTGAGGCTTAGCGGGAGCGGAGTACGCCGCAGGAGGTCGACCTCAGCGACCAGCGGACGGAGGGTCTGCGGCCGGAGGACAGGTGGGAGCAGCAGGTTCGGGACGTGGTGGAGGGTTCCACGCAAGCCGACCTTCTCGGCAGCCCGGGAAAGCATAGCTTTCTGGATCGGACTCGGGCAACGCTACACTCCCGGAAGGGGGTAACGCAGCCGAGTCTTCATCTCCAGAGGACTGAAGCTCCCCCTCCGATGCTGCGATCGACATCTGATCGTCAGATGGGGCCCCAAAGGACACGGCTGGTCGTCCATGAGAAGGACCAACGCGTTCTTTTGGAAGCTCCACGCCAGGGAACGACCCCATTCAGAAACGCACAAGCGGAATAACATCCTGAATAGGACACAGGGTCACGCTTGTGTTGCTTTTTTAGTTGAAAACAAAAAATATAGAAAAGAAAAAATAACTCTCTCAGTGCTGAAGCACCCAGGGATAGCCGCGGTGTATCGGGGTACACACTCAAAGAGAAACGCCCACCGAGACCGACACATACACAGACACGCACAAACAATGCTGTGAAAACAGCAGTTGTTAGCTGTAATTCTTGCAGCCACCGCTGATTGCGCCTTCACACCGGCACTGGAACAGAGTATTTTCCTTTTGAAGCAGTCTTCAACGTTGCAGCAGTCTGCAGAAACTCAGAGTCGAAACGAAAGCTCGGCTCCGAAGCGAAAGGCAATGAGTGTGTGCGCCCGCTTCCTGTTTATACCCGCGCTGCGGGGCAGGGCACGTGACGCTTTTCAAGCACGCCAACGTTCATTGGCTTATTTTGTAGCCACTTGAAGTTGATAGGGCTCCCTGAAGTGATCCTAATTATGTCGTCACGTCGACATCACGTGGAACGTGAGCGACTGAAAGGGAACTCTAATTACAATACAGTTTTTTAACATCCCTATTTTGTCTTTTCCTTTTTTCTCTTCAAGAAACCAAAATAAAATGACTGTAAGATATATGTTATATGCTTGTTCAAATCACAATTTATATTTAAATTGGTCACTCAACCTCATTCTCATATTATGCATAATGCACAAACAATATCTTAGTTAAACATAAACCATTGACTCTTAGAATCTCTGCAATGGATCAATTTTTCCCCACACTGTCTCCCAGGGATAACGGGATACAAATTCTAAACACCTTCAGATAGAAAGTATCATATTTAAACATGTGCAGTTAATATCTTATTATTTATTTATTACTTTAAGAGCACCTAATTGCTCAGTCTTATATAACTCATCCACATAAATAAATCAAAGTTTAACTCATAAAAGTTTCTTTATGATTAAAAATTTCCGAATTATCTCAGAATGCATATTCTTATTACTATGATTTATAACTTTAACAATTTCTGTAATTTTTTAAATTGATTTCAAAATGTAACAATTCATAAATCTCATATTGATCTATGTATCTTGTATCAACTCTTTCAATTGTATCTTTATAGTCTCTCAGAATTAAACTTCTATTCAAACAAAACTTCAAACAAAAAGTAAATTGCAACATTACAGGATCTCGGGGTATTTTACCCTCCCTTCTCTGATTTCCGGCATAACAAGTTTCTCTTTGCAGGAAGTTTTATTAATAGCTCTCTGGGCACACTCTCAAACACAACAAATAAAATACTCAACAAATACTTTTGGTTGAATTTAACCATAATCATTGCTCATTGACCTTAATAGACAAGGTAAAAATATGTTTCTCTTTTTTCAAAATCCTTAAATCTTTTAAATGTGATCACCAGTTTTCTTCACATTTTACTTAACAGAACAGGCAATTTTCAGTTAAACCTTTTAATTAATCTAGAAGCATATTTAAGGAAAAGTGCTGAAGTCTGTGTGTCCTACCTTAATAAGTTATTTTCCTCCGCCCCGTCTGGGATGTTCCTTCCGCCGGGTGGGGTCCTCTGCAAGTTGGCAGAATGAAATGAAATGAAATGGACATTTAAAAAAATGATAAGTTCCTCTATTATCAGAACTTATTTTAGTTTTGCCCCCACCGACGGAAGGAGGATCCTTGGGCTCCTGGCAGCTCGCCAAAATTGAGGTAGATTTTTCCCTAAACCTAACTGCGTACCTGGAACCTAATTATTTTAAATACATTTATTTGGGGTGCCCAGTCATCACCCAAGCGTCTACACATCAACACTTAATAAATATCCGGGGCGTCTACAATCGGCACCCAAGCGTCTCCAAATCGACACTTAATATCTGGGGCGTCTACAATCGACACCCAATAACCTTTATACTCTGGCTCCTCCGTCTTCCGTCGACAACTGGCCGAGTTCCCTAAACTCTAACTTACTTACTTGGTTACCTAGTCTAACCTGTTGCGCAACAGAAAATAACAGCAAATGTCCTTTAAATGCTTTAATCACGGCTAGGAGAGTTCTCAAGCAGTTCTCAGAGAATCTCCCTAGAAGAAGCAAGGCCGGTGGATCTCAGAGAAATCTCATTGAGTATCCCACCAGTCAACACGAATACAACAGTTTTTATAATATGACATGATACATTATCACATGCTTTCAAATCCAGATATCTCAAAACAAAATCATGACTAACATAATCACACTCTGCAAGTCCCCCCTTTCATTACCCTTTGTTAGTAACATCAGCAAAATATCCTGTATCATCAAAAACATTGTGAGGGTTTAATATTTTAATCAATCATTTCCCAATATAACGGTTAGTCTAATTTCAAAGTTCCTTTTACCAAAGTTATATTAAGTCAAAAGTTTTGGAGGTTAGAGTTTGTCTGCTACATCCTAGAAGAAAAAGGAAGTAAGCTCACTTTAGATTTATTGTTAGAATCATGGAAATTTTAGTCATCCTCAGACATAAGACCAAAGGAAGTGTTAGAACTTGTCACGAGATGTTAGTATAATTCATATCTTTATGGTTAAATGTTAAAAACATGGTTAATTTAATATTCAGTTTAAAATCTCCACCACAGTGCTGTAATCATTTTGACCTCTGGGTGAAACGGACTTAGCCTAATTTTCAGCAACTTACCTACAAGTAATATTTTGAACTTCCCGCGGGCCATACGTGCCCTGGAAGAACCGGAAGAACGCTCCGACCTAAAGGACATAACGAGGACTGAAACGCGCATCCGAGCAGCCTTGTTCAGTGACAGAAAGATCCATATGCAAGTATTGTTTCCATCGAAATTTAAATGCATTAAGAAATACTTGCCCTGCTTTGAGGCATTGTGATTCTTTGCTGGCTCCCAACGGTTAAGTGTTTGTGAAATTTGCTATTTCTGTGATCTCTCTTTTCCTTCCTTTCTTTATTCCCATTATTCTGTATATGTTGTCGTTAAATGTAATTTGTACTATAGCTTGATTTATTAAACTCCTTTATACTCATTTATTATCTCTGACTGTTGCTCATAGAATAAAGCCTCTTTAATGTGTGATCTTAGCTACAAGCTTGATATTGATAACTACTTAAGTTAGTAATATTATCAGAAAGTTATTCTTCATAAACAGAAGGATAGCTTTTCCTGATAGTGATTAAAATAATCCTTTTCGCAAAATTGATCAGAGAATCGTACGGTAGGTTCGGTGGACGAACAGATTAGTCGAGGAGCAGTTAATTCTGTTTAAAGGATATTCTGGAAAATTGGTATAGCCTATCTGTATATTGTATGTATTCATAATTGATTAGTTATTATGTTATTATAATTGATTAGCTTGTATGTATTCATAATTGATCAGTTATTAATTGTGAATTATTGATTATACATTCCCCTTTCCTGAGTGAGATACCCTGAGATACACTCATTTGGTCTTTGTGTGCATTTGGTCTTTAACTGCTGATGACTTTGCTAACTTCTTCACCAACAAAACAACTTCTATCAGCAGTCAGTTCTCAACTCCACACACACAGGAACCCACACATCCTCTCCCACTACCAGAAACCTTCTCTTTACCTTCTCTCCGCTAACCGAGGAAGAAGTATCTAAACTTCTCCTCTCCAGTCATCCTACTACCTGCCCTCTAGACCCCATCCCCTCACACCTTCTACAAGCCATCTCTCCCACACTTCTACCAGCACTCACACACATCATCAGCTCATCCCTCCACACTGGCATTTTCCCTACAGCATTCAAGCAGGCTCGGGTAACTCTGCTTAAAAAAACAACATTAGACACATCACTTTTAGAGAATTACAGACCTGTCTCTCTCCTACCATTCATTGTGAAAACACTTGAACGAGTTGCTTTCAACCAAGTGTCATCTTTCCTGTCTCTGACCAACCAGCTAGATGTCAACCAATCTGGCTTCAAGAAAGGCCATTCAACAGAGACTGCACTACTGTCGGTCACAGAAGCCCTGCGGATCGCAAAAGCTGCTTCCAAATCTTCAGTTCTCATTCTGCTGGATCTTTCTGCTGCCTTTGACACTGTGAATCATCAGATCCTTTTGTCCACCCTCTCATCTCTGGGCATCACTGGATCTTCCCTCCACTGGTTTGAGTCCTATATCACAGGTAGGTCCTTCAGGGTTGCATGGAGAGGTGAGGTATCCAAAGCACATCAACTGAACACAGGGGTTCCTCAGGGTTCAGTTCTTGGACCGCTCCTCTTCTCCATCTACACCACATCACTGGGACCCATCATACAGGCACATAGTTTCTCTTACCATTGCTATGCTGATGACCAGATGATCCCACAGTAGCTGCACATATCTCAAGCTGTCTGGCGGACATCTCGGCATGGATAAAGGAACATCACCTGCAGCTCAACCTGGCAAAGACTGAGCTTCTCGTTCTCCCTGCCAATCCGTCTCTACAGCACGACTTCACTATCCAGCTAGAGTCATCCTCAATCACCCCATCAAGGTCGGTCAGAAATCTTGGAGTAATATTTGATGACCAGCTGACCTTCACAGACCACATTACAAAGACAGCTCGATCATGCAGGTTTGCAATGTATAACATCAGGAAGATCAGGCCTTTCCTAACTGAGCATGCAACACAACTTCTCGTCCAGGCCCTGGTTATTTCTAGGTTCGATTACTGCAATGCTCTTCTGGCTGGACTTCCATCATGCGTTACTAAACCTCTACAAATGATCCAGAATGCTGCAGCCCACCTTGTCTTCAATGAGCCCAAATGGGCTCACGTCACTGCTCTGTTCATCTCACTGCATTGGCTACCGCTCGCTGCTCGCATCAAATTCAAAGCTTTGACGTTTGCTTACAGATGTACAACAGACTCAGCTCCGTCCTACTTTCACTCCCTACTACAAGTCTACATCCCTTCCAGAAGCCTACGATCGGCCAAGGAGCGACGGCTCATGGTGCCATCACAGCGAGGCACTAAATCACTCTCCAGAACATTCTCATTCACGGTTCCATGCTGGTGGAATGATCTCCCCACCCTCGTCCGGAATGCAGAATCCCTGACATCATTCAAAAGACAACTGAAAACTCATCTCTTCCATGAGTTCTTAACATAAAAAAAAAAAAAATCCTTCCCTTTTAAATCTTCCCTTGTCTGGCTTTTGCTACTCTGAGCAATGCCTGAACTTTGTATTTTGAGCACTTCTTGCGTTGTTCTTCCCTCTTGACGATGACTCGCTTGCTTTAGTCCTCAGTTGTAAGTCGCTTTGGATAAAAGCGTCTGCTAAATGACTAAATGTAAATGTATGTAAATGCTGTAGGTCAACTACAGTAGTTCTTTCGCACGGACATCATTTTCTTATGCATATTGTGTGCATGAGCATTACCCCCTAAACTAATGCCATTAGTTGCAAACAGAATTCTCTACAATGTCACTGTATAGTGTGGCATTACAATAGTTCTTTCCTGTAATTGTGTGTCTTGGTATAATCTGTTAATTAGAAGGGATTTACCACATCTGTTTAACCATGTAGTTGTCATATGTATGTCCTGTGTTTCCCCCGTTCTTTGTGTATTTGGTTCAGTCCTGTTTCCATTTTCCCGCTCCTTGTTAGTGTTTAGTTTATTCACCTGTTAACCTGTCATTATCAGTTCATTTGCCCCAGCTGTGTTTTGTTTCACTTGTCTGTTCCCTCAGTATTTAAGCCCTGTGCTTCAGTTTGTTGCTTGTCGGTCGTTGTTGCGTTATGTGTGGTTGTACCTGTTCTCTTTGTTCATCTTCGTGCGTATTTTGTCAGTTAATAAAGACTGCTGCAACTGAGATCCTGCTATTTGTACTATAGCTTCATTTATTAAACTCCATTATACTCATTTATTGTCTCTGATTGTTGCTCATAGAATAACGCCTCTTTAATGTGTGATCTTAGCTACAATAATCTGTGATTTAATAATTTATTGTGTGATCTTAGCTATTGTTTACCTCAACCAGCCTGTGACAGTAGTAATGTATCTGATAAGTCTTAAAACAAAATACTTAAAATACTTGAGAAACTCTTTCATCTTCAAAGGGAGTGGAAAATTAAACTGAACATGGACAGGTAGATGATTTATGTGTAAAGATGAATAAAGAGGTTACAGCAGAGAAACCAGTTTGAATAATAGCGTAGTGCTCCCTCCCATCTGCTTATAAGGCTCTCGTCTGTTTTACATATGGTTAATCAAAGGTTTTTCCTGCCTTGAAAACATCACTATGGAAGAGCAGCAGAGACATGAATTCAGGTAATCATTTTTTGTTTTTAATTTATCCAACTTGTATGAAATAATTAAAATTTAGATCTCCACAAACATTTAATTATGCAGCTAAATGCTTCTTTTCAAATTTAACATTTTTAATATTCCACTTCCTCCCAAATTGATTTCTTTATAAAGAACAATTATTTACCTATTCCTGGCATATAGTCCTTCAATCTCTCTAGCATGATAAATACCACAATTTTTGTACATCTTTTAAATTTCTTGTTCAAGTGAACTTTAAATTTTCCACAAAGCTATTCCCTTTTTTTCTTCCCAAACAGGCGATCTTGGGATGCATGCAGAGAAGTGCCGATCATTCAAGATGAGCAGAAACCAAAGAAACTAGTGCAGTGTTTGAAATGGTTCTTCTGTGCCATTGTTGGCGTACTTGTCTTTGCCCTTGCGCTGCTCAGTAAAGTGAGCTGCTTTATTAATCATTGGCTAATCATTTTTGGATGATAGGATAACAATTAACTTGTCTATTGAATATTACACAAAAAGACGTGGCTTGTTCTTTCTTTACAGACATCATTTTTGCTTTTGATAACCTTTGTGAACAATAAAACTGAGATTATATGTTCAGAAAAGAAGCCGGCCGTCCTACTTGGCATTGGCTTTGTTCTGGTTGGGCCGAGTGTTCTCCTTTTGCTAAAAAGCACATGGAAGTTAATTTTCAAGAGTGCAACCATGCCCTCTAAAAAAACAGTTTTTTGGGTAAGCAAAGAGTTTTTATTAAACAGATGTATAGTAGCAGAGAAACTGATTGTTATGGCAGTAACCTTTCTGACTTTGATTTGATCTTTGCTCTAGGTCCTGTGTGTTGAGTTTCTGGTAGCATTGGGAGCTGCAATTCTAACAGTAGTAGCCATGCCACACTTTGACATCGTCACTAATGTGATGATCCTAAACAGTGTGAGCATCCTGTCAGCAGTGTTCCAGGTAGTCGCTGAGTGCCTCGCCAAAGAGAAGAAGTGGCTTATAATGCTCCCCGTATCCTCCATTCTCTTAATCGTCCTGGGTTATGTGCTGTTTGCAGTCAATTATCTGGTAATCGAAAGTTCGACTCAGGTGAGAATATCAATTGGCCTTGCCATCGTGGGGACCATCTGTGTTTCCGTGAACTGGTGGGAAAACTACAGCACGCTCTTCTCCATCTCATCTCTAGATGAGATTTCTAAAGACATCGCTCAGTCCCGTAATGTGGTGTCCATCATCTCCAGTTTGATGAGAATCCTGATTACTTCAGCTGTGGTTGGAGCTTATGTTCCTCTGTCTGGTCAGAACTGGAAATCAGTCGAATCCGTCTTCGAAACAGTTGTTATTTCATTGGTGGCGCTCCAGATTTTATCCTCTGCGCTGTGCCACTGGTTTGCAGTTGTGGCTTGCAAGATGAACGCCCTGCGCCGCAGCTTCGCCTTGCCCATATACATGGCCTCGATTGCAGTTTTGGCAGTGTTTTTGATTCCACTTGCATTTAAACTCCCAGAGTCCAATCAAACTTCTGCTTGTATTGAGAACGTTCAGTCGAAATCCAGTGATACAATGCTGTTCTTGATGTTGACTGATGCTACAAAAACTCTACGTGCCAGATACATTGCGGAAAAAATTAATGCAGGAGGACTGGCGTATTTGGTCTGCTCTGCTCTGAGCTGGTGGTTGGGACTCATGCTCAGTACATTTTACATCTGGTTCCTGAAGATCCATCGAATACAAAGAACCCAAGATCTGTTCGTGCGACGCATGTATGAAGGAGCGTTTCTGGAACAGTCCATGTTGCTGAACATCCGTTTTGAAATCAGAAAGAGAATCAAGGAGAAACGGTGGTAAGTGTTTCAATTTTCTAAATATGGTTGCATATTGTTAATATCAGCCAATATTAGAGATTTTTAAATTATCTGTATCGATGTTGAATATGTAATGATGCATTCTTATTGTTTTTTACATTCATATCATCTGACTCTTACTTCATGTCATCTATATAAACACTAATAATTTAATAACACCGTTAAATGCAAAGTAATGCAATACCCATTTTCATACTGTAATGTTTTGATGCATAGTCACTTGCGTCATTAAAAAAATTATTTTACTTTTTAGTGCTTTATTTTTAATATATTTAGACAAATTAGACAAACTTATCTTAATCAAAGCATTTTACACAGTAAATGTATTCCCATTCAAATTTACAATTGATTTTTTTTTTCATGTGAAGAGAACAGTGAGATTAAAAGGAGAGCAAATGGAGTTTTGCTAAAGTCTCTGGCTTCTCAAATGTTTCGTCTGACAAAAAGACTTTAATTTTACATGTATCCCCTCTATAGTTTTAAAAGAGTTTCAGCATCTCAGACTGTACACTTGCCAAAATACCAAAATTTGCAAAAAAACTTGAATAAAAAATTATTTTAAAATGAACGCAAACATGTCTTATCACATTCCTCCAAATCCAAATTAGCACAACTATGCCTTTTACTGTGTGTCAACGAACAACTGATTTACTTGCTTCTAATTTTACAAATGTTAGTAATGAAATGATGTGCATCTGAGAGCAACCTCTGAGCAATTACAATTTTCCTTTGGATTTCTTAATATGGATTTCTTTCCTCAGCGTAAAAGACGCCATCAGAGTGTTTCTGTGTGCAACGATGTGGCATGAGACCTACGATGAAATGATGAAGATAATCATCTCTATGTTCAGGTAAACATACACTTACTTATTCAGTCTCAATTGGATTGTACTTGTACTTGTAATTGAATACTATTTCTTTTACCACCAGGCTCGATAAATACAGACCCAAGACCGACAAACACAGTGATGTCGAGTTTGAGTTCCATATTTATTTTGATGACGCTTTCATGGATGTTGATAATGGAAGGCAGCGGCATGCAAATGAATACGCTGAAATTCTTGTGGATGTAATTAAAGAAGTTTACACGTAAGAATCTTCTTTATTTTGATCTGTTTATGGTTACTGAGAATTTATGGGAAAAGCTAATCTAATAATACTTCACATGCATTAGCATTTTTAGTGAGGAGGATCCATGTATGTTCAAGCAGACGCCAGCACTACCAGAGCAGAAGATCATAAACACCCCGTATGGAGGTCGTCTGGAATACACCCTTCCTAAAGGCAATGTGATGATGGTTCACATCAAAGACAAGCAACTTATTCGTCACAAAAAAAGATGGTCTCAGGTAAGGGTCATGCAGCTAAACACATGTGCAGATGCTTTGCACCCAGAACTTCACTAATCATCTGTGTTTGCAGATAATGTACTTGTATTACATTTTTGGTTGGAGAATTAACAGACAGTACTTCAAAAAGTTTGAGGAAGGAGAAGGACTGGATGACCTTAAGAAGAGACTGAAGGTTAGAAGCTTAACTTTAAAATTCGCCACAAGTATTTCTACAGAATAATACAATCAGCTAGACTCTGAATGTGTTTAATGCTCATTAGAGAGAAAAGGAGAACACATATATCTTGGCCCTGGATGGGGATACTGATTTCCAGCCGTCCGCAGTCATGCTGTTAATTGACCGACTGAAACTCTACCCGGAGGTTGGGGCTGCCTGTGGCAGGATTCATCCAACAGGCACAGGTTGGATATATATATTAAGTATAAACCAATGTTATCAGGTCATTTTGTTGTTTTTGATTCATTACTTTAAAATGTTCTAAATATCTAGAATACTCTACAATTCAAAAGTTTTGGTTCATTAAGATTTTATTATTATCAGCTGTTAACTTTAAGGAGTACACTACTGTGGACTATATGAAGCTAATTGGCATTGATTAAAAGCCATAAATCTCTAATATGATCAAATAAATGCCTTGGTGAGCATAAGAGACTTCTTTCAAAAACATTTTAAAAACCTTCCTGGAACCCAAACTTTTAAACGACAGTGCACATTCTAGAATGGTTTTCAAAGTATGAGGCAGAGAAAGTGTGAAGAATAATTAACCAGATAAAACTACTAATAATAAATGAAATTAGAAAAAACATTCAAAAAGAATCAAAATAAATCAATTACAATTAAAAAAATAAATAAAATCAAGATCACAACCAAATATGTATGTATATATCCAAAGCTGTATGTATCGTCTGTAGGGATAAAGTCAGTTATGATGCCTAGAATCATAGGTGGTATTTTCCACAAAATTCATCTGTCATTTGGTAGAAACTAGTCGCAAATATAGACATGCACTCATCTTTGAAAACTATGGAAACATCTGCATTAAATATGGAACAATATTTAACTATTTCGCCGTTTGATGACCATTGTAAAATCTGAGATCCACTCATCTATTCCAAAGAAATCTGCACTTGCGACTACTTATGTATACTATAGATTATAAAGGTGATTAACTGACTAATAAGATATTCTGCTTAAAGGGCCCATGGTGTGGTATCAGAAGTTTGAATATGCGGTAGGCCACTGGCTGCAAAAGACTGCAGAGCACGTGTTCGGCTGTGTACTGTGCAGCCCTGGATGTTTCAGTCTTTTCAGAGGAGCCGCACTCATGGACGACAACGTCATGAAGAGGTATACAACTAAAGCAAGTGAAGCCAGCCACTGCGTCCAGTATGATCAAGGTAATGTCTACATGAAGGTAACCACATGACAAATAATATCAATTCAGCCTAGACTAAACAAATTCACCCTCTTTTCGGTGTAACGTCAGGTGAGGACCGCTGGTTATGCACTCTGCTTCTGCAGCAGGGGTGGAGGGTTGAGTATAATGCAGCATCTGATGCCTACACCAATGCGCCTCAGGATTTTAAAGAGTTCTACAACCAGCGCAGACGCTGGGGACCTTCTACCATGGCCAACACCATCGACCTCTTGGGCTCAGGAGGACTGACCTCTCAGAGGAACAGCTCTATCTCAAAACTTTACATCTTGTACCAGATTATCAGCATGGCAGCTTCTATCTTGAGCCCTGCCACTATCTGTCTCATGATATCAGGTAAGGTTTTACTTGCATAGAAAAATTGACAGTAATTTATTTGCATTAGATTCATTTTGCTGTTTTATGGCCCAAAACAAAGTGCTTTTAAAGGGCTATTAAAGTGCTTTCTTTATCTTGCAGGAAGCTTTGTGTTCATTTGGGAACTGAATGAAAATATTGCTCTTGCTTTGGCCATAGTGCCTCCTATTGTCTATCTCATCGTATGCTTCAAACTGACATCTGACATGCAAATTAAAATTGCAGCAATTATGAGTGTGTTATATGCATTTCTCATGGCGGGAACAGCTCTCAGCATCATAGGTAGCCGCTATGTCTTTTTTCATGCCTAAAAAAATATTTAGAACATCAATATTTTTTGATTTTGAATATAGACTGCACATACTTTCTTTCCTCATCTCTACTCTTATAGGGGATATAGTGAAGCAAGATACTTTTATGACCCCCAGTGGTCTGTTCCTCATTAGCATGGTGTCGTTGTACATCATTACGGCAGCTTTACACCCTCAGGAGTTCTCACTGGTCATCTATGGGTTGTTATACTTCCTCTGCATTCCCAGCGGGTATTTACTCTTGGCCATTTACTCTATAGTCAACATGAACAATGTCACGTGGGGCACTCGTGAAACCGGTGGCCAGGCTAAGACTACAGCAGTCGATACTATCAAGAAGAGGGTCATGAATGCCACATGTTGCACATGTCCATGTTTGGAATCTGAAAAAGATTTGAGCAAGGAGATACTACCTGCAGAAACCATAACAGAAACTGAAAAGCCACACATTCCTTTGGAAACACAAAGGTAAAAAAAACTACTGCACTATAGCACACATTCATATTGTTTCATCCCATTTCTATACACCTGTGTAGAATTTTTATATAGATTTAAAAAAAATAAAATTAATTACTTTCAGATTACAGTGGATGTTTTTAATACTACTATCACTAATAATAATACTATATTCCTACAATGTAGGGCTGAGGAGCTCCCACTCAGTGCTCATCAAAGTATGACTTCCATACTTAATATCCTAATATTCTAGCTGTTGACTTATTGAATTAGATTACGATTAATACGGTTATATATTTTATTCCAAAAGCTTGGATTGAACATCTGCAGATGAAATCTTATGACTTTCCCTTGCATGAATCTGCACTTCCAATGGTAAGACGAATTGTAAGAAATAAATTATATTTGTTTATAATTTATTTTTGCAAAATAATTGTTTATTATTATTAATTTGCCATAATGCATGGCTACATTTGAATGGCTTTCAATGCAGAAACTGGCTTTTTGCAGGTTTTTTTTTTTTTTTTTTTTTGCTGTGCTAACTGGCCCAACATTGTGCCTTTGGTTACTGCAGATATGTCAGGTGCTAGTGCATAGTGCATACACATAATATAAATTTACTGTTTCACCACATGCAGGATGAAATCGATTTCTGGAAAGAATTGCAAAGAAAATATCTAGAACCTCTGAAAGAGAACAAAGAACAACAGGAAAAAATGGCTAATGATCTGAGAGAACTTCGAAATAAGGTAAGCCTTGTAAGCTTGTCAATATGCAAAAATGACTTTGTATGTGGTTTTGTCTATATGCTCTGCAACAGAAAAGTTTTGTCTCTTTCATTTAGATTACATTGGCCTTTTTCTTCTGCAATGCACTTTGGCTAGTGGCAACTTTCTTCCTTGTGACAATTGGTAACTCAATCACCATAAAGATCCCAAAAGTGTTTCCTAATGGGACTCGATCCCCAACAGAAACGTTTTCCATTGATCCAATTGGACTGATGTTTCTACTGAGCTTCGCATCTTTGCTGATTGTGCAGTTTATTGCAATGCTATACCACAGGTAACTAAACATGCACAAAAGAATAAAATCACTATCGCTGATTCTTTTATATGGTTAAATTTGCCAGACATTTTTGTTTTTGTGTTTCACTAAATCACAAAGTGGAGATCATACAATAGATATAAAAGCAGTCTAAAGTCTGAAGATAAATCATTCAGTTTTATTCCTATTTTTAGTAATGGTTTATTATGTTCTTTTGTTTCAGAATCTACACATTAATCCATTTTGTGGCGTATGCTGGTACAGAAATTAAAGCTTGTAGAAAGCAGTCACATCAGGTGAGCCAATGGACCACACACTAAATTGCCATTTTAAATGTTTTTTTTTATTTTTATTATTTACGATGTCCATGTTTCAATAGGTTAAACAGATCGAGGACTCAAACCCCCAGTATGAGACGTATGATCCAGATACAGCGTTATGTTTTCAGAACCACTCTGTTTTGAGAAGAGCTGGGACTTCAGTATAAGGATTTGTATTTAATTCTAAAGGTTTATTGTCCTATAGATACTAAAGTAGCACTAATAACATTTTCTGAATTATTTAAGGAGAATTTAAAATGAAAGAGTAAAAGATGTCTGTGAATTAATTATTTAATAAGAGTTAATTATATGATATGCCAACTAATAATCAGATTAATCACAATCAATCACCGATACCGGGTAGTTTGCTAAATATTGCATTATTTCTGCCTACTAAAGCTTTGGATATGTATAAAGCTTTGGATACATATTTGAACATTACTAAAAGTGACCTTTTAAGGCGATTATGTTACTTGTTAAATTAACAATCCTAAAAAATATTTTAAATTATTTCTTTGTACATATTTACCGTTGAATGTATTTAAATAAAAATGATCTATTCTCATTTGTAATCGTCTCTCATTGTGACTCTGGATGTTTTAATGTTATTGAATAGAAGTTCAGTTTGTGTGCATTCTTATTGGCTTTACTTTCTGAGAAGACGGGAGTTTTGTGGCACCTGTTGGATATAATAAGTGCTACCATTCTTTCTCTTTTTTTAAAAAAACGCTAGTAAGAAGAATTATTTTATTGTTTTATGTGGGTTACAATCAATTACAAGATTTCCATTACACGAGAGTAGATGTTAAAACTTCATGCTGATTTGTACTCGGCTTTCGCCAAGATAAGCACCAACTAAGACGTAGCTTTACAGTAACCTATGCTTCTCCATCCATTTACGCTTCTTTCCATCTGGTGACGTCAATCTCCTTCTGTCTGGTGTTAATAGCTGCAGTGTATTTGCGCGTCAGCACATAACAATAACAACATAACAACCCACTGGATTGAGCGGAGTAGGGAACATCTCTAGGGTCTTCAAGTGGGCACCTTCCGTCCTCAGTGTTTCGTCGACTAGCCCACGACCCCTCAAGAGGGCTCGACAAGAGTCACCCCTCTCCGTCCCCCACTCAACTCAGTCCAGCTTACTGACCTCTACTTCCCTCTTGCTGCTAAGACCTAACCACAATCTCACAATCTCTCCGCAACCCAACCATACGCGCCAACCCGTTTGACTAAGGCTGTCGAGCCCCACTGGTGCGTTAATATGCAGTTTCAGTGGCAACGGTTCCGTATGGCATACCACCTACTGCAAAACACAATATCTGCCCAACCACCCGTCATTCACGCAATATACACAGGAACGTAATGACTGTAAATACTATACAACCTATACAAATAAACCAATAGACTCTTCAAGTTTTCAAGAATTCTACGAAACCGTAGCATGGCGGCCTGTACACAGCTAGCTAGAATCTTTCCGTCTCAACCACAGCCAGTTGCTGCTCCTCTCTGCTGCTTCAGATAAGTTCTTTACTGTGTGACGCAACTCTTGGCCACTGAATCCGACGTCTCTGAGGAACCGGGTTGTAGAGTGTGCCACAAAACCTCGACAACCCACTTCCACTGGATAAACCTGGACTCTCCATCCTCGCTGTTCTGCTTCAGTGGCCAGATGAGCATACCGCAGTTTCTTCCTCTCATATGCTTCATCTACCGCATCCTCCCATGGCACTGTTAACTCTATGAGTTGAACAATGCGTGCTGATCCAGACCACAAAACAATATCTGGTCGTAGGTTAGTGGTGGCAATCTCAGGTGGAAAAATAAGCCGTTGATCAAGATCAGCCAGCATTTTCCAGTCCCTAGCAGCTTCCAGTTGTCCTGGGCGAGAATTGGTGTTAGCACCTTTTCTTGGTGGTTGCTCGCCTGGGCGGAGGAATATTGTCTTCTCCGTGTAATGTTTTGCTAGAACAGGCGGCAACTTATTGGTCATACTACGCTTGCCTTCCAATGATGACCTAATAAGGAAACTGATCCTACTCTCTTCCATTGACCAAAGGTCTTGCCAGCCCATTTTGCGTTGTTCCACACTCTCCCATCTCATCCACTCTCCCTGCTTGGCCTGGGAAATGGCCTTTATACATCTCATCCTCTCCTCCTGCTTTCGCACCTCGTTGACTACCAGCTTCCTCCTTTGAGCTGGGCCTGCCTTGTGCCATTTAGGAGGAGCTAAACTGAGCCCAAAACCCCCTCTTCCATGCTGCACCTGTCCTACGATATCCCCAATTTGAAGGTCAGCCTTTGCCTCTACTACAGATTTCTTTGCTGACCACTTTCTACCAGTTTTTACCACAGGGGCTGCCTCCCTTACACATTTGTCACGTGACTCTGCTAAAGTCATTTCCAGTCTGACCTTGGCACACTTAAACTCCTCGGTTAAAGCAGAGACTGGCAGCTGCAATACTCCTTTACTATAAAGTCCCACTCTGCTGAGGCAGCGTGGAACTCCCAACCATTTCCTGATGTATGAACTTATTAACGCTTCCAGCTTATCCACTGTTGTCAAAGAAACCTCGTACACAATCAGTGGCCACAGCAACCTTGGCAGTAGACCAAACTGAAAACACCAGAGTTTTAGTTTGCCTGGTAGAGCACAGCTGTTTATGCTCTTCAACCCTTCCACTGCTTGTCGTCTAACTTCTCCCACTCGAACTGTGTCCTTTAGATCCCCATCGTACCATCTCCCTAGACTCTTCACTGGCTTCTGAGAAACTGTTGGTATTGCCTCACCATTAATGAAGAATGTTTTATCTACTACATTGCCTTTATTCTCATATATTTATATTTTTATTTTTTATTCTTATAATTTGTAGTATTATGTTTCTTGTTGTATTTGTATATGTCCACTGGAAGCCTCAGTACCAAAACAAATTCCTTGTGTGTGCAAGCACACTTGGCAATAAAGCTCTTTCTGATTCTGATTCTGAATTATTGAGATGCTCCTTGATTTAGAGGGCTTAAATTGCATTTGTGCCCATTCAATATTATCTGTTAACTTTCCCAATAACCGATTAGTGCAGGCTACCGTTGTAGTTATGGTTGTCATGTCATCCATGTATGCTCTGATTGGTGGTAGTCGCATCCCTAATGATTACTTCCATTGCCATGGTAAAAGCCAGTGGAGAAACATCCTGCCATTATTCCAACCTCTAAGCATTGCCATGCGGTGCTGAATTCTGGAGTTGAGAAACTAAATTGCAAATCTCCAAAATAGGCTTTCACTAAATTTGTTATCGACATCGGTACCCTGAAAAAATCAATTGATGCCCAAAGAAGCTCATGTGGCACTGAACCATATGCATTAGCCAAATCCAGGAATGTCACATGGAGCTCCTTCCTCTCCTTTTTAGCTGATTGAATTCGTTGCCAGATAACACTGATGTGTTCTAAGCATCCTGAGAATCCTGGAATGCCCGCTTTTTGAACTGAAGTGTCAATGAAGCCATTCTTTACTAGGTAGGTTGACAATCTCTGAGCAATAATCCTGAAGAAAATCTTGCCTTCAACGTTTAATAGTGAAATAGGGCGAAACTGACTGATGCTTGTAGCATCTTTTTCTTTGGGTATAAAGACTCCACCTGCTCGGCGCCATGCTCTAGGTACAACCTGCTTTTCCCAAGCCACTTTCATCAATTTCCACAGAATTCATAGAACTCCTGAAGCACTCTTGTACACTCTGTACGGAACTCCATTAGGCCCTGGAGATGATGAAGCCCTTACCTTTCTCACAACCTGCTCTATCTCTTTCCACTTAGGTGCACATACCTCCATTTGGTATTCTGCTGGGTTGATAGGTGGTATGTCTGATGGAATTGACATAGGCTCATGCCTTTTTGCATCTGTATGCGTTTCCTCCAGATATCTCTCTAGCTCAACCCTAGATGCTTATAAAGTGCCATTCTTCTCACTGGTGAATAACTTCTTTACGAATTTGAATGGATCTTTATAGAAATTAGCCCTCGCAAGCTTCTTTTTGTAGCGTTTTCGTAGGCGCTCAGCTCTGCGTAACGTTGCAAGCTTATCTTTTATGGCCCTTTGTAAGAGATTGAGTCCCTCCTTCTGACTTTGTTCCGCTCTTTTCCATTGCTTCCTCAGCTGTCTCCTTTCTCTAACTAACCCTTAAATTTTCTGCTGCCGTCTAGACATCCCAGGAGTAGTTTGTACTTTTTCCTTCCTTTTTTCCACACCAAACCTCTCACCTCCATATGCGTAAATGATGTCCCCAAAGTTATCCAGCTTCTTTTCAACTGTACCAGTTAATCTTTCCAATGCAAAGCATAGATCTGTGTTTACCATGTCCCATGCAGTTTTCTCACAAGCTCTTGGCCATCTAACTCCAGGTCTATTGCCCGTTGAGGTTCTTTTCTCTCTTATGCTGGTTAGTCTGACCGGGTTCACAAAAATCAATGTGTTCATCACTAACTGTGCAAACCCTCCTTTCCTCTATGACAGGGGTGCTGATATCCTGCGAACTGTGGTTTGCTTCCTGTCGCTGGATTTCATTCGACTGACTTGACTGACTTCGTAAGAAGTACTGATCAATGCGAGGCCCTTGTCCCTTCTCCCTCAAGCATTTCATTTTCCCTTGATGAATCTTCAAACCCCTGACCGCTGTCGCCTTGCTCCAGCCACAGACACAAGCTTGGAGTTCAATGGCTTTGCTAACTGCAGAACCTGAACTAGTCTTTTGTGAAGTACTCTCCATACTCATATCCGTTTCCATTCCAAAGTTGTTAACCATGTTGTCCACCATTGAGTCATCTTCCGCCCCTGCTCTCGCAGACTCCAGGGGTATTTTCCTCTTTAATTTTTCAGAAGCCTTGGGTGGGTGTCTCCAGCATCCTGTAAACACAGAGCTGGATACTGCCGACAAGGGTAGCTAACCCTTACCAGCCCTATTGAGGTCTCTTTCCTCCTGTCAGCTGTCTCTCCAGGCTGTCACAAGGTCTTTCCCTTGTTGCCAGCAGCACTATTCACCGCAGTCACTGGACGTATCCAGATCTTCATGATTTCCATTACACGAGAGTAGATGTTAAAACTTCATGCTGATTTGTACTCCGCTTTCGCCAAGATAAGCACCAACTAAGACGTAGCTTTACAGTAACCTATGCTTCTCCATCCATTTACGCTTCTTTCCATCTGGTGACGTCAATCTCCTTCTGTCTGGTGTTAATAGCTGCAGTGTATTTGCGCGTCAACACACACAACGGCTGCAACCACAGTGCAGTCCCCCCATAACAACCCTCTGGATTGAGCGGAGTAGGGAACATCTCTAGGGTCTTCAAGTGGGCACCTTCCGTCCTCAGTGTTTCGTCGACTAGCCCACGACACCTCGAGAGGGCTCGACAGTGACTCTGGCATCCCAGAGTCACCCCCCTCCGTCCCCCACTCAACTCAGCCCAGCTTACTGACCTCTACTTCCCTCTTGCTGCTATGACCTAACCACAATCTCACAATCTATCCGCAACCCAACCATACGCGCCAACCCGTTTGACTAAGGCTGTCGAGCCCCACTGGTGCGTTAATATGCAGTTTCAGTGGCAACAGTTCCGTATGGCATACCACCTACCGCAAAACACAATATCTGCCCAACCACCCGTCATTCACGCAATATACACAGGAACGTAATGACTGTAAATACAACCTATACACATAAACCAACAGACTCTTCAAGTTTTCAAGAATTCTAAAAACATACTATACATTATACTATGAATCCTTTAAAAACAAAACACTCATAGATCACAGTATGCCATCATTTATGTGACATATGAATGGTGCATTTAAATTAATGTATTAATTATTGAAAGGCCGATGGTAGTGTTTACTTGTTAATGTTTAAATGCCAATTTGACATATAAATGAATTTATGAGTTATTAGGTTTCCTATATGTTATAACAAACTCGTACTTCTATAAGTAAAGTTTACTATAAATCTGAAAGTCTTTTGGGGAGGGATCTGCATACCAACTTATCACAATCATTAAACTGGTTGATGTCAAAAAAAGAACAATAGGACAGGAAAATGATTTTCTTCGTAGAGATATATATTGAGAAAAGAACAATAGTAAAAACCCAAAACAAATTAACATACCATAATACAATAATACAAAGGCCACAACAAACAAAGTGTGTAATGTTGGATGCAATGAATAAGGAAATACTTGTATGCCACAGTCCATAGGTGAAAGAAGAACCCTTCTAGCTGAGGTAGATGTACATAGTTATTGAATCCTTGGTAATAGTCCAGACCAGATTCAATACTCCACACAGCAATTCCAGACACAAGTAGAAAACAGTTCTTATCCTCTTCATTAATATCCCGTTTCAACGACCCAAGGCCAATGAGACATTATACAGGTAGATTACTCATTTCTATTCCCAACATGTACCATGTAGTAGGAAAAAGCATCATTGGTGCAAAAAAGGGAAGGTAAAAGGAGTCCTTCTACAAACAAAATATTAAACATAATTATAAACCTCACCAACAATGGAATACAATTTATAAAGCACAGTCACCACTGAATATATATATATAAACGCATAAAACGGTAAGTTTCCCAATCAAGACATCAGTAAAGGTAAGGTTACCAGAGGGATTGAACTGAAGTGTCAATGAAGCCATTGATGGTTAATTTAGAAGGATGTCCTGTTACTTTATCCACTACAGTAAAAGACCTGGGTGTTATACTAGACCACAGCTTGTCTTTCGAAAATCATATTTCATATGTTACAAGAAAAGCCTTTTTCCACCTTAGAAACGTTGCTAAGCTACGTAACATGCTATCGGTTTCTGATGCAGAAAAGTTAGTTCATGCATTCATGACCTCGAGACTAGATTACTGTAATGCTTTATTAGCTGGCTGTCCTGCATCCTCAATAAACAAGCTACGGTTAGTGCAAAATGCAGCTGCTAGAGTTCTTACTAGGTCAAGAAAATATGATCATATAACACCAATTTTATCATCACTACACTGGTTACCAATTAAGTTCCGTATCGTTTACAAAGTATTACTACTGACTTATAAAGCCCGGTTTAGCTCCTGTGTATTTAATGGACCTTCTATCCACTTACTTATCAGACCGTTACCATTTTGTCTGTTTAAATGGGGAAAAATTGAAGATGTTCGGATGACCAGCCACCCCTACCTTAGTCACCACCGTGAGGAGCGGACACCACGGGCACGCAACAGAGGGACACAGAAACAGAGGTAGTCTCAAAGGAGTAACAATCTTTATTGAACAATATAGCAATAAGCGCCAATTGAATAGACTTCAGTGTCCTCTAGATATCCTTCAGCTACGGGCAGACGTGGATCGAGCGTCACAGTGCCCCTCGGACGTCGACTTCGGGACTCCGTTCACCAGCGACGCTGCCTACTTCTAGGCTCAGACAGTAAGTAAGGAGATAAGGATTCTTCTCGGTACAGAGTACGTTCGTCAGTGCACAATAGTGAAACAGTGGTTTATCAGCTTACTCTATCCGAGCTGCGGCACACTTCCAAACCCAGACGGTAAGTAGGACAGGTAAGAATTCTTCACAGTACAAAGTACTCTCTTCGGTTCACAGTAGTGAGACAGTGGTTTGAACGCTTACTACACCCGCAATGCTGCATGCTTCCAGTCTCAAATGGTAAGTAGAACAGGTGCGGATTCTTCACAATACAAAGTATTTTCGTCGATACACAGTAATGAGACAGTGGTTTAAAAGCTTCCTTCACCAGCGATGCTGCATACTTCCAGACTCAGACAGTAAGTAGAACAAGTAAGGATTCTTCACAGTACAAAGTACTCTCTTCGGTTCACAGTAGTGAGACAGTGGTTTAAAAGCTTCCTTCACCAGCGATGCTGCATACTTCCAGACTTAGACAGTAAGTAGAACAGGTACGGATTCTTCACAATACAAAGTATTTTCGTTGGTGCACAGTAATAAGACAGTGGTTTAAAAGCTTCCTTCACCAGCGGTGCTGCATACGTCCAGACTCAGACAGTAAGTAGAACAGGTAAGGATTCTTCACAATACAGAGTATTTTCGTCGGTGCACAGTAATGAGACAGTAGTTTAAAAGCTTCCTTCACCAGCGATGCTGCATACTTCCAGACTCAGACAGTAAGTAGAACAGGTAAGGATTCTTCACAATACAGAGTACTCTCTTCGGTTCACAGTAGTGAGACAATGGTTTAAAAGCTTACTTCACCAGCGATGCTGCATACTTCCAGACTCAGACAGTAAGTAGAACAGGTAAGGATTCTTCACAGTACAAAGTACTCTCTTCGGTTCACAGTAGTGAGACAATGGTTTAAAAGCTTACTTCACCAGCAATGCTGCATATTTCCAGACTCAGACAGTAAGTAGAACAAGTAAGGATTCTTCACAGTACAGGCTGCTTTTCAGCTCAGCTGTATCGCTCTAGGCTTCTGATGGAGAGCAGATATAGTAACAACTTTCCACAAACGTGTAAGCATGGGTTGGGGCCACCTTTCAGCAAAAGCACACCACACTCGTGTTCACTTCAATTCCACAGCCATTAATCAATGTGTATCAATAAGGCAAAAGCACTGCAATTCACTCACACGATAGGGCTGTTCAGAGGCCTCAATCCGTTTGTTACACTCACGTAGGGGATATTAAATCTTCCGTTCCTCCTCAACACACTCTGAAACACATAGCTTCTCCAACAGTCAGATCCACACTCACTGCATCCTCTTCAAGCTGTTTGAATGTTCGTAAGATGAAATCAATTCACTTATCTTTCTCTCTCTCTTCCCAGTGCAGGTTCGATCGATAACTCCGTCCAGCAGATCTCCCACAGACGATCACTCTAATCCAGCAAACTTCAATGGGCGGCTTCAACACCCAGACAATTTTCCCGAGGAAGCTTGTGTCCAACACTACGCTGAGGCCACCCGCTTCAACCCACTTCAACGAACCTCTTTCTCCTCCCTCTTCCGCTTCTCAACACTCTCTAAAGTGACCCTTTTATGTTTGGCTTGCAAAGCAGGAAGCCTGTGTGAACGCCGCTCCTCTCTCTCTCTCACATGTAGAGCATTAGTAAGTGACTGTTGCTTTGCCAATCTCGCATTTAGCCAAATTGATGGTCAAATTGGCTGCAGACAGTCGACAAAATAACTCTCGGATCTGCTGAACATGTTCTGGCCATGACGCACTATAAAGGACCACATCGTCCAAATAGGCCTCACAGCCAGACAACACTGTATTTATCAATCGCTGGAACGTTGCGGGAGCATTACGCATTCCAAAGGCCATAACGTGGTAATTCAGGAAATCATCTGGGATAACAAATTCAGATATTTCTCTTGCACGACTTGTAAGGGGAATCTGCCAATAGCCTTTCAGCAAGTCAAACTTACTAACAAAACCCGCAGAACCCACCTGATCAATACAATCATCCAACCTGGGCAACGGGTAACAGTCGGGTCTAGTAACTGCATTAACCCGCCGATAGTCCGTACAAAACCGAAATGTACCATCAGGTTTTGCCACCAAGAGACATGGAGAACTCCATGAACTCATGCTAGGTTCCGCAATGTTATTTAAAAGCATGTACTGTACCTCCTTTAACAGCACGTTTCAAAGGATTTACTCTGTATGGATGTTGCTTTATCGGTTTAGCTGTTCCAACATCAATGTCATGCTCGATGACATGAGTTTGCTTAGGGACATCACTAAACAACTATGGAAATTGATGGACAATGTCCAAAATGTCAACCTTCTCAGAGTCTGTGAGGTGTGGGAGATTATTAGCTAAAACTGAAAGCATTTCAGTATTGTTAAGGCAACCCTCAATTAGAGCACGAGATGGATTATATTTGGTTTCATCATCCTCTTCCACCACAACAGACAACAGCACAGACTTATCACTCGTCGACCTCGACACATCCGACTCCAGCTCAGCTGGAAATGAGCCTAGGCAAGCAGGAGAAACACGCTCAAAATAAGGCTTCAACATATTAATGTGACAAAGACGCTTTTGCTGCCGTCGGTCTGGAGTGGCGATTACATAATCATGGTCGGAAACTTTATGCACCACCAGATATGGGCCACTAAAACGGGCTTGTAGGGCAGATCCAGGGATGGGAAGTAACATAAGTACTTTTTCGCCAACTTCAAAGTGTCGTTCTTTGGTTTTACGGTCATACCAGTTTTTCATCTTGTCTTGTGCTCTCTCAAGGTTTTCATGAGCTAACTCATGGGCTCTGTGTAGACGAGAATGAAAATTTGACACATAACTCAAGATGTCTTTTGCAGGAAATTCACCTAAAAACTGATCTTTCAATACAGCCAACGGACCTCGTGGAGTGTGTGCAAAAACAAGATCCGCGGGACTAAAACCAAGTGACTCCTGTCTCACCTCTCTACAGGCGAACATCAGCCAGGGGATTGCATCTGCCCAGTCTTTACCAGTCTCAAGGCAATATGCACGCAACATGCCCTTCAGCGTTCAGCGATGATAATGTTCCAGTGTTCCCTGGCTTTCTGGATGATAGGCACTGGAAACATTATGTTGTATGCTAAGCTGTTTTAAAACACGAGTGAACACATGAGACATGAAATTCAATCCCCGATCAGTCTGGATGATTTTTGGCAGACCAAACACAGAGAAAAATTTTAGCAGCTCCTTTAACACCACTCTGGCAGAAATTCCTCGCAGAGGGATAGCCTCTGGAAAACGGGTAGCTGCACACATCATTGTTAAAAGATATTGGTATTCACTCATAGAACGCACAAGTTGACCCACAATATCAACAATGACAAGATCGAATGGCGGGGCCACCACGGAAATGGGATACAGAGGGGCAGGTGGAATTTTCTGGTTGGGTTTACCAACCAGCTGACAGACCTTACAGGTTTTACAGAAACTAACTACATCCCGCTACAACTTTGGCCAGTAGAAGTGTTGACTTACAAAAAAAAGATCACCCTCCTTTCCTAAACATAACACGAGTAATCGCGCATGCAGGAAAAACATCTGGATTTTTCTCTACACACTCATGGACGGCTGCCTTGCCAGGCACAGTAAAAACTTGAGGGAGAACTTCCGAACTCACTCGGTTCCACACATTACCTACCACCTGCTAAATCATTGCCCAAAATAAAGGACACACCAGGAATGGGCAGAGATTCACGAACACCAACCGCAACGCGGCCGGTAACTACACAAGATTTTAAAATGATTTGGTGAAGTGGAACCACCGTCAAACCCATCTCAAAGCCACAAACTAATACACTGGTGCTATTTTCCGTTATTTTCGACAAAGGGAAAATCCCTTTTAAGATGAATGATTGTGCAGCACCGGTATCACGCAAAATGCGTATGGGAATGAGATTTTCATCACCAGACAATGACACAAAACCATCACTAAGGAAAGGTTCATAGCCGGTTTTCACATCACTTGAAAATTCAGGACAGGGCGAAACAAAATGTGGAGACGCTTTAATCAACCCAAAGCCTTTCGCAGCTTGTTTTTTTCTCAGCACTGGACAGTCTGCCACCAAGTGCCCAGGCTTCTTACAATAAAAACAAGCCTGCTCTGGACTACTAGAAGAATGCACCGCAGCATAACTGGGCTTAGGAGATGAACCTACAGGCTTATATCTGTCTTTGAAGATATGGTGGGTCAAAACAAATTCATCCGCCAAGACAGCAGCTTCATGCAGAGAATTGACTTTATGTTCGTTAAGGTAAGTAGCTACAACATCGGGCAAGCAGTTTTTAAACTCCTCCACGAGAATCAAAGCTCGCAACTTTGCCTGACTGTCTACCTCACTTGACGAACACCATCGATCAAACAAAGCCTCTTTGTCACGAGCAAACTCGATATAAGTCTGATGTTCGGTTTTCTCACATCGGCGAAAACGCTGTCGGTAAGCTTCTGGGACTAGTTGGTAACAACTAAGAATAGCTGCCTCAACCACACCTTAGTCTTTACTTTGCTCAAGTGAAAGTGAAGAATACACTTCTTGTGCCCTACCAGTTAAAACTGACTGAATTAACAAAGTCCATACCTCTTTTGGCCAATTTAAAGTTTCTCAAAATGCGGAAAATATTTTTCTACGTCTTTCTCAATGAATGGTGGTATAAGCCTAATGTTTTTGCTCACATCAAAAGACCCAGTGTGAATGAGGTCAATATTTTCCTGTCTAGCTTTTAAATCCAAGCGTTTCATTTCCAACTCGTTCTCGGAAACTCTTAAACGCAACTCTTCTCTCTCATTGTCTAACTCTCTCTCCCGAATAGAAAGCTCTTTCAACCGGATAGAATCGCTCATATCAACAGGAGGCAAAACCCTCTTCTCTACCAAAACTGGTAGCAGGGCAGTTTTAATACTGTTTTTGAGGCGTGTATCGGAAGCGGACAGCTCAATTTCATAATAAGTAGCCAATTCCAAAAGTTGCTCTTTTTTAAGATTATTAAACGCCTGTGATCTTTTCTCTCTTTTTCTGTTAGTTTTGTGAGCATTTGTCTGTGCACCAATCTCAATCCAATAAAACGCATTTGGGTTGTAGCCACTGGCATTAAAAAGAAATCAGTTACAAATAATTACCATTTCCACACATGGGTTCCAGTAACTCTTCCACTGACTGGCATCCTTCCTTTGTATGGATATTGTCTGCCGAGGCTTCTGGGTCCATGTCCTCAAGAACACCCTCTCCCATCCCAGTTGGACTGCATTGTGTCGCATCTGCTTTATATATGTTAAGGCAAAAAAGGTACACTTACTGTATGAAGGATATGCATGACACGTAATTGCTGGAGTAAAAAATCCTACAGTATCATACAGGGAATATAAGTTACAACAATGAAAGGAATAGATTTATTCATTTCATAGTTTGTAAATGTAAACCACTGTAATGGGCAATCACAGTCTCCAAAATCATATTCTCCAGATAGTCCAATCATACTCCAATCATACTCTCCAGATAGTCTATGTAAAGACTATCTGGAGAGGTGCCTTAAAAATGGTGTTCCACTATAATTTTGATTCTGGAACAAAACACAAAAATCAGTTTGGGATGTTTATAATGGCCCTGCACATTATTGTAATATTTTTGTTACCTCATTATTCGCTCAGTGTTCAAAGAGCGAAATAGCATGCAGAAATACAACTGCCACTAGTAAGTCTAAATATGACTTACTAATTTCAAATGAAATCTGCTCAGCATCTTTCAAAATGGCATCTAATTGGTTTCTTCCATAAAAAGATGGCTTCCTTAGACCAAGGCCATTTGGCAGTCCAACTACCGTCAGGCCTCGGTTTAACAAGGCCTGGTAAGGGAGCCTTCCAAGACTTGAATATGCTCATGCATGCACACAATTTTTCAGTTTGACAATTCCGACTTCCCTACCAGTTTATAATCAGTGCATAGACTGTAAACATGTAATTCTTAAGATTGTATGCTATAGGTAAACAATTTAACAAGTTACTTAAAATGCCACTGATTCATGGAGTATTATATCATGGCATATTAGCTTATCAATATATGTAAATATTTATACATTTTTCACATTTGCCTAAGAAAAAGTTAGAAAATATGCTTGCTATATCTTTGATTGAAGAGGTCCTGCACTTTCTTAACCAGGTCATTGACTTGACCTTTGTTGCTGTGGGTGGTGCTGTCGGTAGTGCAAGAGGAATTGGCTGCAAACGTAAGGACAAACCATATCATTTATCTAACAGAGTCGTATTACGTATCTTTGCACTATTACGAGCCATTTGTGTAGTTTTTCATAAAAACAGTATCACCTTTGAAGTGCAGTGCAAAGTTGTTTGCTGTGTCTGTGGAGTCAAGGAAGTCAGCTGCCCCTTTGCTGCTGACTTCGTAGACCTCTAGGCCAGACTTTTGTCGGTCAAAAGATAAAATGGCCGTCTCAACACCCAACTCCTCAAGTTTGGACACCTTTACCATTTTCAGGTAAAAAAGAATATCAAATAAAAAAATCCAACATGCATACCAACATTCCAACATATACTGAAGAAACAGCTCATAACAGGGCATGGCAGTCTATATGAAAACACTTTTACTGGGTGAAAATATTGTGAGAAATAAGTGCTTAAGGAAATTACATTTACTATACATTAAGAGTCTAAATGATGTGCAGAAAAAATGTGAAGAATAGAATTGGTGTGAATGCTGAATCATCAAAGATTCAAAATATGAACACAAACAGCCATTGTGTTCTGCTCCATTCGCACTTGTGGTTAATAATCCTTAAATCTACAACAACAATACCACTTATCAAATCAAATTAAAGGCAGGGTCCAGGTTTCTGGAAAAACAGCTTGAACAAGCTAAATTTTGAAAATATACAATTCAGAAGTCCAAACCCCTTTCTTCAGACTTCGCCCCGAAACCACGCGTCCAGAGTACAGTAACATGCAATGCTTGGACCCGTCTGGGGGAGGGACCAATGCCAACTGTTTTTGATTGACATATGACCATTCAATCATTTCTTCATCTTTGTTAAATGACTGCTTGGTGTTTTTCAGTCCTGTATGTTCACCAGGTTACTAAATGTTGTTCTTTTGTGATAGATCATCTAATTAATTGGCCACAAACAGTTTTTGAAGTGGAATTAAATCAATATTGTAAAAATGTATTTTAAAAACATCATGGACCTTGCCTTTAAGCTCCCTTCTTTCCAACCCTGTAATTTCAGCTGGTTCAGATTTTTTTTTATTTTGAGCTCCCTCATTTCAATGCTAAGATCTTGCCCTTGTGCCCTCAGCGCTGCTGCTTCCTGTTTATATTTGTCTTTCTGCTTCTCCTCTAGTGTGGACCACCTGCCTTTTATATCCTTCATAGTCCCTGAAGAAAAATGAACGCACAGTAAACTTAACACTTTACAGTCTGCAGAAAATGTGTCTGACACCTCGGTTTGCCCTTGGATTGTGAAATCCACCTTTCAAACAATAATTTGTAAATACATCAACAAACAGACCAGTCTTATATCAATCTATGTAATTTCTACATGTAAAGTGCCTGCCAAATAGTATACTAAACATTAGTTTCATGACCCTTGTGAACCACTGATGAAAATTGACAACATGAAATTCTAATATGACAAACAGTCCCTCTCACCTTTCTTTCGGAGAACATCCCTGCAAAAAAGGTTGTATGGTGACAAATCCCGAGTGTAAAACTTTGGCTTTGAGGGCCGGCTCTCAGAACCTTTTTGGGATCTCTTGTAATTTCCAATCCAGTTCTGAAAGACAGTAAACAAAATTAATGACATGGGATTATAACCCGTTTATTCTCATGTCTCGGTTTGTGTTGGTCGGCCTCGAAAACAAAAAACACTCAAGTGTACAACTCTTAGCAAGTAACCCTTACTTGTATGACACGTTATCAAGACCGGTTGCTGCTACAGCTTGTAGTACCAAGGGCGAGCCAACACCTGTCATTCCCTCCTTATAGAAGGATTTAAGAGTGTTTCTCTGATCGTCCCTTATCTCTGTTCGCTCTTGTTAAGAAACAACAAAAAAGGTAGTCAGTAATAAACCAGTTATTTAAAAAAACATAATGCTGAGAGAAAGAGTGGATTTTGCACACCATACCAGTTTTCTTTTACACACTAGACCAGGGGTAGGCAAGTCCGGTCCTAGAGAGCCGCTGTCCTGCAGAGTTTGGCTCCAACACTGAAAAAGCCTCACCTGCCTATAGCCTTAGTAATCCTGAAGACATTGATTAGCTTGTTCAGGTGTGTTTGATTAGGGTTGGAACTAAATTCTGCAGGACAGCGGCTCTCTAGGACCGAACTTGCCTACCCCTGCACTAGACTTAGGCTTCTAGATTAGTAAATACAAGTACCTCTCTGAGCCATCTTCAACCTGGAATATAAATGGATATAAACTTGCCTTTACAAATATTTCACAATCAGCCCACTAAATCCATGCAGCTTGGTTAAAACCTTATTTACAATAATGCAATATGGACAAATTATAAACAAACTTACCACTGCAATCTTGGAAGTTTTTCCTAATCTGGGAATCAAAAGTTGTAAAATGATATGGACAAAGTCAAGTACAGAGACACATAAGCAGGAAAGCAGACAGATAGAAAGACCTGTGTATAGGTTTTATGTTTCAAGTTCAAGGTTAATTCAAGTAATGCATTTTTGTTAGCCTGTTGTTGTTGCTAGCTTACACCTGATATCACTATCACTATATACAGTAGGTATATACGAGCATGATATAGCCTGAATGAAGAGTTTGTATGAAGCAGATACAAAATATATGTACAGTGTAGTCATTACACCGAACGCCTTTAAGGCTAAAAGGTATAATTTACAGGAAACTCACGGTGTAATAAATCGTTTTCTCATCTAATAACTTTTTTTTAACTCATTAGTTAGCCATGGGGCAAGCTAAATTGTTAGTAATACTAACAGTTTTGTTTTGATTAAAAAAACAACAACGTTTTTTGTAGTAAACTGTAATGCTAGCTTGACCAGTAAATGCAAATGAAAAAAAAAAAAATCAATAAAAACAATATCTGGTATTTCGTTTAAACTCTTATATGTTACCTTATTATAGATTTAATATAACAGTTTTTTAAAAATGTTTTTTTTTTAGCTCATAAACTAAATAGGAACAGTTGAAAATGTCTTAATTTTCTGTCATTTTACCTGAAAGTCGCTGGAGGTTTGAGGTCTGGCGGCGGACTGTATTCCGGGGGGACTGGATCGAGAGTCTTCCTGTATGATGCTGATCAGCGATGTGAATAGATGATAACAACCTACTGCACCTGCTAGGAGGCACAGCATGATGGCCATCAAGGCATTGTGAGAACCAAGCAACGGCTTAGGGAGCTATACTGGTGGCCTAAGATGGATTCACAGGTACAGTCCACAATTGCAACCTGCGTCACCTGCCAACTCAATGATAAAACTGCTAGAACCACACATGCACCACTTACCCCAGTTGACTATCCAGTAGGTCCGTGGCAGAAACTGGGCATCGATGTGGTGGGTCCTTTCGGCATTGGTCCTGTTAGTTGTAGATACGCTATCACATTGATTGACTAACATTCAAAATGGCCAGAGGTAGCTTTTGCACCTCATGTGACTGCATCTACCATTAATTATTTTCTGAGGTCAGTGTTCAGCCGAAAAGGGAATCCTCTGGAGGTTATTACTGACAATGGACCTCAGTTCAGACTATTCCTACACGAAAGAGATGTAAAGCACATCCGTACTTCTATATATCACCGGAAGGAAATGGAGCTGTGGAGCGCTGGAATAAGGTACTGAAGGAGGCTATTCTGACTGCAGAAAGGGAGAGAGCCCCTTGGACATCGTTCATTGTGGATTTTTGTGGAGAACAAAATTGACAATTCTTCCAAAGTGCAATGTGAATCCTGCTATAAAAAAAGCTGAAAACAAAAGTGATGCGAAATTAGAGGAAAATGAAAACATACCTGGATACAAAGCGCAAAACAAAGACTCCGGGGCTCAAGGAAGGCGACTTTGTACGGGTGAGAAAACCTGTGCATGTGAGAAAAGGGAAATCAAAATTCAGCAGCCCAATGCAGATTGTTAGAAGAAGGGGACACATGGTTTTGAACTGAGTGATGGATGAACTTGGGACGCATCTCATTTGGCACCACTGCCCACAGAATTTACTCCGGTTCCTGAACACTCTGAACAGTCAACTCTTACTGCATCACCTGGAGGTGGGAACCACCAGTTCAAGGGACATTGTAGAAGGAAGCCAGTATGGTTGAAAGACTATGTAACTTAAACTGCCATAGTAGGCAAAAGAAGAATGTAATGGGAAAAAGAAGGAAAATAAAAACCCAGAAGTTTAGTTCAGGAAAGTTGTGGTTTGAACTGAAAGGATGTTCATGTAACTATTCATGCTATATGTGTTTTGTCAAGAGACATTGTTAGACATTATTCTGTGTTTTCTAGTATAAGTTAAGAAATCTGGTAAGAAAACAATACGACTGAATATATTGTTTAGCAATGTTCATTGTAACTGCAGATGGAAACAAATTAAGTCGGGGGAGATGTTGTGTTCTCTTATTACGTTGCTAATTGATAAATGTCCACTAGATGGAGATATTGTGCTAGATATGGAAGTAGGAAGGTGGAGAGGAAGTGGTTGTAAGTGGAGAGAATGAAAAAGTAAAGAGACCTGTTCGCTATTCTGTGTGCTCTCATTTATTTCATGTGAATACACAACAATAGTCAGATTACATTCGAGGTTTCTTACGTTCTCTTGGCAGCACACCTTCATTCTGCCATTTATCTAACTCAGAGCCGATCCTGGCCTCTCTGGGGCCCTGAGCTAAATCCTGTTATGGGGCCGTCCTGACCCATGAGCCATTGCCACAGTTACACCTGACTCCCCAGTGCTCCCACTACAACCCGCCCTCCTTTAACTAGTACTGATGATAATGTAATTCCTGATATCAAGAATTCACATTTCAAATAGTACAAATTTAATTATTGATATCAAAAATGCATCCTGTGAATAAATAAAAGCGAAAATGGCTTGCCATAGCATGTCACTGTGTTTTAAATGCTAAAACCATTATACTTACTGATTATTTACTGAGGAATGTGCATCCATATTGACCAGTATTGACCACAACATTTTAAGTGCAATATAGCCTATAAATTAATAGTCAGTGTCAATACATCGCTTTCCATCTTGCTTTATTGCAGAGTTGTATCTAAACCTTGACTTGGAGACTAGATAATCATTGTCTTGTTTTAAAAGTATGTGTGTCTATAATGAGGAGTGTCATCACACCCGTACTGTACTGGTAATCACAGATGTGTTGCTGGAAAGTGCCCGTTTCATTTCGTGCACGCGCATATAAACGCATGTTAACGCGCGACGCGGTTATCTTTCCCGAGCTGCGGTTTATAAATAAACACCGTTGCCCTGTCGTTTATCAAACGTAATAGTTGTATTTCACTCTCTCTTTTTTGTCAGGTACAGTACACAGAACACTTGCATTAGCAAACAAGACACAGACAGATGTCACGGGGTAACCAGGGCCGGAACCTCTTTTTCATGGGAGTTGTTGCCATGGAGGAACACTTCCGGTGCAACACCGGGCCGGTTCCGGTGTCTCCCGAACGGGGCGGAAATGCAGCGAGAGCTGATCGGGCGAAATCATCGGCACGTGCGGAGGGAGGGAGGGAGGAAGCAAGCAGGATTCTCACAGCTAAGTGGCCAACCTCCTTTGGCATAAATATTACATGAGGAACGATTATATCTCCATATTGCCTACGTGGAGATTATGGGAAAATAGATTCGGTTTTATGCCAGCGTATGAAGATTCCTTTTATCAAGGGTCCCTTTGAGCCCGAACACTGCCTTATCTAGTGCAAGGTTTGGAATGATTTGCGGTACGGAGTTGATATTTTCACGTGTGGAGTGAGTGTTTTGCAGTGTACACACGAGTGTGGGACCCCTGCGGATCGTTCGGGTGATCGAGTGGATAAATACCCTTGATGTAACGTTAACTGTTATAGTTTATGGAATCCAGCCCCTACATCAGAGCTGCTGAACTGAGTAAATCTCCTGTTGAATTGAGCCCATCTTCTGCCGTAATCCAGTCCTGTGAGTGCAAAATACAGAGTTAATGTTGAGATCTTTATCTGTTCTCTCGTCTGTGCTGAAGCACATCAGAGCTGCTGAACTGAGTCCACCTTCTGCCGTAGTCCAGCCCTGTGAGTACAACGTACAGAGTGGACACCTCCGTTTGTGTTGAAGCACATCTTTTGCTATAATCCAATTCTGTGGATAAGGAGTACAGAGCCAACGTGTGTTGGAGAGACACAGGAAGAGACTGCTTGATTTTAAAAGAGACATTCCCTTAAATAAAAGTTCAAATTGTATTTCCTGTTGTCTGGCCTCTTCTGTCTTGCTGGGTAGCTCCTCAAGGGGGTGTGGTAGTTCGGGGGGTTCGTTGGCTGGCTCAGCACCAGTAACCCCCTGGCCTGTGACACAGACCGAAAGATGCACTGGGTTACACAGATTTTTTTTTTTATTTTTTTTATTGCATTTCTTAGAAAATACAAAATCAATGCCATGGGGTAAATACAATTGAGAGTACAATTGCATGTTATAAATTCAGAAGAGTATCATGCAAGTGACACAGTGAGATAGTTTAAGAGCTTTGGAGTTGCTGGATGTACTGAGAGTGTCCAGGTAGGATTTAAGTTCCTTACAAAGAATAAAGTAGGGCTTAGCACCCTGAAATTTACATTTGTGTAAAATTTCGCAAGAAAAATAAATAGGTTTATCAAAAAATATTGGTCCTTTACATCTTTTCAAAGTTGTGCTGACCAAATAGAACATCTTTGTATGACAAAGAAAAACTCTGTAATGAAACTGTGCGAACAAAGATACAGAAATCCTTCCAGAAAAGACTTGTATATGTGCATTCCCAGAAGAGATGGGAAATAGATTTGTGTTCAGTATCACAAAAAGAACAAAGTGTCAATATCAGGAAACATCTTTTTCAAGTAAAGCTTCACAGGATAAAAAAGACTAAGTAATTTGTGAGACACATCCTTAACCTTATTGGTTATTAAATATTTAGAAGACAAAGTCCACACTTTCTTCCATGGAATATTGACAAACTGGCCGTTCCAGTACGACACAATGTATGGACGAGAGACAATCTCATTTTGAAATAGCTGTCTAATTCTTCTGTTCCGACTAGAAGAGTTAGATAAATATTTCCAATCATTGTATCAAAAGGATGATCTACTGATATAGACATCTGGGATCTAGCTGAGTCTCTAAGAAGAGTTATTGCTCCATAAGGGATGGCATCCATTACAATATTAAGTTCTCGAGGAGTGACAGGTATATTGTACTTGTTCAAAAACTCTGAATATGAATACAGGTATCCATCAGAATTGATTAATTGAGAAGCCAAAATAAAATTATTTTTAACCCAGTTTGGGAAAAACAACGACTTATTTTTATAAGTAATATCACAGTTATTCCAAATAAAGTACCAGTGAGGACTAAAATTGTGTTTATAAATTAGGTGCCAAGCCAAAAGCGCTTGTTTATGAAAATTTGACAATTTAAGGGCCAATTTGGTGATGTTGTAGTTACATAACAATAGAAAAGGGAGACCTCCCACCTTAGAGAAAACAAGACTAGGAAGAGTATTCCAGAAAGAATCAGGGTTTGTTAAGTACTGTTTTAACCAATTTATCTTGAAAGTATTATTTAAAGACGTAAAATCTAGAAAGTTTAGACCACCACACTCATAATTATTTATAACCACAGACTTTTTAACGTAATGCCTCTTATGCTTCCACAGAAAATCAAATAACATTCTATCAATATCTGCACATGCAGCTTTATCCACATATAAGGAGAGAGCTGGGTAAGTCATTCTTGAGATACCCTCAGCTTTAGCAATAAGAGTTCGTCCTCTCAGAGATAAATCTCTCTGTAACCATGAATTGAATTTCCTTTTAGCTTTCCCAACAACTGGGTCAAAGTTCAGTCTGCATCTGACTTTATCATCCTTACATATGGATATGCCCAGATAAGTCACCTGTGACTTAACTGGAATACCGTAAAGAGAGAGAGAAGGACAGGTTTTAACAGCTCACATTTATTAAGATTTAAGTTTAAACTGGAAGCTTTAGAGAAAAAATTAATGTGTTGGATTGCAATCGGAGTCTGTAATTCATTCTTTAAAAACGGAGTAGTGTCGTCAGCTAGCTGACTAATAAGTATATGTTTGTTGGAAATAGTAATACCTTGCAGATGGCTACTCAGAAGAAAGGAGGAAAGAAGTTGTGCAGCCACAAGAAATAAATAAGGGGATATAGGGCAACCCTGACGAACTCCTCTTGACAATTGAAATCTAGGCGAGGTAGTTACACAGAGAGATACTTAACTTTACTGTTCTCTGCTGACGTCACACTTGGAGAGGAGAGAACACAAGCAGTGTTGCCAGATTGGGACAGTGATTTCCAGCCCAAAAGCTCACCAAAACCCGCCCACTACAAGAAAAAATTATGTGATATAATTTCATTACCATGTCATTTAAGGTTGATGAGCACAATTTACATCTCCTTAAAACAAAATAACGATGATAAAATAAAATAAAAAATAAATAAATTTCCAGGAAAACAGATCAAAACAGGGCAATAATTAAGGAGAATTAGCCAATATGATTAAAATGTCCAGGTGGACACTGTCAAAACGGCAATCAAGAAATGAACCGATGACTTTAACCCTCGGAAGTACACATTGCAGAACATAACGCAGAATTTAGCAGTCAAAACGGATTTATAGTTGATTCAAACCTTTTTCAGCAGCTGTCAGGGACAAGTAGAGTGCATTCTGGATGGTGTAAAGTTGCAGATGTTTGGTTAGGCTAGCCGCTAGTGTACACATATGACATGGACAGGAATCGTCCCATATTTGATTTCAATTCAAGTCATTCAACTGTGCTCTCCTCTCAGAGTTATATTCACCATAGAGTGATCTCCTTCCACGTGTGCGTTTTTTAGAGTTGCTCACTACTGTACACTCTTTTGTATAGTAGGCTATGTCACTTTGCCTTAGCGATCACTTGAATATACAGCTACAACTTCTCGCGCTCAATCGCGTCTGCCTGCGGATCGCTGATTGGCTAAAAGTGCGTGCTCGTCGGTGATGTCAACACTAACGCCAGCTGACTCTGCATGAGCGTGTGTGTACAGTAATGTCATGATGACTGATTTTATGGACTACATGCACTTTAGTTTCGTTTTTTTTTTAACCAATTAGACTTTAAAATGTAGATGTTTGAAAACCGCCGAAATGACCCCAAACCAGCCCAAATTTTGACCCTTTTTTACCCGCACAATCAAATTACAAAACCGCCCAATCTGGCAACACTGAACACAAGTCTGATCGCTGGTCAATTCTTTCTTCTCTCTTTTCGTGACCAGAAGGATATAGTTCCGCTTAATTTTCTCATAGATATTGTAAACTTTGATTGACGCGCTTTGACACGAAGCGGTACATATTTTCCTTATATCTTTATAAATGTAAATGGCTCTGGGATGTACAGAATTAACTCCCTGAAATCTCTGTGTAATGAGAACTAGATGTGCTACTTAAATGATTTCTGTACATTTTTTTAAATGTAATGTTTTTATTAACATTTTAATAAATGTTATGTTATAATTTTAATTGTAAATACTCTACTATTGATATACAGATCCAAGATTTTATGATCTTCTTTGTGCCTAACTTAATATTCATGAGGTTAAATAACCCACCCTAATAACTGCCTACCCTCCAATCTGTCTTTATTAATTTTTTTGCCAACACATAATCAAAAATCTTTAAATGATAACTGTTCAAAACTAGTGAGGTACCGATCTCTGTCATAATAACTGAGCTATTTATGAACTAGATGATTTAAGTTCGATTTTTCTCACCAACTCAGGTTTAGCAACTTTAGCTCAGATGCAGAAGTATTTTCATAGTTTTACTGTGCGTCATTTTACACCAGGGCTTAAAACGATTGTTTAAGTCAGAGAATCCTTGCATCAAAGTGTTTGATATTTCTACTTATAATATACAGTTTGTGACGGGAAACTGCAGTAACTCAAGGTGAGTGAGCTTTAGTCAGCTGAGCTGCTCCAGACTCACTTCCTCATCAACTAATGAAATGCTTTCTTGTATTGTAAGTAAATTGTAAAAACCTAAACATCAAGTAATTAATGAAACATGAATTTCTTGAAACTGTTATCATATTGAATTCTTTTTTTGGTGTACACATGCCCTATATGAGTAAATTACACTGTTTAATCATCGGTATTGGAGAATATACTTTTACTTTTTTAAATACTTTTAAAAATATCCAACATTTTAAGAGCCACAACTGAAATGTATTAGTTAACCATAAAATCATGTAGTTTACATATTTAGATGACCAAAAAATAATTACAGGGAGTATTGTTACACTTTTTACTTTTTAAAAAGTGTGTAGCGCTGAAACCTATTATAATTGTTGAGATTTACAAGGACCAGCATTCTCCCATAAAACTGATCAGGCGGACCAAACCGTAAGTCGTGTAGAGACTTAAAACTTTGAGGGCTGGTAGTACTAAATCATTCACTTATTCAGTGTTGAGTTGGTTCAGGTCATGTTCTCCTCAGTAAATCATCTCTACATGGACGTCTCTCTGTGCTCTCCTCTGACTTCCACTGGTTCTCTCTCATCAAAACAACATCAGCAAAGATCAACTGGAGCCTCAACAAATTGCATCAGGACAGTTTAATTCAAATGGGCGAGACATGCAAGTATCAAACTTAGTCTCATTATTCGATATACATTAAGTATCCTTACACCTTTTAAAGGACATGTTAGAACTAAACTGATGGTTTGCTCAAGGCTGTTGATCTGCTGAATTTCAAACAATGCTATAACTTCTTGCTTTCCTGTATTCTTCTTCAACTCTCTTTCCCTTGGTAAACTGTATGCATGTATGTGTGTATGTTAGAGTAGTTTAAATGTTTAATCTAGTTAATAAAGTCTTGTTCATATCACACGTAAAGTTGTCCGTGTCTCAAGCTCATATCTGGAAGTCAATAATCATATCGATCTTGACTACTTGCTCTTAGTAGTACTTGGTAAGAAAGACATTTCCCATGCCCCGGAAATGTACATTTCTATTAATTAATTAATAACCAATATTGAGGGTTCACAGAATGAACTGAGTAATTGGTTGTAATGTTAATGTAGCTACATCAAGTTAACCCGATTAACCAAATATTCATAATCAATTATAACAAGTTATGATTGGTTATTAATATTTCATAGATCTAATTGGCTACACATTGCATTATATGTTTTAAACTACAGTTCATAAAACTAGAGGATTATGGGAAATGTAGTCTGTGGATGTGTGGTGATTGGCCGGGCCTTTGATAGTTATCCTGGGCACTCTCACTGGTGATCGTTACAATTATATCATTAGTCAGGGTTAAAATGTTAAAAGGATTGAAAGCAGGTTATGACTATGTAAACCACAGATTTTTTCCATCATCATCATCATCATCATTATCATCAGTCAAATATGTTCAGAAGAATTGGAGTTTGTCAATAGGGTATATCAGAGTATACAGGCATACAGTATTATTGCAGTAAATGCCCATCACAGGAGTGTTGGGAGTAACGCGTTACAAAAGTAATGCATTACAGTAACACATTAATTTTTGCTGTAACGCAGTAGTGTAGGCATTACTAATCAATTTTCAGTAATATTTTACTATATTACATGTTCAGTTACGCTTGCGTTACAACACACTTTTAGTTTTAATTGTAAAAAAAACAACAACAAAAAAACACCAAGACTGCGAGACATTAAGAATTAAAAATGCAAGTAGGCTAAGTTACAAGCTACTCTCATTTGTTCTGTGTTTTCTTTCTAAAGAGTTAGGCTATGTTTAGGTGGTATTTTTCGTGTTTTCATCACGCAATCATTTTTGATGCGGTGGTGACGCGTTCACGTAACATGATGTAAGGAAAGCAACTAAAAGCTGTCACAAAGAACCGGCAAAAGCAATGATTATGAATATGTCATATATAGCAAGGAGACATTTTAATTGTTTATTAATAAAGATGAAGTTGACGTTGCTGACTCGCGATCTTCGCAGTATACTGCTGGAAAAACCAGCATAATGGATGCTGGTTATACCAGCAAGACCAGCATATGTTGTGTTTTGGTGCTGGTATGCTGGTGACCAGCATGGGATGCTGGAAACTGCTTGTGACCAGCATACCAGCACCAGCATCCCATGCTGGTCATAAGCAGTTTCCAGCATCCAATCATTAGCATCCCATGCTGATGACCAGCAAACAGGCAGCACCAGCATTGGATGCTGGTTACAAACATTGGAAACTACGCTGGTCAACAGTAATAGGTGTTAAGGATGGTAGCCTGTTCACCAGGGTGGAATGCTGGACAACTACAATGAATTTTGGTATGATGAAAATCATGAAATTACAAGCTTACATTAATATACGTTTATTTAATAATAACAAGTAAACATTAACACAATAATAATTAATTAACAAAAAACAACACTCTTCTGGCTCAACAAGCAAATTACAATAAAACACATTAACAACAATTTAACTTAAGTGCTTATCTTAAGTTTTTTGGTTTTTTTTTGTCCTGGTCTGCAACTCTGTCTTCTCCACATTCTTTCTGTCAAGTCACTCCTTGAAGCAGACTGAAAAGAAATGTACAGATGTATTAAAATGTATTACTCCATAACCCAGTACTTGGCATCCCACAAAGACCTTGTAGCTACTGCTACCTTTTAATGTCTGAAGTTTCTGGGGGGTTAAGGGCTGCCTGGTGGTTTTGGTTGTGGGGCATTCCTTCCCTGTGAGACTTCTTTCCCCCAGAGTCTTAGTGCCCCAGATTGCCACTGCCAACTCCTTCACAAATAAGGAATCCCAAATGCTGTTTTGGATCCTTGACCAGGCCTCTCTACGCACTCGAACATCTCCCCCCAAGTGAATCTGACTAAATTAAAAACAAAAATAATCAAGGTACTAGATTGTACATATGCATACAAAATTCATAAAAACTTCCATGCACACAGATGACATGGGCAATGCTGTACCTCATCTCCTTTTGAAGATAGAGAGGGTCCCACCTCATTCAAACAGCCAGACTCTGCATCTATATACAAAATAATGTAAATATACTCAATATACATATTTACCCACTTGCATTAGGGCCTATACTTTGGTAAATATGGACCATGATAGATTCCAGATATCTGTAAGTAATATATTTTTTGCACTTACTTTGTAAGGTCTCCTTTAGGCTTGGTGGTCTAGGATCTTTGACAATTAGAAAGAGAACAAACATATCACAAATATGATAGATGATGGAAAACATGACAACAAAGAATATACTTTGTAAACCCTCAAAGATCACACCTGAAGCACTCCAATAAGACTCATAGTCTTCCCCAATCCCAAAGCAGTGTGCTGAAATTTGAATTTGCTATATGCACCACCCCTCCCAAGAAGACAAATCTTGGAGATCTCCTTAATAAACGGTCAGAAATCTCTGCCCCTTTACCGATCAGAGCGCGTGACACGGAGTAAAGCCTTGTTTATACTCGACGCGTCCGCACGAGAGCGAAGGTGCGTGCGGCAAAAATGATGGCATTGCGGTGTGGGCGGTCGTGCGCGTTGGGTGCGCAAGACCCCATTTCGCTTGGCGGTGTGCACGGCTTTTTTTGTAACAGCGCGTGATGCGCATTCCGAGGATGAACGACTTCAAGCCGAATCTGCCGAGCATGTACGTCTCACCGCACCAGTTTCCGTGTCTAAATTGCAAAGTTCATTGCAAAGTTTTTTTTGTTAAGGTTTAGTTTACTGTGTGTGATTTATTTAAAACAAAGCACGTTCATTGCAAAGTTTTTTTTTTGGGTTAAGGATTTGTTTACTGTGTGTGGCCCAGGAGGACCTATAACGGTCTTCCCTAAGGGCGCCGGTCCTTGAACGAGATTCTCTGTCACTCAATCATCTGAAGGGGTTTCTCGGTCAGTACAGTAACAACAAATAGCGCTGTTTTCATTTGTTTCAGACTATTTCTATTATTATTATTTTTATTAGACTATTATTTCTAGACTTATTTTACATTTGATAATAATTTACGTACCTAAGTTAGATTTTCCTAAAAAACATAATAAACTGCTTATTTCAATTGTATTTTTCTTCTATTGTATTTATCTATGCTTGTAATTTGTTTATAATTTTCTATGCAGATTCACTTTTGAATAGATTTCACTCCCCAATTGTGATACCAGATGAGATGTATATATAATAGATTTTGAATTGTACTATTTTTAGTATTGCAGGTTGTAATAAAGACATTTAATTATAGATTTTTTAAAGATCTTGTAAATAACTTTGCTTAATATTAACATAAGTATTAGTAGTTAGGGATGGGACGATTACCGGTTTCACTATAAACCACGATAAAATGTACTGACGGTTAGTAATATCGTTTAAAATTCAATTATCATTAAAACCGTGTTTGATTATCGCGATTTTAATAACTCACTATAAATCCTGTCCAGCCAGCAGTCTGACCCAGCGCGCAATGTTGGGTTTTTTATTGGAGAAGGAATGGCGGAAGGCTGTGACCGTGTTTGGAAGATTTTTCAGCCTTTTAAGAGGACCAAATCTGAGGTGTGTTCATATTTTGGATTTTACAAAAATCCTGAGGGAAACTTAATCAAAAAAAGTTGCTGCGATGGGGGTAAACACTTCAAATCTGCCGAGTCGTCCTGTGACCATCACACACTGTTTTATAGCGAACACAAGGCAAATTAACTTTGATCTCAATGCTAAAACTACGTCTGGGAAATAATTGGGCGCAAAATGTTGTTTTGAGTTGAAATATTTTATCTCACTCACTTGACATAAACGTGTAGCTTCCGCGAAGAAAGGTTCGCAGCAAGTGACTGAGCCAAAGACGAACAAACAAGTTCAAACAACACTATTAAGAGTGACATTTAAGAGATAATAATGTATATTCATTGTACACTTATTACAGGGATTTTTTTTTACCACATAATTACGGAGACATATTGAATTGAGATTAATGTTTTAAATCTTACCTGTTAAATCCATTTTGTACAGCGGACAAAACTCGTCCAGACAAGATGATCACAACAATATTATCAAACTCTGTAGACAATAAATCAACTCTGATTTCATTTTCAATACAATCAAAAACGGAGACGCAAGATGACAAGTTGTATTTGAATGAAATCTTAAGATAATAGATATTGTGAAATAAATGCATATGAAATTATTATGATGATTAAACAATAATGCAACCTTATTGTAGAGGTTTCACTTTCTTTTGATCAATATTTGTAAGTGACGTCACTGATTAAGAGTACAGTGCATTCTATTAGGTTAAATAAATTAGCTTACTTCTAATCACCCATTGACAAATTACCAGCAAAACAAAACTATCAAAAACTGTTCTCTAACGTTACACAAAGATGTGGTTAAAACCCCAAACTTTCATAAACAAAAGCTCCAGTCTGTAGAGTTAGCCTTAACTTACCTCTTCTGGAAACGGTAGAGATGCTGACGGACTTTTTCGAAGACACAAAACCATTTCTATAAAGTAAATATTCAACAGAAGCGTATCAATTACACGTAAGAAAGGTGTCAGGAGCTTTTGTATGTATTATTTGTGTGATTCTTTTTTTTTACTAAACTTACCTGAAAGCAGTGAAAACAACAGCGAGAGACGCTAGTTTTGCTGTTTGTCAGTTGATGACCTTTCCTCGTTGCCATGCCATCTGCTCTCGCGCGCGCTCCAGTCTTTCAATATGACTCGAATGTTTACGCGTACGCGCATTAAAACACTTCAATGGCACGCAGCATAAAAATAAACATCTAGAATTAAAACATATAAAATAATGTAAAATATCATTCATATTAAATCATGAATTTAGTTTAAGAATTTAACACCTCTTTATTTTATTTGAAAACTTGCAATATTTTCATATTATCTTTTATATATAAAATAAAGATGTCCTGAAAGTGCTTTAAGTTGTAAATATGAAAGTAGTATTGATTATATAATAAAACATATAAAGTAGCTTTAGAAATGGTAAACAGTGTAAAAATAAAAGTATAGCCTACATTGCAAAAACTCACTTGATTAAAACCTTTACATTATCATTTATATATTTTCATGAATATATGTTCACATAGGTTTAAAAAACTGAGCTGAGAACATCTCGGTTACGTATGTAACCCTCATTCCCTGAGTAGGGAACGGAGACGTTACGTCGGATGACGGAGAATGGGGGTTCCCTTTCGTTGTCACTCCGAGTTACGTCGGATGACGACGAAATGGGGTTTCGCTTAGAAAGCCTATCAACTTCGAGTATTACAAAACGAGCCAATGGCAAAGAAATGCCATGGGTCTGCGGAATTTGCATGACGTAACTCCACCCCACCTCGTGGGTATAAAAGGAGGAAGTCCGCAACAGCAGTTTATGTTTTCGCTTCGGAGCCAAGTGTATTCTTCTCTCCACAAGCCAACTCTGAATTATCAGCTTCACGAACGAGTGCCTCGAGTGTTGGTGTGACGGCGATCTCCGGCGAGTGCGTGCTTCCTGCTTATCTCTGCAGTGGTTCATCAGAGAGCGCGTGCTTCCCCGGGCGCTTCAACACGTGAGTTCTCTCTCTAAAAGAGCGCACGCGGCACGTCTTTTTAAAGACGGCTCGCCCGTGCATTTAAAAAAAAAAAAAAAAACGAATGGTTGCGGCAGCTTGGTATCGGACTCTGATGGGCACGAGCGTTGTCTGGTATGTTTGGGCTTGATCATACTAGAGCAGCGCTCGTGGATGACTCATGTTCTCTCTGTGGGAACATGATCATCGCGTCATATAGGTCGAGACTCTGTGAACTCGCAAGAGTGAGAGTCCCCTCATCCACCCCCCGATCTTCGGCTGGTGGCCAGGGTGACCTGAGGGTGTTGGTCTGGAACAAGGCGCCGACTCCGTGTCCGTGACCCCAGCCTCCCCTCAACGGCGGTGCCCGCTAGTGAATAGGTGATTCCCACGAGTCTACCCTCTGGTGGCCCGTGTGTTTCATTTAAAGCTACAGAGGATGATACTATGTTTGTAGCAGCTTCACAAGGTGGGTTTGATTCTCTGCGAAGTGACGACTCGTCACAGCTGCCACCCTCTGGTGTGCATACGGCTGTGCCTGAGTCTGATCCAGAGATGACGGCCATGCTTTCCTGGGACGATTGGTTTTTGGGTAAGGCCGCCGACCCTCGTCCACGGCAAACCCCAATACCTTCCCTCCCGGACGTGCATGATGAGATCTCGAAGTCCCAGAAGACCCCCTGGTTTTCTCGGGACCGCTCGCTGATCTCATCCGCCTTTCCCCCCTCGATGGGGCCGCTGTCACGGGTACACTGGGGTTCCCCCGGCTGAACACTCTGTTGCGATGCTATGTGTCCTCAGAGTGCTTCTTCTCGGCGCAATCCTAAGCACCCGCCCGTGGTCTATGGTTTTCGTCTACATTTGTGGCGAGATCCTATAGCACCACGGGACTGGCAGCCGCCTCTCTGCAGGCCATGGCCATTCTGCTGGTCCTCGACCCAGATGCTCATGGACTTGCACGAGGGCGGGACTGACCCAGGGCTCTTCACTGAGTCGCGCGCCGCCACTGACCTTGCTCTCCGAGCGACGAAAGTGGCCGTACGCTCCCTGGGTCAGGTGATGCCTACCATTCTGTGGCTGAACCTGTCTGATGTGCTGAATGTCGCGCGGCCCCGTCTGTCCGACGTTCCCATATCCCAGGTCGGCCTCTTCGGCGGTGCGGTTGAGAACTTCGCCCAACAGCTCTCAACCGCCCATGTGCAGACTGACGTGATTCTGTCCCGATGGCCCGCCGTCCGCTCAGATCCCTCGGTCTGCCCACTGCCGAAGGCGCCCCCCCCGCGGCTCCCACCCCGCCCGTTTAAAGAGACGAGCCGGCTCTGGAAGCCGCGGGCGGACGCCTCAGCCCTCTCCAGCCCCGCCCCCCGCTACGTGCCGGGTTAAGCGGCGCTCCTGAGACGGGCTCCACAGAGATGGGACTCAGTTCTTCCAGGAGTTGGTAGCAGGACCACTCCTTTCCCCGGTGGAGGGCCGGGGAAAAATCCTTATTCTCCTAAGAACTGACTCTCCCGTCTCTGGGAAGACAGAGTTCTCGGACGACACAGAGCGCCGCCCACAAGCCGTGCTCTCCTCGTCCCCCTCTGTCCCAGAGGTGCTTGACACGGCGTGCCGTCCACGGACCGCTTCGCCCCTGTCCCCCTCTGTCGCCAGACCCCTGCCAGAGCAGGCCCCCGCGGGACGACCAGCATGGTCCTCCCCTGGCCCCCTCTGTCAGGGCGCGGTTGCTAACTGTGCCCCCACACCGGGCCGCTATGCCGTCCACGTCTGGGCCAGTTACTCCGCTTCGCTGCCCCTCCGGGGGGACGCCTGTCGTCCGCTTGATCCCGCTGGTTCAGTTCTTGGGAGCCTGGTTAGAGCTTCCCCGTCTGTCCCGCTGGATCGCGCGCACCATCAGGCTCGGCTTGCGATTCAGTTCGCACGGTCTCCTCCCCGCTTCAGGGGAGTCCGCTCCACTTTGGTCGGTGGCAGTGCCCCTATCATGAGAGCAGAGATTGCCACCCTGCTGGCGAAGGGTGCAATCGAGACTGTCCCTCCAGCCGAGATGAGGTCCGGGTTCTACAGCCCCTACTTCATTGTCCCCAAGAAAACCGGTGGGTTACGGCCAATCCTGGACTTGCGCGTGCTGAACCGCTCCCTTCACAGGCTGCCGTTCAAGATGCTCTCCGCCAAACGCGTTCTCGAATGCGTGCGGCCCCAGGATTGGTTGCAGCGATCGACCTGAAGGACGCCTACTTTCATGTCTCCATTCTTCCTCGACACAGACCGTTCCTACGGTTTGCTTTCGAGGGGCAGGCATACCAGTACGCGGTTCTCCCTTTCGGGCTAGCCCTGTCTCCTCGCACCTTCACGAAGGTCGTCGAGGCTGCCCTTGTTCCCCTTCGGGAACACGGGGTTCGCATCCTGAGTTATATCGACGACTGGCTGATCCTAGCCCACTCTCGAGATCAGGTTTGCGAACACAGGGACCTAGTGCTCCGGCACCTAGCTCGTCTGGGCCTTCGGGTGAACTGGGAGAAGAGCAAACTTTGCCCCGTGCAGAGGATCTCTTTTCTCGGTATGGACATCGACTCGGTCGCCATGTCCGCGCAGCTTACGAGCGAGCGCGCACGCGCAGTCACTGCTGACTTGCCTGAGACATCTCAGGTGCAAGAATGCGGTTCCACTGAAACATTTTCAGAGGCTCCTGGGGCATATGGCATCTGCAGCCGCGGTCACGCCGCTCGGATTGCTTCATATGAGACCGCTTCAGCTTTGGCTTCGCGACCGAGTCCCGAGGTGGGCATGGCATCAAGGCACGCTCCGGGTACCAGTTACTCCGACCTGCCGTCAGTTCCTCACCCCGTGGTCGAACCTCAGTTTTCTCAGGGCGGGTGTCCCCCTGGAACGAGCTTCCCGGCATGTTGTGGTCTCCACGGATGCCTCCACCACGGGCTGGGGCGCCATGTGCAATGGACATGCTGCTGCGGGCTCCTGGACAGGACCCCAGCGGCTATGGCATGTCAATTGCCTCGAGTTGTTGGCAGTACGCCTTGCCCTGCACCGCTTCCGGGCGTTGCTCAGGGGTCAACACGTACTAGTCCGCTCAGACAATACCGCTACTGTAGCGTACATCAACCATCAAGGTGGTCTACGCTCCCGCCGTATGTCACAACTCGCCCGCCACCTCCTTCTATGGAGTCAGAAGCATCTGAGGTCGCTTCGAGCCATCTTCATTCCCGGAGCCCTGAACTGTGCAGCCGACGAGCTCTCACGGCTTCAGCCCCTCCCTGGAGAATGGCGACTCCATCCCCAGTCGGTTCAGCTGATTTGGGACCAGTTCGGGGACGCACAGATAGATCTGTTTGCCTCTCACGACTCGACCCATTGCGCCCTGTATTTTTCCCTGACCGAGGGCACGCTCGGCACGGATGCACTGGCGCACAGCTGGCCGCCGGGCCGCAAATATGCGTTTCCCCCAGTGAGCCTTCTTGCGCAGACCTTGCGCAAGGTCAGGGAGGACGAGGAGCAGGTCATTTTGGTCGCGCCGTATTGGCCCGGCCGGACCTGGTTCCCCGAACTTGCACTCCTCGCGACAGCACCTCCCTGGCCCATTCCTCTGAGGAAGGACCTTCTTTCTCAGGGACGGGGCACCCTGTGGCACCCTCGCCCCGATCTCTGGAGCCTCCACGTGTGGCTCCTGGACGGCTCGAGGTAGGTTTGAGTACCCTTCCACCTACGGTGGCGGCTACCATCACTTCCGCTAGAGCGTCGTCCACGAGACACGTCTACGCGTTGAAGTGGAACCTCTTCGTCGACTGGTGCTCTTCTCACCGAGAAGACCCCCGGAGATGCTCGATCAGCGTTGTGCTTTCCTTCCTTCAGCAAGGGTTGGAGCGAAGGCTGTCTCCCTCCACCCTTAAGGTCTATGTTGCCGCCATTGCCGCACACCATGACCTTGTTGAAGGTAAGTCGGTAGGGAAGCACGACCTGGTCATCAGGTTCCTGAGAGGAGCGAGGAGACTAAATCCTCCTCGCCCTCCTCTCGTTCCCTCTTGGGACCTCTCAGTGGTTCTAACTGCCCTGAAGAGTGCTCCCTTTGAGCCCCTGCAATCAGTTGAGCTTAAGAAAAAAATTCCTGTCAATGAAGACAGTGCTCCTGGTTGCACTGGCCTCCATCAAGAGGGTAGGGGACCTGCACGCATTCTCCGTCGACGAAGCGTGCCTGGAATTCGGTCCGGCTTTCTCTCACGTGATCCTGAGACCCCGGCCCGGATATGTGCCCAAGGTTCCTACCACTCCCTTTCGGGACCAGGTGGTGAACCTGCAAGCGCTGCCCCCGGAGGAGGCAGACCCAGCCTTGGCACTGCTCTGTCCAGTACGCGCTCTTCGCGCCTATGTAGACAGGACGCGGTGTTTCAGGACCTCAGACCAGCTCTTTGTCTGTTATGGTGGGAAGCTGAAGGGAAAGGCTCTCTCCAAGCAAAGGTTGTCTCACTGGATAGTGGACGCCATTGCCTTGGCTTACCAGCAGCAAGGTCGACCGTGCCCCCTTGGTGTGACGGCTCACTCCACCCGGAGTGTGGCATCCTCTTGGGCTCTAGCGCATGGCGCCTCGCTAACAGACATCTGCAGAGCTGCAGGCTGGGCGACACCTAACACATTCGCCAGATTCTATAATCTCCGAGTGGAGCCAGTGTCCTCTCATGTACTCGCTTCAACTAGCTAGTACCGGACCCGCTCAGGTGTCTTCGCTTGCTCGCCATTCCACTCCACGGACTGGATACGTGCGATATTCTCCTCAGGTGAGCTTCCCCGAAAGCCCTGAGTTCCTCCAGCACTCCTGACGTCGGCGCCAGTGTCTATTGCCTGCGCGTCGGCTAGGTGCCTCCCGTGTGCATGGTCCCTCCCCTGAGCGACCCCCACATGTGTATTTCCACTGTAAGCCTCTCTGAGCATGTGTCTTCCCTTGGCAAGCCACCTTGCCACCCCTGGGGTTGAAATATTCCACCTGCGGCTGGACACCCCAGTGTTCTCCATATGTTTCCTTCGGGTCATATGTGTATTCTCTAAGTCCCCCCCCCTCCGGGTTGGCATTAATTGCATACTTCCCCTAGCTTGGGATATGCTTCCCAGTGTACCTTGGTATTCCTGTGTTAAATGGAGTCCTTCGTCCAGTCTATGACAGGGATCTTGATTTACGCAGGGCACTGGAAGACAGCTGAGAAGGTGGCGTGATTAGACTAGTAACCCCATTTCGTCGTCATCCGACGTAACTCGGAGTGACAACGAAAGGGAACGTCTCGGTTACGTATGTAACCCTCGTTCCCTGAGTAGGGAACGGAGACGTTACGTCTGCCTGCCACTTTCCGCTGTACCGCGGGGATCGCCTGAGCTCAGTCTTGGCTCCTCAGCGAAGAAACATAAACTGCTGTTGCGGACTTCCTCCTTTTATACCCACGAGGTGGGGTGGAGTTACGTCATGCAAATTCCGCAGACCCATGGCATTTCTTTGCCATTGGCTCGTTTTGTAATACTCGAAGTTGATAGGCTTTCTAAGCGAAACCCCATTTCGTCGTCATCCGACGTAACGTCTCCGTTCCCTACTCAGGGAACGAGGGTTACATACGTAACCGAGACGTTTCGCCTAGAAAGCCTATCGACTTTGAGTATTACAAAACGAGCCTATGGCAATGAAATGCCATGGGTCTGCAGAATTTGCATAGCGTATCTCCGCCCCACCGCGTGGGTATAAAAGGAGAGACGCCGGCAAAGGCAGATCATGTCTTCGCTGAGGAGCCGAGACTGAACTCAGGCGTCTGCCCAGCGGTACAGCGGAAGTGGCAGGGAGACGTAACGTCTCCGCTCCCTACTCAGGGAACGAGGGTTACATACGTAACCGAGACGTTCCCTTTCGTAGTCACTCCGAGTTACGTCGGATGACGGAGAATGGGGGTCCCCATGTAATCACGCCACCTTCACAGCTGTCTTCCAGTGCCCTGCGGAAGTCTGATCCCCCTGTCGTGATACTGGCACGGACGAAGGACACCTACTTAACACAGGAATACCAAGGTACACTGGGGAGCATATCTCAGAGGAAATATGCCGCAGCATGCCTACCCGTAGGGAGGACTTAAGAATACACATATGGCCGGAGGGTTACATATGGAGGAACACTGGAGTGACCAGCCCGTGGGGTGGCAACTTTCAACTCCAGGGGAGGCAAGGTGGCTTGCCGAGGGAAAGACACACACTCAAGGAGACTTACAGTGGAAATACACATGTGGGGGTTACTCAGGGAGGAACCATGCACACGGAGGCACCTAGCCGACGCACAGGCAATAGACACTGGCGCCAGCGTCAACAGTGCTGGAGAAACTCAGGGCTTCAGAGAGGAAGATTCACCTGAGGAGAATATCGCACGTATCCAGTCCGTGGAGTGGAATGGCGAGCAAGCGAAGACACCTGAACGGGTCCAGTACTAGCTGGTTGAAGCGAGTACGTGAGAGGACACAGGCTCCACTCGGAGATTGTAGAATCTGGCGAATGTGTTCGGTGTCGCCCAGCCTGCAGCTCTAGAGATGTCTGCCAGCGAGGCGCCATGCGCTAGAGCCCAAGAGGAAGCCACACTCCGGGTGGAGTGGGCAGTCACACCAAGGGGGCACGGTCGGCCTTGCCATTGGTAAGCCAAAGCAATGGTGTCCACTATCCAGTGAGACAACCTCTGCTTTAAGACAGCCTTTCCCTTCAGTCTCCCACCATAACAGACAAAGAGCTGGTCTGAGGTCCTGAAACACTGCGTCCTGTCTACGTAAGCGCAGAGAGCGCGTACTGGACAGAGCAGTGCCAAGGCTGGGTCTGCCTCCTCCAGGGGCAGCGCTTGCAGGTTCACCACCTGGTCCCGGAAGGGAGTGGTAGGAACCTTGGGCACATATCCAGGCCGGGGTCTCAGGATCACGTGAGAGTAAGCCGGCCCGAATTCCAGGCACGCTTCGTCAGCGGAGAATGCGTGCAGGTCCCCTACCCTCTTGATGGAGCCAGTGCAACCAGGAGCGCTGTCTTCATTGACAGGAACTTAAGCTCCACTGATTGCAGAGGCTCAAAGGGGGCCCTCTGCAGGGTATTTAACACCACTGAGAGGTCCCAAGAGGAAACGAGAGGAGGGCGAGGAGGATTCAGTCTCCTCGCTCCTCTCAGGAACGTGACGATCAGGTCGTGCTTCCCCAGAGACTTACCTTCAACTGCTTTGTGATATGTGGCGATAGCGGCCACATACACCTTCAGGGTGGAGGGAGACAGCCTTCGCTCCAGCCCATCTTGCAGGAAGGAAAGCACGACACTGATCGAGCATCTCCTGGGGTCTTCTCGGCGAGAAGAGAACCAGTTGACGAAGACGTTCCACTTCAACGCATAGAGATGTCTCGTGGACGATGCTCTAGCGGAAGTGATGGTAGCCGCCACCGCAGGGTGCCAAAGGGTGCCCTGTCTCTGAGAGAGGAGGTCCTCTCTCAGAGAAATTGGCCAAGGAGGTGCTGTCGCGAGGAGTACTAGTTCGGAGAACCAGGTCCTGGTGGGCCAGTACGGCGCAACCAGAAAGACCTGCTCCTCGTCCTCCTTGATCTTGCACAGAGTCCGTGCGAGAAGGCTCACTGGGGGAAACGCATATGCGTGAGGCCCCACGGCCAGCTGTGCGCCAGTGCATCCGTGCCGAGCGTGCCCTCGGACAGGGAGTAATACTGGGCGCAATGGGATGAGTCGTGGGAGGCAAACAGGTCTACCTGTGCGTCCCCGAACTGGTCCCAAACCAGCTGGACCGACTGGGGATGGAGTCGCCATTCGCCGGTGATGGGACGAAACCGTGACAGCTCGTCAGCTGCAAGGTTCCGATCCCCCGGAATGTAGATAAAAAAGTTATGGAAGTATAAGTTTACTGTTAAGCAAACATACAAAACTAAACAGTTTTTTTTACACAAAATATATATTTTACTAAATAATTTGGTCTCTAAAATTGATAGAAAATCAAAGTCATATGTCTAACCAAGTTGTGTAAGAAAGGCACAAAGTCTCTTTTCCGGGACTGTTCTCTGCTGGTGTAATGACCTCTCGAACTCAACTTCAGTCTTTAGAACTAAAGCATCTTTTTAGTCAACACTTGACCCATTAATACTAACACTATTATATTTCTATTCTATCTATATTTTTGTATTTATTAAAAGAAAAGCTTGGTACTGTCAGGACTCTGGTTTGATCATCAGCCCTTCTGTTGTGTTTGTTTTTGTGTCTTAGTTGTCAGTTTCTCTCACTCTGTCATCACAACTGCACCTCATTCTAATCAGTGCTCCTTACTACACACACACACACACACACACACACACACACACACACACACACACACACACACACACGCACACGCACACGCACACACACACCTGTCTCACATTCTGCATTGATTTTCTCAACTACTTACGCTTCTCTCTTTCTTTGCTTCTCTGTCAGTGTCTTGGTTACCATCCGTTTCACTACTGTCCTAAAATATTGTTCTAGTTGTGTAAAGCCTACATGCCTTGTCTGTTTATTTAATCTTGTTTTTCTCCCTCTGATTTGTCTAGTCCCTGTTTTGGCTTGCTCACCCGGTTTTGACCCCTGCCTGCCCCTTGGATTTTGCCTGTCACACCCTTTGTTTGTTGGATTGGCTGCCATTTATATTTGTGTTTTTACTTTATTTTTTGGACTATAAATTGTGTGATTGCTAAATCTGCTCTTGGCTCCCTTTTTATCCCAGCACCCTTAACAGGTACATGTACTGGTCTATATGAGACTCATCAGCACTCACTTATTGTTGCCCTGTTGTTGGTTTAACTGCTTCTAATGAAATGTTTAGTGAACCTAAGAAATGTGTTATATATTATGGTATAAATATTTTAAATAATTTGCTGATCACTTTTCAAGAAATTAGACCTTGTTGAACTATTTTCTTAGACTGACATCAGAGTTGGTGAAGGAGTGTGTGTGTAAGTTTCACTTTATAGGAAACAGAAACACTCTTGAGAAACACAGGAACACAAATACTGAAACAGAGAAACTGTTCATTTATTAGCATGTAAGATGACATATTAATAGCATTATTGGATATGAACTGTTTTAGTTTGGACCCAGAGAACAGGGAACGATCTCTCAAAGTTATAAACTAACATTCTTACAGTAACATCTGGTCTTTCATAATGTTCTCAAAACATTAGCACAAAAACATTATTTATACATCGATCATGGAGCGTTTCTTTTCTAGTTGGATGTTCTTTAAAACATTTAAAAAAACTGGAGAAAACATTTAGAAATGCCATTTTCATAACTTAATGGGAACATTACAAGAACATGATTAGAACATATTTTTGTTAGCTGAGTTTGCGTTCAGAAGAAAGTGAACTGTTGAATAAGTCTGAATAAAGCAGACGCTGATCAGGGTTCTGAAATCAGACACTTTTTGACTAATTTGATCTCTCGCTCTTGTCATCGTTCAGTACCTGAAGGCATTGAGATGAACAACATTGTTATGCGTCATGATTTGCATCGTCATAACCTCAAAGTGTTGGGCTTTATCAGACTATAAATGTATAAATGTGCAGTCATTTACCAGCTTTTCACTTCGCCGTCAATACGATTACTAATGGATTATGTAGTTGCATGCAAACGTAGCCAGTGTAGAATCAAAGTCCAAATTGCTTTTTACTTCACTACAAAAAATATGACTTAATATCTTCAGTCATTTTGCTTCTCCAGTAAATGTATCTTGATTTAAGAATGTTTAGATATTTGTGCTGGAAAACAAGAAGAAAGTACCTAATGTTAACTAATAAAACCTTATTGTAAAGTGTTACCAACACTATTTATACATTGTTCATGGAACTTTTTTTTTTCGGAAACATTTTTGTTTGATATTCATCTAATGTTTATTTAAATGTTACTACTTTTTTTCAGATGCCAGACGTTCAGATGCCATATAACATGTAAGATCTCTTTAAGTTTCGTTTTCTCTCTGTTTGCCCTGTTCCTGTTTGCTTGTTCTTATTAGTTCCCTTTTAAAGGTTGCGTAAAAACGTGATTTGCCTGATTGTGTCGTGAATCACGTATGAAATCAGTCCTTGGTGGAACATCATCAACCACTTTCAGGCACTAAAACACTTCCTCCCAGACCTAAAAGATGAACTGAACTGAAAAAAATCAACGTTGATAACATGTTGTTTATGACAATTAAAAGTAATTTACATTAAAAATTTAAACTAAAAATATCAATATAGCTTTTTTTAAGCAGCACAAAAATTGCGTTTGTTACGCTGGCAATTTCGATGACGTCACTGGCATGGTAGGACCCGCGAAGGTATATAGGCAACAGCTGCAAGTCCTATATACACACATGAAAATGAGTAATTTTAATGTGAGGGACAGGCCAGTAGTATCTGACTACCACCACATGGAGGACGACCAGTTTCAGGCTCCACATACAGTACAGGATCGTTTGGGGGAAGTGTGTGGGCGCGGGCGCTGCCGGAGCATGGACACTGCACCGGAGTCGATCTGTTGCAGAGAGGGCAACCTGGAACATTTATTGATCGGTGAAAATGCATCACCATGCACCGTTCATTTCGGATGCTGTGCGGTGAGAGAGACGTGTTGGAGGAGGCTATGCTATCTCTAATGGATGTCCGAGCTGTGGAGCGCCGCATAAGTAGCTGGTATGTAACAGTGTATTTTACGAATTGGCGACTGGGCTAGGCTAGGCTAACTTATATCCTTTTCTCAGACTGTTTAGGTTAACAGCGTACCGGCAGTTCACTCTTTGGGCGAGGGGGCATTTGGGAAGGAGGAATAGGATTCCGTTCCCATCCTGTGCAGTGAACTACATCAGGAATCTTTTCCCCTCAGCCGAATATCAAGGATTCTAGTATACGTTGGACTTGTAGCTAAATAAAACATTTGATGTCAGACGCTTCATGTACTCATTGACATTTTCAACACATCTGTCTCTTGTACCTAGGTTTAAACACTAGAAATCACGACTAGAATAATTTAGTTGACAAGGCAGGGGGTAGAGAGAAGCTAGCTCTGCTAGTGCTGGTTGGCAACGGAATAGCCTACCATGCCAGTGACGTAGTCGAATGTTGAAATCCAACATGGCGGCGCACGTGTAACAACAACAACATTTTCAACGTACCATTTTATCCCTTTTAACAAATTCTGCCATTTTAATAATTGTACCAATGAGAATAAATAAAATACATCTGTTATATCACATTTTTTCAAATTTCAGTTCAGTTCATCTTAAAGGCCATCATGTGCTGGTTTGTGCAGACACATTGGTGGCCTCTTACATAAACCATCAGGGGTGTCTGCGGTCGCGCCTCTTATACAAGCTGGCTCACCAGATCCTCCTGGACACTATGGTACAGACATGGCCGAGGCTACATCTGTACGTCCCTGATGTCCCGTCTCGCCATTGGACTGATTTCATACGTGCGTCACGACGCAATCACGCAGAGGCGTTCACACAGCGTTTCATACAGCATCTCATTCCCGTTTCAGGGAACCATTACATACATAACCAAGATGTTGTTTTGGCAACAGCTAACTGTGACAATTTGTTTTCTTCCAAACCATTAGATGGTTTAAAATAGAGCTTTTATGTTTTATATCATTTTAGAGCTTCTTATATCTGCGACATGGCTCAGTTAATTCTGAGGTAAGTTGATCTAATATTTAATGTTGTAGATTAATGTAGCTAAAATTCCCAACTGTGTTTTGTGATCAATATTTTCTGTATGATTTTTGTTTTTCGCAAGGCAAGTTAAAACATAAAGTAAAACATATTGCTTTAGCCAAATTATTTGCATTACCAACTGGATAAAAAAGTCCTGCTAGTGAAGTTAAAGACACCTCAATACATTTGCATTTATATGATTTCTTAAAAAACAAACAAAAATGTATTTTTGAAAAATGTTTTGTTGCATCAATGTTCAATGAAAAGATATAGCAAAGCAAATTATTATATTAAATTATAGATAAAGCAAATTTTTTCTAACGATGAGGCTTTAGCCCCACAGAAGATACAAAGATTGTGTTCTTTATTGCTTCAGATATATTTACAATCATTCATGTGGTTTTATCATTCAGGGCCCTCAGCCATCGATGGGCTTGTCAGTGGATAAAACGGAAGGCGTGTCCATCTGAGGTGCGCTTCTGGTCTGAGTCTTTCATTCTTTGTCACATGACAGCTGCACATGTACAGAAATAAGAGTTGATTCATTTACCTCTCCTTGTCACATGACTGCTTTATAAGCTCTGATGCTGCGTTTACGCCGTGTTGTAGTTACTGTAATTACGAGATGGTACCCGCGTTACACTCGCAGCTGTTCACAATCTCGGAATGATGCGTTTCTATAGACCTTATGTAGCCCCGCCCCTTTTCAGCGCTGCACTCATTGTCTTTTGTCTTCCGGTCTGTATTTTCACAGCGATCTTGCCTATTTATAAATGAACGGCTCATTTTAAAATCTTCGCGGTATACTGACATTTGTTAAGACATCTGCTCTAAACATTACAATCCTCATGATAACTTTACATTAAGTAAATCCAGTTCAAAAGCTAATTACTCCTGGACAGCTATCCCATAGAAATATACAGAGCGACCGCAAAAACGGAAGAAGACAATATTCCAAAGATGGCGGCGCCCTCGTTCCTCTGGCGCATAAGGTCTATAGCAACATTATCAAGGCAGTGGTGAATCTGCAGCAGTCAGGTGAAATAAGTTGGAGCTCTCAGAAAATTCTGAATCATAATTACGAGTTCTACGAGGATGTGATAATGTTTACTAGTTGGAATCTTGGAAGTACAGTAATTCCGACATGGGGTGAACACACCTAAAGCGGTGAACATACTGGCAGAGGAACGAACACAAACAAAATGAACACTAGCTGTTGAAACGTCAAGGATGATCTGCTACATGTACAGGTGCTGGTCATATAATTAGAATATCATCAAAAAGTTGATTTATTTCAGTAATTCCATTCAAAAAGTGAAATTTGGGTATTATATTCATTCATTACACACAGACTGATATATTTCAAATGTTTATTTCATTTAATTGTGATGATTAAAACTGACAACTAATGAAAATCCCAAATTCAGTATCTCCGAAAATTTGAATATTACTTAAGACCAATACAAAAAAAGGATTTTTTAGAAATGTTGGCCAACTGAAAAGTATGAACATGAAAAGTATGAGCATGTACAGCACTCAATACTTAGTTGGGGCTCCTTTTGCCTGAATTACTGCAGCAATGCGGTGTGGCATGGAGTCGATCAGTCTGTGGCACTGCTCAGGTGTTATGAGAGCCCAGGTTGCTCTGATAGTGGCCTTCAGCTTTTCTGCATTGTTGGGTCTGGCGTATCGCATCTTCCTCTTCACAATACCCCATAGATTTTCTATAGGGTTAAGGTCAGGCGAGTTTGCTGGCCAATTAAGAACAGGGATACCATGGTCCTTAAACAAGGTACTGGTAGCTTTGGCACTGTGTGCAGGTGCCAAGTCCTGTTGGAAAATTAAATCTGCATCTCCATAAAGTTGGTCAGCAGCAGGAAGTATGAAGTGCTCTAAAACTTCCTGGTAGATGGCTGCGTTGACCTTGGACCTCAGAAAACACAGTGGTCCAACACCAGCAGATGACATGGCACCCCAAACCATCACTGACTGTGGAAACTTTACACTGGACTTCAAGCAACGTGGATCCTGTGCCTCTCCTCTCTTCCTCCAGACTCTGGGACCTTGATTTCCAAAGGAAATGCAAAATTTACTTTCATCAGAGAACATAACTTTGGACCACTCAGCAGCAGTCCAGTCCTTTTTGTCTTTAGCCCAGGCGAGACGCTTCTGACGCTGTGTCTTGTTCAAGACTGGCTTGACACAAGGAATGCGAGAGCTGAAACCCATGTCTTGCATACGTCTGTGCGTGGTGGTTCTTGAAGCACTGACTCCAGCTGCAGTCCACTCTTTGTGAATCTCCCCCACATTTTTGAATGGGTTTTGTTTCACAATCCTCTCCAGGGTGCGGTTATCCCTATTGCTTGTACACTTTTTTCTACCACATCTTTTCCTTCCCTTCGCCTCTCTATTAATGTGCTTGGACACAGAGCTCTGTGAACAGCTAGCCTCTTTAGCAATGACCTTTTGCGCCTTGCCCTCCTTGTGCAAGATGTCAATGGTCGTCTTTTGGACAGCTGTCAAGTCAGCAGTCTTCCCCATGATTGTGTAGCCTACAGAACTAGACTGAGAGACCATTTAAAGGCCTTTGCAGGTGTTTTGAGTTAATTAGCTGATTAGAGTGTGGCACCAGGTGTCTTCAATATTGAACCTTTTCACAATATTCTAATTTTCTGAGATACTGATTTTGGGGTTTTCATTAGTTGTCAGTTATAATCATCAAAATTAAAAGGATTTTATTTCAGGATAGCCCTTGAGATGTAACATCTCATTTTCAAGGGGGTCCTGCATCTATATATACATGTACAGACACAAAAGACAACCACACAGCATCAACATAAGAAAAACACAGACACACATACAAAACATCAACTCGCTCACCTGCCCTTGACCCCACAAATAACATAGCACACTTAATAAAGTATATTAACCAAAATCAGCCAAATACATTAAACAACTAATGCGTCATTTATCAGTATGCCTTATACAAAATGTAACATGCAGTATAACGTCACAGCTCACACAGAAATGACAGAGAAAAAACAGAAAAGAAAAGATGTATACAACTATATGTTTTCTACATAGATCATTAAATGAAATACCATTGTGGTCCCTAATTACAAGAACATATAGTTTTAAGAAAAGAAAAAAGTGATGATTTGAATAAACCAATTGAAGAAATAGACCTCAAATAAAGAGGAAGGTTATTCCAGTCATGAGGGGCTTTATAATGAAATGCTCTCCTACCAGCTACAGAAAGTAACCTTGGAACCTTAAAAAATGTTGGACACTGGAGGTGTCTCAGTGAGTATGTTGAGCAATAGGGTATTAAATGCTGTTTAAGATATTCAGGACAATTGAAATGAACACATTTAAAGATAAATAGAATCCAGTGGTAGTCCCTTTGTTGTTTAGGTTGCAACCAGTTTAATGAATCATACATAAAACAATGGTGAGTTTTAAATGGACATTTCAATATAAATCTGCAAAAAGAGTTGAATACAACATTAATAGGTTTGAGATTGGACTCAAAGGTATTAGTGTAAACTATGTCTGCATAATCAATAATTGGTATTACCAGTTGAGAAATAATTTTTTTTCTAACTTGAATTGAAAAACAATTAATTGATCTGTACAGAGTGTTAAGACATCCGTATACTTTCCTAATTATATTATCAATGTGTATCTTAAAGGTAAGGTTGGAGTCGAGCCAAAGGCCCAAATATTTAAATTCCTCAACAATCTGCATAAGGGACCCATCTAAAAACTTTATTTCAAAACCTGAAGCACAACGACGATTTTGTATCGTTGTATCGTAAAATACCATACAGCAGGACTTCTTCATGTTCAACAGAAGTTTATTATTGAACAACCACTGTTGTACTTTATCAAAGTCAGATTGAAGAGTTCTTTGAACGTGCAACAAATCCCGATCCGAGGTGTAGACAACAGTATCATCAGCATAGAGCTCTAATTCACAATGAGAACAAACTTGTGCCAGGTCATTGATAAAGATTGAAAAAAGTAAGGGGCCTAAAGTTGAGCCTTGAGGAACACCTTTATCAACAATTAAGTAATCTGACTGGAATCCTTGATAAACAACACATTGACGTCTATTATGCAAATAAGAGTTGAACCAAAGCAGAGCATTTTTGTTCAAACCAATAGAGTAAAGCTTATCCAGTAGAAGATAATGGTCAACCATATCAAAGGCCTTTGAAAGATCAATGAAAGCAGCACCAATGAAATTACCTTTATCAAAACCCGAGAAGACATCATTTGTAAATTTTACGAGAGCAGTTGAAGTAGAAAAATTGGCTCTAAAGCCAGATTGATGTGGGGATAAGATATTGTAGTTATTAATGTACACAGTTAATTGATTAAAAATTAATTTCTCAAATATTTTAGCAACTACACAAATGATGGAAATCGGGCGATAATTATTCACATCCGATTGGTCTCCACCTTTAAAAAGAGGTGTCACTCTTGCAGCTTTCCAAATTTGTGGCACAGTACAAGTAGTTAGTGATAAGTTAAAAATATCTGCAAGAGGAAAGATCAATATGTGAGCAGCAATTTTGATAAACTTAGCTTCCAGCTCATCTGGTCCTGCACAACAATTTAAATTAAGGTCCTGTAATACATTAAAGACATCAGTAGGCATAATCTTTTTAAATGAAAAAGAGCCAGCAGGCATAGAAGAATAAGAAGACCATGCCAAACCATCAGAGCAAACAGATTTTGAACTACATAAAGACGAAAAATAATGATTAAAGGCATGAGCTATATGCAAAGGATCAGTTAAAGTGTCATTATCCTTGCATATTCGCTTCACAAATGTTTTTTTATTTTTGTTAAGAATGTTATTTAAATGATTCCAGAATTGCCTAGGGTTAATGAAATCGCGAGAGAAACAGTCTCTATAATAATTTGATTTGCCATTCCTAGTTTCAGTTTTACATTTATTCCTTAACTGCCTGTAAATTGACCCATCCAATTCATCTTTTGAGAGACGATATTTAACCCAAGCTTTATCTCTTTGTTTGAATAGTTGAAGTCAATTAGAATTCATCCATGGTAAATGCCTACCTTTGACCTTAATCGTTCTCACAGTATATCAGGCTGTGTGTAATGAATGAATATAATATCCACATTTCACTTTTTGATTACTGAAATAAATCAACTTTTTGATAATATTCTAATTATATGACCAGCACCTGTATATCTTTACATCCCGGAACTGGATGTAAAGATATACAGGTGCTGGTCTAAATAATCCATCTTCAGTAATCATTTCTGGCACTAAATGTCCATCACAGAAGTGTTAATATGTGTGTTTCTCATGTGTTTCAGAATCAGAATCAGAAATCAGAAAGAGCTTTATTGCCAAGTGTGCTTGCACACACAAGGAATTTGTTTTGGTACTGAGGCTTCCAGTGGACATATACGAATACAAATACAACAAGAAACATAATACTACAAATTATAAGAATAAAAAATAAAAATATAAATATATGAGAATAAAAGTATCACAGTTGGGTTTAGTCAGAATAGACATTTTCAGATTTACAGATTATGAACTATGAACATATTTACAGTGTTTTGAATATTATAAATAAAAAATCTACATACAAGTTAACCTGAGTTGTACGATATTGCACTAAACAGTGGGAGTATTGCACTTAAGGCATATGCCTTGTGAGGTGTGTTAACTGTTCAGAAGGGAAATGGCCTGTGGGAAGAAACTGTCCCTGTGCCGAGATGTTCTTGTGGCCAGTGATCTGATTCGCCGTCTTGACGGTAACCGTTCAAACAGGTGGTGTCCAGGGTGAGAGGAGTCTGTGATGATTTTACCTGCTCTCTTCCTCACTCTGGAAGAGTACAGGTCCTGGAGGGATGGCAGGGGGGCACCAATAATCCTCTCCGCAGTCCGGACTGTCCGTTGTAGTTTCCTGATGTCTGATTTGGTAGCTGAACCAAACCAGACAGTGATGGAAGTGCATAAAACAGACTCAATAACGGCTGAGTAGAACTGAATCAGCAGCTCCTGTGGCAGGTTGAACTTCCTCAGCTGGCGAAGGAAGTACAGTCTCTGCTGGGCTTTTTTCACAATGGAGTCAATGTGATTGTCCCACTTCAGGTGCTGAGAGATGATAGTGCCCAGGAACCTGAATGACTCCACTGCTTCCACAGTGCTGTTCATGATGGTGAGTGGGGGGAGTGCTGGGCTGTTTCTCCTGAAGTCCACGATCATCTCCACTGTTTTGAGCGTGTTCAGCTCAAGGTTGTTGTAACTGCACCAGACAGCCAGCTGTTCAACCTCCAGTCTGTAAGCAGACTCGTCACCGTTTTGGATGAGACCAATGACAGTGGTGTCGTCTGCAAATTTCAGGAGCTTGACAGAGGGGTCTTTAGAAGTGCAGTCATTAGTGTACAGGGAGAAGAGCAGTGGGGAGAGAACGCACCCTTGGGGGGCGCCAGTGCTGGTGATGAGAGTCCTGGATGTGTGTTTCCCCAGTCTCACTCGCTGCTGCCGGTCCGTCAGGAAGCTGGAGATCCACTGAGAGATCGAGGATGGTATGGAGAGCTGGGTCAGTTTGGCTGTGAGAAGACCAGGCATGATGGTATTGAAGGCCGAACTGAAGTCCACAAATAAGATCCTTGCATAAGTCCCTGGTCTGTCGAGATGTTGCAGGATATAATGCAGTCCCATGTTGACTGCATCATCCACAGACCTGTTTGCTCTGTAAGCAAACTGAAAGGGATCCAGCAGGGGTCCAGTGATGTCCTTCAGGTGGGCCAACACCAGTCTTTCAAACGACTTCATGACCACAGACGTTTCACACTTCTTGTTGATGATCTGATTTGCTGCTAAAGTCATTTGGGAACAATGGGAACATTAGAAATACAGTCTTAGAACATATTTTTGTTAGCTGAGGAAATGTGAACTGGTTGCTGATCTGGGATGTAAAAATCAGACACTTCTGTACGTGGATTTGATCTTTCTTGATTTTATCTTGGTGGCTCCTGCCCCTGGAACTGCTAAAATAAAATATAAATATGGTGAGCTGCCCCTGGAGGAGGCAGACCCAGCCTTGGCACTGCTCTGTCCAGTACGCGCTCTTCGCGCCTATGTAGACAGGACGCAGTGTTTCAGGACCTCAGACCAGCTCTTTGTCTGTTATGGTGGGAAGCTGAAGGGAAAGGCTCTCTCCAAGCAAAGGTTGTCTCACTGGATAGTGGACGCCATTGCTTGGCATACCAGCAGCAAGGTCGACCGTGCCCCCTTGGTGTGACTGCCCACTCCACCCGGAGTGTGGCATCCTCTTGGGCTCTAGCGCATGGCGCCTCGCTAACAGACATCTGCAGAGCTGCAGGCTGGGCGACACCGAACACATTCGCCAGATTCTACAATCTCAGAGTGGAACCTGTGTCCTCTCATGTACTCGCTTCAACCAGCTAGTACTGGACCCGCTCAGGTGTCTTCGCTTGCTCGCCATTCCACTTCACGGACTGGATACGTGCGATATTCTCCTCAGGTGAGCTTCCCCGAAAACCCTGAGTTCCTCCAGCACTTCTGACGTCGGCGCCAGTGTCTATTGCCGGCTAGGTGCCTCCCGTGTGCATGGTCCCTCACCTGAGCGACCCCCACATGTGTATTTCCACTGTAAGCCTCTCTGAGCGTGTGTCTTTCCCTTGGCAAGCCACCTTGCCACCCCTGGGGTTGAAATATTCCACCTGCGGCTGGACACCCCAGTGTTCTCCATATGCATCCTTCGGGTCATATGTGTATTCTCTAAGTCCCCCCCCTCTGGGTTGGCAATAATTGCATATTTCCTCTAAAATTGTGGGATATGCTCCCCAGTGTACCTTGGTATTCCTGTGCTAAATAGGAGTCCTTCGTCCGTGCTAGTCTCACGACAGGGATCTCAGACTTACGCAGGGCACTGGAAGACAGCTGAGAAGGTGGCGTGATTAGACTGGTACCCCATTCGTCGTCATCCGACGGAACTCGGAGTGACAACGAAAGGGAACGTCTCGGTTCCGTCTGCCTGCCACTTTCTGCTGTACCGCGGGGATCGCCTGAGCTCAGTCTTGGCTCCTCAGCGAAGAAACATATCTGCATGTTGCCGGCGTCCTCCTTTTATACCCACGAGGTAAGGCGGAGATATGCTATGCAAATTCCACAGACCCATGGCATTTCTTTGCCATTGGCTCGTTTTGTAATACTCGAAGTTGATAGGCTTTCTAAGCGAAACCCCATTCGTCGTCATCCGACGGAACGTCTCGGTTACGGATGTAACCCTCGTTCCCTGAGTAGGGAACGGAGACGTTCCGTTACGTTCCGTTATATACGGTCTAGCTGGATTGAGCAGAGCGACTAATTTACATGATCACTGTTAGAGGAGGCAGGGTGATGGATAAGGGCAGAGCCACCTGAAGACTAAAGTGCATAGCTAGGGCATGGTGGGCAGGGGTCAGGAATGTGCTTGCGCAACCTTAATCATGAAATTTAGAGACTACAAAATCTGAGATCAAGATATGCACCCTTCATCTAGGTGATCGATCACTTAATTAGGCACTGAGTGGGCCAGTGTTAACAGATGAGAGAATTTTTTATTTATATATATATATATATATATATATATATATATATATATATATATATTTTTTTTTTTTTTTATATATATATATATATATATATATATATATATATATATTTGAACTATTAATTGCTGTTGATTTATGATTGAATAAGAGATAGTTATATTTACAGAAAACGAGCTGAGATCCAATAGTGTGCCCCCTTTTATAAGTTGAAGTCTGCAATCATCTAGGTATAAGTCGAGATCTTTCCGGCGCTCGGGAAGTGATTGAAAAAACATCTCCATAAATGCATTACCGAAACAATAACAAATTCAGAGAAGGTCGTAAAACAAGTTGAATAGCCTTAATAGGTACTGCTCCTTTAAGATGGAAGGCAATTCGTCTCGTCTTTCACAATGGTGAGTGAGCAGATGAGGAGCGCGAGCTGTAATATATGGCATATACATATGCGATTTAATAACAAAGTTACTCTTAAGCTTCATTTAATTATATTCAGCAACCCAGTTGATAGTATTTTGCAACTGGCCTTGAGTGCGTGGGATCGACGATGCAGTTACGTGAATCTTTGCATACACTTACCATTTCAATGAGCTATTCGGCCCACTGTTTACTGTTTAAAGCGCTGCAGTATGTTGCGTTGCAGACTGCAGTATCGGCAGTTATTTTAAAGCTACCACATCACCACATTTGAACTTCACCGCTTGAAGGGAACAATAGAGTAGCAAGTTAATATACTTACCTGAATGAAGTTTAATCATAGTAAAAGGGGAACTTTTTGAAAAAACACTGAGTGGAGATCGACTCTCATGAGATTTAAAGCTGCCACACGCTTGTTTCTTACACAAGTGTGTCGCACTCGCGCATCGCGAAAGTTGCTGAGATCAAAATCAACGATGTGACTTGTGTTGTTATGTTTGGTATCGAAACGCGAGTAAGTGAACGCCAGCAGCTGTTTCTGCGAACTAAATGGAAGCGTAATTGGCATCAAAAACTTTGCTACGACACCTGCGGGCAACAACATGGGACGGTAAGATCAGTCTTTTATATTCAATGTCAAGCTGTGATTGGTAGCGTGGAATTGTAAATTAATGACGTGGCAGTGAAGTCTTTCTGGTAGAACTTCCGCTTACGCTTTCATTTCTTCAGAAATGTCTCTCCAGGAAAGCCAAAGCGTCGGGCCATGATCATTAAGCAATCCCAATGCAGTCCCGGCAAACAGATCATGCTGTTGAGGCCGCTGAGAAAGCGTGGTTACTTCATGATCACTGTCGCTGCATTCGGTATCCTCAGCAGTAAAAGGCATACCAGTCTCAGGAGTCCATAAGGCCGTACGGCAACACAAGATAAAGAATAAAAATAATAAATGCATTTTTTTTTTATTAAATCGTTACTTAGCCGCGCACACCAGAGAAAAGCAGGCTAATTATAATACTTCGATTAAAACAAATTGAGGACAGACCAACAAACACGTCTACATGCTAGCCGCCATCTTGAATGTATGCGTTTATCATCTGTTCAGCAAAGATCCTCCTGAATTAATGAGGCTTGTCAATCATCGTGCAGAATATGATAATCAGGGTTATTGATGCAGATCTATAAGCAGACGGATATTACGATAGAATATTATGGTCTGTTTGCAGTTCGTCTCTGGGTTTGGCTTCAGTCTTCACCGCAAAGCTCACAGAAACGGCCCTGAAACGAGCAGAGAGACGGAATGAGACGATTTACATCAGATATCAGTCGCCTCTTATTCTCTCAGTTTTTCTTTCCCACTGAAACGAGGCGACGGTGGTGAAGATGATGAAGATGATGGACAGGAGGATGAAGGGGCCTCAGGCTAGGAGAAAAGAGCCTTTGGACAATGATAAGAAAGGGAGGGGTATGTTTTCGAGGATGTTCTTTTGTATATAAACTGTGTACAATGAGAAGACTTTTGCCCTTCTCATGTCAGACTCTGTCTGTGTGTGAACTGCCTTTCTTGCAAGAAATAAAGACTTATACTTATGATTTTCGAGATCTGCAGTTGTCTTTCAATTGTTATTTAAGGTCTGTGAAAAAAATTTCCACGACAAACTATTTTGTATTATTTTTAAACTATTACTATTTTATTAATTAAAAACTGCATCACATTAGCAAACATTGTGTACTCATTGTAGGCAGAAACAATGAGCCGCCAAGAACTACTCTTACCAAATAGCAATTAGCCAGAAGAGCTAATCAGTCTTACTAAACTCATTTATTTTGAATGAATTCAGTTCAATTGTGTGTACAAATGTCTTCAATTCAATTAAGTACGGGTAATGAATTATTTTTGATATATGTAAATATAAGCGGGTTGATTTGTGTGATGATTCTGACGTGGAGCTGTGAAGTGTTTCCAGATCCAGGAAAACGTCTCAGGTTACTATTGTAACCATAGTTCCCTGAGAACAGGGAACGAGACGATGCGTCGATCGACGCCATGGGAACGCCCCCAGCGTGACTGCGTCTGAAGCATCTATGTCAACTAGTCCAATGGAAAGAATGAGCGTCACGGGCGGGTGACGTAATGACCAGGAAATGATAAAAGCACATCCGGTGCAAACCGGCATTAGCTTCGAAAATTGCCGAAGCAAGCCGATCACAGGGATGCAGGAAGTATGGCAGGGTGACGCATCGTCTCGTTCCCTGTTCTCAGGGAACTATGGTTACAATAGTAACCTGAGACGTTCCCTTACGAAGGGAACTCAACGATGCGTCGATCGACGCCATGGGAACGAGAATACCCAAAGCGCCAGAATTCCAAGTACCTGAGTGTTAGTCTGTTGTAACTAAGCACTAAGCACCTGAGAACCTGGGGCAGCATCCAGGTCCAGGCAGTAAAACCTAATGAATGTGAGCGGTGAGGACCAGCCTGCCGCATCACACACGTCTTGAAGAGAAACTCCAAGTAATAAGGCTTTAGAGGCCGCCATACCCCTCGTAGAGTGAGCTCTGACCGCCAAAGGACACGGCTGGTCAGAGCACTCGTATGCAAGTGAAATAGCCTCAACTATCCACTTACTAACCGTCTGTTTAGAAGCAGGAAGACCCTTCTCAGGTGATCCAAGCAAATAAATAACTGGTCGGACTTCCTCATTGAAGATGTCCGATAAACATAAGTATCCAGTGATCGCACTGGACACAAGAGGTTCAGCCTTTCCTGGTCCGCAGTGTGCCACGAAGGAAACGTGAAATCAGGGGGTCTCGACCCAACGATGTACCCCCCACAGGGCGTGGTAAGCCGCAATGGCCGCCACGTAGACCTAAAGCGTGGAAGGGCATAGACCTGACGTAAAGCGCTCCTGCAGGAACTCGAGTACTGTGTTCACAGAATAGTTAACCGGATCCCACTGATGTCGGTGACACCATACAGAAAAAACTTTCCATTTAAGCGCATATAGTTTCCTAGTAGCTGGAGCTCTGGAGCTTAGAATGGTCTCAACAACCTCAGTTGAGAGACCACTCTCTATGAGTTGGGCCCCCTCAGAGGCCAAACCCACAGGTTCCAAATCTCCGGTCGGGGGTTTTGAAATATTGTGCCCCCGGCCTGAGACAGAAGGTCTCTCCTGATCGGGATTTCTCCAAGGGAGGACCGTCTAAGAGATGGATCAGGTCCGCAAACCAGATCCGACTCGGCCAGCGTGGTGCTACTAGCAGTAGGCTTATTCCGTACTGGCGAACTCGCTCCAGAACTCCTGGGTGCAGAGCAACAGGGGGAAATGCGTACAGACGTAGCCTCGGCCACGTCTGCACCATAGCATCCAGCCCAGGGGGCTGGGTGAGTAAGGGAGAACCAAAGTGGACAGTGCGTCGTATGCTGAGACGCAAACAGATCCACCTCTGCTTGGCCGTAAAACTCCCAAATAATCCCCTGGCCTCAGCTCCTGCCTCGACAGGATGTCTGCTCCAATATTTTGGTCCCCAAGAATATACACTGCCCTCAGGGAGAGTACCTTCCCCAGAGACCACAGGAGGATCCTCAGACCCCCTGACGGTTCAGATAAGAGACCACCGATGTGTTGTCTGTACGGACGAGCACATGATGACCCCTCAGGTCTGGGAGGAATTGCTTCAACGCATTGAAGACAGCCATCATCTCCAGGCAATTTATGTGCCACGAGAGATGATGACTCTTCCACAGACCCTGAACCGAGCGGCCTTCCATTACCGCTCCCCAGCCGGTGAGGGAAGCATCTGTCGAGATAGTAACTCGATGGCAAAGAGCTCCAAACACCGGACCCTGGGTTAAGAACCAGTGCTTCCTCCATATAACTAAGGCACGAAAGCAACGCCGCGTGACCTTGATCATACGAAGTGGGTTTCCCCTCGGGGAGAACCCTCTGGTCCTGAGCCACCACTGTAAAGGCCTCATGTACAGCAGGCCAAAAGGTATCCCGTTGGACGCTGCTGCCAAAAGACCCAACAGTCTCCCGAACTGTTTTACAGTGTGTGACTGGCCTAGCTTCAGCTCTTTTGTGGCTGACAGGATAGCAGCTACACGAACGGGCGATAGGGTGGCCCGCATCGTCACTGAATCCCATACCACACCAAGGAAAGTGGTTCTCTGTACTGGAGAAAGCACACTCTTCTTGGTATTGAGCCTCAACCCCAACATCTGCATATGAGCGAGAACGACACCTCGGTGCCGAACCGCCAACTGCTCTGATTCCGCTAGAATCAGCCAGTCGTCGATGTAGTTCAGAATACGTATGCCCTGCAGCCTGAGCGGGGCTAGAGCTGCATCTACGCATTTCGTGAACGTGCGGGGTGATAGAGCTAGACCGAAAGGAAGTACCCAATACTGGTATTCTTTGCCCCCGAAAGAAAACCTTAGGAACCTCCTGTGCTGAGGGAAGATGGAGACATGGAAGTAAGCGTCCTTCAGATCTATCGTGACAAACCAGTCCTCGGATCTGATTTGAGTCACGATCTGTTTGAGTGTCAGCATCTAGAACTTGAGTTCCTGTACTGAACGATTTAACAGACGAAGATCTAAAATGGGACGCAACTCTCCATCCTTTTTTGGAACAATGAAATAACGGCTGTAAAAACCCGACCTCGGTCGGGTGAGTACACCTGTTCTATAGCTTCTTTCGCTAACAGGGCCTTTACCTCTTGCTCCATTACCAGAGCCTGCTCGGGATGCACCACTGTGGGCAACACCCCGCTGTAACGAGGAGGACGTGAACCAAACAGGATTCTGTATCCTTTCTCTACAATCTGCAGGACCCAACGAGAAATATTCGGCAGAAGCTTCCACGCTGCCAGAAAATTTACTAAGGGAACCAGCCTCTCGAGGCTGGTCTCTGGTGTTAACGAGACAGCCAGTCCCGGAGCCTGAAACATAATGGCAGGAACTACCTGAACTGGCTGCTCTAAAACCCCCCTCAGAGGGCGCGAAACCGATGCAGTGCCGCAGCATAGCATCAGCGACTCGCTGGAGACCGCTGCGCCCCGAAGCACCAAGGGTGACGGGGTTGGCAGAACGGTCCCGTGAGGACCCCGAAGTGGAACGGGCACCGTATTCTGAGGTGTACACCGCTCCACTTCGGTCGGGGCTGTCCTCACAGGTCTGACGCCAGTGACGTCAGGACCTCTTTTTTTTTTTTTTTTTTTGAGCCGAAGTCTTCTTCGCCTGAAGAACGGTCCTCAGATCCGGCTTCGACTTAGAAGACTTCGACTGAGAGTGTTGCGCCTGTTTCCATTGTTTATGTGGAGGTGCACGAGACGAAACACTCTCTTTCTGTTGCACATGATATGATGAGCTCGACGGCTGGGGCTGCTCACGCCCAGCAGCCCCAGGGGGCTGGACACGGCGAGGGATAAACTTTTTAAAAGCGTCAGCTTGCTTCTTAGACTCCTGAAATCGCTCGACGACCGCGTGGACTGCGTCGCCAAAGAGACCAGAAGGTTCAAGCGGAGCATCTAATAAAAAAGCTCGATCTTTTTCTTTAATCTCTGACAGATTTAACCATAAGTGTCTCTCAGTAGCTACCAAGGCTGCCATAGACCGCCCAATTGCTCTGGCGGTCTCCTTAGTAGCCCTGAGAGAAAGATCGGTAGCACGACGAAGTTCTCGAATATCGTCATGAGTAATTCCCTCACTACTATCCAGATCCCCCAGCAGGTCAGCATGATACGCCTGTAGCACTTTTTTTGCCATTGCATACAGACATGCTCCAGCTTGACCTGCTGCCGTATAAGCTTTGCCCACTAAAACCGAGGTGGCTTTAAGCGGTCTAGTGGGCAAAGCCGAGGCTTTCAGGGACGATGCGGGACCAGGCATACTCTTTTAGCCCTCTTATTCTCGAATAAGTGTTAACTTGAGGGCTAAAAAGTCGTGAAGAGTAAGGTTTATTCCACGATTTCGATATTTCATTGTGAAGGTCAGGAAAAAAGGGAAGCTCTCGTGGTGGAGATAATGTAGTGGATGATAAAAAGCGCTCATCTAATTTACTTTTAGGACGAGCGCCTTTATTCTCAGATGGCCATACAATATTTAATTTTTTACAGCCCGTGACATAACATCCACCAGCTCATCATATGCTGGGGAAATAAATTGTGAATCTTTTTCCCCCCTGTGTGTGCTTTCACTCTCCATACTCATAACATCGACCTCCTCGGAGGAAGAGCATTGAAGTAATGGAGGGCTCTCTCCCCGGGCGGAAGAAACCGCAGAGCGTGCTTCCGACACCGGGGGGAGAGCGCTGGATCTTCCGGGTAAGGAAGGAGAAAAGGCCAAGAGACCCGTCTCCAACCCCTCCGAAAGATCCTTCCGCGATCCCCAGGAATGCATTCTCCGCGCCGCATCGGCAGACGCGGGTCCTGATCCCTGAGGATCGCGAGCCTGCCCACTCTTTACATCAAAGAGTGACAGGCGAGAGCGGAGCATGCGGAGCGGTATTCGCATTTCACAGTGTTGACACTCAGCCTCCTCGAAGGCTGAGACCGCATGCTCCACTCCCAAACAAATGACACAAAGCTCGTGTGTGTCCCCACCCGTTAAATAACGCGGGCAGGGAGGAACACACTGCTTGTACACTTGTTTCGCCATAACGTTTCCGAATAAATTGCAACAGACAACAATAAATAGACAGAGACAGTATAACACAGATCGCTTGCTGAGGCAACAGAAGCTAATGCCGGTTTGCACCGGATGTGCTTTTATCATTTCCTGGTCATGACGTCACCCGCCCGTGACGCTCATTCTTTCCATTGGACTAGTTGACATAGATGCTTCAGACGCAGTCACGCTGGGGGCGTTCCCATGGCGTCGATCGACGCATCGTTGAGTTCCCTTCGTAAGGGAACTGGATTCCTCATGATTCAAGCCCTGCCTGTATTTCAGATCCGCCAGCAGAGGGCAGTGATGATCTCACATGCACCGCTGAGGAGTCTGGGAAATAAACCAGTGACTCCTACAATCATTATTGCTGACCACTGCTCTAACCTGTCATGAGGTGTTGTTTCCATGACGACCAAAGCATTGTCATTATAACCATCACAGGATATAATTAACCGATAATGTTACATCAAACATAGTAACTAAGTGTTGTTTTACAATGACATAAAACCGCTGATGTGTTTGCTGTGAGAGTATTCAGGCCTTATTCAGTATTCAGTATTCAGCTGCACATTATATCTTCACATTCATTTGAAATTGTGGCATCAAATGATTTGCGATTTATCTAAATGTACATTTTGAGTTCTCACATCACACATATTATGATCAAACTTACAGTGAAGAGTCAAGGTGAACTTTGCTGTAAAAACCACAATAAGATCCATGGTCCATTGGTTTTTGTGAAACGTTACTGGACAAGCATCACAAATTCTCTAAATAGACTTTAATCACGAACGTAGCAGAAATACACATTATAAAAGACAATAACCAACAAGGGACTGAACAAAACAGGAGTTTAAATACGAGACGAACAACGTGACTCACAGGTGATAATCATACCTAACCATAGAAACTAACGAGGAGATGATCAGTAAACAAAACTGAACAGAGCAGAGAAACAGGAACTAAACTAAACAAAATAAGAGTCCCAGTCCACGTCAGCTTGGGCCCTGATGACTAGGGTGGCCATACGTCCGGATTTTGGCCGGAGAGTCCGGATTTTAAGCCCCCTGTCCGGCGTCCGGCGCAGCCTCAGGCCGGACACTCATTTGTCCTCCTTTTTGAGTTGCGCTGAATTGTTTAAAAAAAAGTAACCTATAAAAAACCCGCTAATTGATAGCGGCTCCCTGATGGCTGTAAATTAGTTCAAATCTCCTGGAATCTAGAGCCGCGCATGCGAGACAGAACTTGCTCCAAACCGTGCAGCGCGCGGCAGAGAGCGGGAGACCTTGCGTGCCCTCAGCACCCAATTCCCCCCCCGTCAACTAAACACATCACCAACAACCAAACCCCCCCGTCAACAAAACAGATCAGCAAAATATATGTGTCCTCCTTTTTGGTTTTATGGAAATGGCCACCCTAATGATGACTGCCGCTGTGGACACAACTAGTGCACAGGCTAGCATAGGCTCCCGATTGGCCAGACTGTTTCTTTTTTAAATGTACTTCAGCGTGAACAAAACTAGACTCTCTTTGGCCCATACGAAACATTTAAAAAAGCAGGTGATTGGATAGATGTGGCATTTGGGTAACATCTGTCCAATCAGCTACTGGTCAAATCATGTCAATCATTTTCTGTTACGTCACTGCTATTGCTAGACGGCATAGCGGCAACATGCCAGAAAGAACATACGATAGTGGAGCACAAACATGAAGAATACAAAGGTTAAAAGAACAACGTGACCAAGATATACTGAGAAAAATCCCTAAATTGACTGGATACTTCAAGGTAGGGGTGTGCAATATCACAATGTTTGATCGTGGACGATTAAAATATCTCCACGATCTGCTTTTGTAGACGTATCGTTCAAGTCTAAAATATTCATCCAAACATAGACCTCTACACTGAACAAATAAACAATTATAAATGTGCAGCATTCAGCATTCTGTAACAATTTTTTTTCGGATTTTCTAGACTATTTTAAGTCATAAAGTGAGCAGGATATATTAAAGTATTTTAATCATAATTAGAGCGCCTCCCTCAGGCTGAATAGAGCAAGGACATTCTGCAAAAAGTATGTCTGATGTGTTCAGCCGTTCGAATATAAAGCTTACAAACATATTTAACATAAACTAGTGCTAAGACCCAGACGCTACTGTTGTACAAAGCCACATACATTCACATCACATGTTAATCACATGTACATTCACAAAGCTTTATTATTTGCATGTGCTTTAAAGCCCAAACGACTGCCGTTCTTATACTGTATATATATATATTTTGTTACCTTGTATTATTTTTGCCTTATTATATTTTTGCCATATGGCCTCCCCACCCCTAGCTCACGGCTGCTGAGTCTTCACGGCTGCTGAGTCGAAGACTAGATCCACAGGACTGCCGGCTGGCGTCGGCTAGCATTGGTGCCGCGGGTGAAACTCCTGCAGCGGGCTCCTCAGCTGCTCATCATGTCACCGGTCATATCTCAGGGGATTTGGGGGAGTTATTTTACAATGACACGCATATTACACGGGTTGGTTTTAAGGCTGGTCCTTAGACACCAGTCAAGATGGCCGCCGTGACGATGCCGCAGCCTCACTACCATCTCACTCGGATCGGGAGTCTGAGACTGAGACAGAGGGGCCGAGCCAGACACTTCAGCCTCCCAAAGTGCTTCACACACAGATTTTAAATCTGCAGACACAGTTCACCTGCTCGTAGATGGAGGGAATCCCCGGCCCTGCTGTGGAGGACAGGACATAATCCTGCTACCTACAGCTCGGACCCTGAGACACATGCCAGTGTCTCCGGACTTGATGGCCACCGCTGAGCCTGTGTCTGTCCCTGTGTCATGGCCGCCCGATGGACTGTCTGGTCCGCCCTGTCAGGGTTCTGTCACCTCTGTTTGGTTTGTATCTGGTTTGGTGACAGAGCTCTGATATACCCGGTTTGTCATGTGTTTGTTCTTTAGGCCGTGTGTCCACCAAAGCGTTTTTTTACGCGGCTGGCGTCTCTTTTCAATTGTTTTCAATGGGAGCGCCGCGTTTTTAAAACGGCATGAGCGTAACGAGGCGCTGAGCTTTTTTTTTCACGCTGAAGCGCCGAGCGCTCAGCGTTTTTTACAGGTCGCCGAGAGTTGAAAAATGTTCAACTTTGGGTAAAACGCTGCGCTCATCACTGTCACTTTTTACCCAACCATCCAATCACAGTGGAGGAGGGGCCGGACTAATACCACACCGACCAACCACCACATTCTGCTTGTTAGATGTACAAAAAAAATCATTTAAAACATGAGCCAGAGAAAATACATTACATTATATCGACATTGTTATATAGAATCAACACAGAAACAAAATATGTGTGAAATGAGATACTTATAACACTTTCGCGGATATTCCGTATCATAACAGAGTGTCTCAACTGAAAAAAACGCAACACTGCCAAAACGCTCTCGAGCATCCACAGCTGGGCGTTTTCAGCAGAGCGCCTAGTGTTTTCAGCTGGCTAAAAACGCTTTGGTGGACACACAGCCTTAGTCTGGTTTGTTGTGAGCACATGGCTTGTCTTGTATTCCTTGTGTCAGGTGCTCTCCTGTCAATTGTCTGACCCTCCCATCTTGTTACCTGATTATTGATTAATTTGCCCCACCTGCCTTGTTCACTACCTTCTTTTGTTTGCTTCCTATTTAGTCTCTGTGTTTGCAGTCCTGTGCTGATTCGTTGTCTATGTTTCCCTTGTGATATGTTCCTATCTGATGCCTGTCTCGTTTCCCTCCATGGGGAGGTTTTTGTTTGTAGTTTGTTTATTTAATAAAAATCCTTATCTGCACTTGAATCCTCGCTTCACTATTTGACCTGCTGTAACACAATCAGCTTTTCCAAATGTTGATATAGCGCTCCGATTATTAATGACTTTTCCTGTAACCAACGGCAGCTCTTTTTCAAAACTGGGACTAATTAAACATAGACTGAGATCCATGATGGGCCAAACCCACTCAATCACCCGTCTCTGATGTCCATTGAAAATAATATTCTGTGCTAATTGTATTTTACTGGCCTCATTAAGGACTTCAAAATCAAGAAAGAAGTTCATTTGTTTTTCGATTTAAAATTGAAAGCAGAAAATGAGAAAACAACTCATTTATTCATTAAAAAAAGAGAATTGGGCTTGATTTTATATGTTTAGATTGAGGGGTATATAATGGATTCATGGCTTGAATATTCGATTTACGCCTATGGAATGTATGGAATATGGAATTCGCCTATGGAATTTACGCCTATGGAATTTACGCCTATGGAATGTCCTCACATATCACAAAAACAAACGTGTGTGTGTGCCAGGTCACATTACTGTTTGTGTGTGGACTATGTATGGCAGTAAATAAAAGTGTCCAGTAAAGCATAATGATATGCGGGGCCTCACACACAGAGCCTAGGGGCCGACCACCTTAATCTGCCCCTGCCTGTGGCCTAGATTTAAATTGTTTGTTAAATTGTTTAATATTATTTATTTATTTTAATTTAATTAATAATCCAAGGCCTCCATCATTGTTCTTTAGTCCTTCATTTTCCACTGTTCATTGTGTCTGCTTCTCATCGTCTTGTAAATTTTGAAACAATAAAATGAATAAAGCAAGGATGCCAGTGCTGTAAGGTGTTTATTCAGATTAAACACAATTCACCATACATTTGCTGACTTAAAATCATCCAAGGCCTCCACAATTGTGCTTTTATTTCTTCATTTCCGTTTATTTTTTTCTCCTTCTATTAGATTTTTAAAATTGCTCTTATAACACTGGTTACAAAGACAACCACGGCTCCAATAAGGGCACCGATAACGCCCCATGCTGCAGTTTCCACCTATAAGAATAAAGAGAAAGTATTTATTTTCTAAATCATTTTCTAATGAAACTTGTTGCTTCTGTGACCTTAATCCTAATTTTAAATTAATTTAAACAATTTTGCCATAATATAGTCTGTAATCCTGTGATTTGCACATTTGAGACATTTATGAGTATCCTACAATATTATTCTGTGTGCGAGGTCGTGCCGATCTACTGTATCTACTGTACCTGATGGGCCTGCTGTATCTACTGTATCTACTGTATCCAATGTACCTGATGGGCCTGCTGCATCTACTGTATCTACTTTATCTACTGTACCTGATGGGCCTGCTGTATCTACTGTATCTACTGTACCTGATGGGCCTGCTGTATCTACTGTATCCAATGTACCTGATGGGCCTGCTGTATCTACTGTATCTACTGTATCTGATAGGCCTGCTGTATCTACTGTACCTACTGTACCTGATTGGTCTGCTGTATCTACTGTATCTACTGTACCTGATGGGCCTGCTGTATCTACTGTATCTACTGCACCTGATGGGCCTGCTGTATCTACTGTATCTACTGTACCTACTGTACCTGATGGGCCTGCTGTATCTACTGTATCTACTGTACCTGATGGGCCTGCTGTATCTACTGTATCTACTGCACCTGATGGGCCTGCTGCATCTACTGTATCTACTGTATCCAATGTACCTGATGGGCCTGCTGTATCTACTGTATCTACTGTACCTGATGGGCCTGCTGCATATACTGTATCGACTGTATCTATTGTACCTGATGGGCCTGCTGCATCTACTGTATCTACTGTACCTGATGGGCCTGCTGTATCTACTGTATCTAATGTACCTGATGGGTCTGCTATATCCACTGTACATACTGTATCTACTGTACCTGATAGGCCTGCTGCATCTACTGTATCTATTGTATCTACTGTACCTACTGTACCTGATGGGTCTGCTATATCTACTGTACCCGATGGGCCCGCTGAATCTACTGTATCTACTGTACCTACTGTACCTGATTGGTCTGCTGTATCTACTGTATCTACTGTACCCGATGGGCCTGCTGTATCTACTGTATATACTGTATCTACGGTACCTGATGGGCCTGCTGTATCTACTGTATCTACTGTACCTGATGAGTCTGCTATATCTACTGTATATACTGTATCTACTGTACCTGATGGGCCTGCTGCATCTACTGTATCTATTGTATCTACTGTACCTACTGTACCTGATGGGTCTGCTGTATCTACTGTATCTACTGTACCTGATGGGCCTGCTGTATCTACTGTATCTACTGTACCTGATGGGCCTGCTGCATCTACTCTATCGACTGTATCTACTGTACCTGATAGGCCTGGTGTATCTACTGTATCTACTGTACCTGATGGGCCTGCTGTATCTACTGTATCTACTGTACCTGATGGGTCTGCTATATCCATTGTATATACTGTATCTACTGTACCTGATGGGCCTGCTGCATCTACTGTATCTATTGTATCTACTGTACCTACTGTACCTGATGGGTCTGCTGTATCTACTGTACCTGATGGGCCTGCTGTAACTACTGTATCTACTGTATCTACTGTACCTGATGGGTCTGCTGTATCTACTGTATCTACTGTACCTGATGGGCCTGCTGTAACTACTGTATCTACTGTACCTGATGGGTCTGCTGTATCTTCTGTACCTGCTGGGCCTGCAGGGATTCTGACTTTCCGTATCTCAACAGCGTAACAAAGTGCTCACAGTTGTTTTTAAGCGGATTGTACGGACGACTCTGTCCCACAAGGCTCTGTGCGTCTTTCAGAATATCTTCAATGGGACGAGGGTTACGCTGATCATCCAGACGATTGTTGACACGGTATTCATCTTTGCGAACCACATCCTTAAGTCTCTCTCTCTTCACTCTTATCTACTGTATCTACTGTATCTACTGTACCTGATGGGTCTGCTGTATCTACTGTACCTGATGGGCCTGCTGTATCTACTGTATCTACTGTACCTGGTGGGCCTGCTGTATCTACTGTATCTACTGTACCTGATGGGTCTGCTATATCTACTGTATATACTGTATCTACTGTACCCAATGGGCCTGCTGTATCTACTGTATCTACTGTACCTACTGTACCTGATTGGTCTGCTGTATCTACTGTATCTACTGTACCCGATGGGCCCGCTGTATCTACTGTATCTACTGTACCTACTGTACCTGATTGGTCTGCTGTATCTACTGCATCTACTGTACCTGATGGGCCTGCTGTATCTACTGTATATACTGTATCTACGGTACCCGATGGGCCTGCTGTATCTACTGTACCTACTGTACTTGATTAGTCTGCTGTATCTACTGTATCTACTGTACCTGATGGGCCTGCTGTATCTACTGTATCTACTGCACCTGATGGGCCTGCTGTATCTACTGTATCTACTGTACCTACTGTACCTGGTGGGTCTGATGTATCTACTGTATCTACTGTACCTGATGGGCCTGCTGTATCTACTGTATCTACTCTATCTACTGCACCTGATGGGCCTGCTGTATCTACTGTATCTACTGTACCTGATGGGCCTGCTGTATCTACTGTATCTACTGTACCTGATGGGCCTGCTGTATCTACTGTATCTACTGTATCTACTGTACCTGATGGGCCTGCAGGGATTCTGACTTTCCGTATCTCAACAGCGTAACAAAGTGCTCACAGTTGTTTTTAAGCGGATTGTACGGACGACTCTGTCCCACAAGGCTCTGTGCGTCTTTCAGAATATCTTCAATGGGACGAGGGTTACGCTGATCATCCAGACGATTGTTGACACGGTATTCATCTTTGTGAACCACATAGTTAAGTCTCTCTCTCTTCACGATGGCCTTGTCTTCTCCTACTGAACTCCCACTGCTGGACCCAGCGTTGGCACGCCCGGCTACAGAGAAAGAAATGTAAAATTAAAAACAATCATGACTCATGAGACTTGAATGGAATAAATGTTTCAGATTCAGTAAAGGTTCAGCTCAGTTGACCATGTGGGGCGGCAGTGGCTCAGTGGTTCATGTAGGTTGTCTACAAACTGAAAGGTTGGTGGTTCGATCCCCGGTTCCACCTGACCAAGTGTCAAAGTGTCCATGAGCAAGACACCTAACCCCAGCTGCTCCCGACGAGCTGGATGGCGCCTTGTATGGCTGACACCGCTGTCGGTATATGAATGAGTGAGTGTATGGGTGAATGTGAGGCAATATGTAAAGTGCTTTGGTGGCCATTGAGTCTGTTAAAGCGCTATATAAATGCAGTCCATTTACCTCACATTCTGTGCACGGTTACTTCCTGGTGTTCAATAAGCCAGCTTGGGCATTTCCTGTTAGCTGTCATTCTGGACCCGTTGTAAATCCACACAAAACCATCAATGGTTGATCTTTTATTGTTGTATTTATATTTTAATGCAGTTAGCACACGTACGTTATTTGCCAATAAACCAGTTTTATTGATTGCAATAAAAACGAAGCTAACACAGGAACGCTGGAATAAGAAACACGTCTGTAATTGGATACGCACATGCAACGTTTTCCAGGACTTCAAATGTTATTTTTAATGTGATGATCAAAACATTATTTCCTCGTCCATCGGAGATCATCCACATTTGTAAAACCGAACGTTTCCAGATGTAGGAAGTCCAACATTTAATAGAAACACTTTTATTTACAAATAAAAAAGACAGTAATTCCCACTCTGACCAGCAGAAGAGGAGCATTTATTGGCTCTTATTAGCCGTTTCCAGTCATATTTTCACATTCAGATATTACCCACGTATCTTGTGATTGAGTGACACAGAAAGTGAGCACGACTCCGTCGCTCTATAATCACTGAAGCTGTCAGTCAAGCTCATGATTTCAGCACACTTGTGAAAACTCACATTCTGTTCAATGATTAACTAAAGTGCATATTTACTGACAGTGTGTTGATGAGAAAACTGATGGTCGTATAGATCTTTGCTGAGGAGGAACACTGAGGAACGTGTGTTTTTTTATGTTGTCTTGTTTAAATAACTGAATTAATGCTAGGTCTGAATATATTTAAGTGTATTCTGATTATGAACTAAATATTACACTAGTGATGCTGTTAAAGCTACTGACACACCATATGGTCAATAGCATGTAAAGCATGTAAAACACTCACAGGCTGAGGTCAGGTGAATCACATATCCATCGCCGACATACAAAGCCCAGTGCTTATATCCTAACGGTCTGGAGATTTCAATGAGGTCTCCACGCTTCAGTTTCTTATCATACGATCCAACAATAAGAAAGTGTTAAGTTTGCCTAAAAACAGCTGCTGTACTCATGACATATGCTCGTTTCAGAGGTTTATAAGTATTTAGCTTTCTGTTTCCTTAGAGAACAACTTGTGTCGTTTTTAAACTCTTTCAAGCTCTGTTACCGTAGTAAAACTGCTTTCCGACAACCTTTGATCAATGAGCTTTTATATCAGAAACATCAGCCCAGAAAATATTTATTTGCTGAGAGATGCTGTCTTTCATTCTCTCCGTACATTTGAGTTCATTACAATATATTTACCTTGGCCATGGCAAACTCCTTCTGCTCTTCTGCTCTTCACTGTAATCCTGTTAGAAACACATGAAGCTTTTATACACACAGGGGCAGGTCCTTAAATCATGAATAGTCAGTTAAATGGCATCTTACACCGTATGCAACAAACTTTTCTTGCTGTCTCTTGCAAAATACAAGAAAATACAGACAATCTTTGTGGGAACAGTTCACTTAAACGAAGCGAACGAAACACAGACGCTCCAAGTGTGAAAATGCCCTGAATGTGCACTCTTTTATTTCCATATACATTTATGTGTGCACTGTGTTAAATTACTTTATATCCTATAAACATTAGCATGAACTGTTGTTTAATGGGTTTATGCAGAAAATAGGCATTTATAATAGGTATTTATTCTTCTATTAAGTAAACTCGTGTCTCTGCACTGTCACTGTTAGAACACACTCTTTCTTTCTCTGATCATCTCTGGCAGTAAATGCCCATCACAGGAGTGTTAATGTGTGTGTTTCTCACGGGTGTCTGTTTCCTATAAAGTCAAACCCTGATTCTCCTAAACATATTTAACTGATGATGATGATGCCGAAGATGATGAAGATGATGATGATGAAGATGATTATGATGAAGATGAAGATGATGATATAGAGGAAGACTTTCCCTTTAAATGGCTTCTTTTTGTTGACTGCATGTGTAACTATAGATCAGTGTGAGTTTACCTGGGTCAGGACGTTCATGTTAAAATGGATCAGGTTTGTTTGGATTGGGTTTTCAAGCAGTGAAACACTTCAGCAATAGAACAACTGTTAGTTTCCTGTTTTTAACCGCAGCACAAAGCTTCACTTCTGCTTGAGTGAAAAAAACAAAAAAACAACTTTATGACAAACGGAAACTCTGAGAGCATGCTTAAAATCGTTTCGGTTACGGATGTAACCCTCGTTCCCTGAGTAGGGAACGGAGACGTTCCGTTGGATGATGACGAATGGGGTTTCGCTTAGAAAGCCTATCAACTTCGAGTATTACAAAACGAGCCAATGGCAAAGAAATGCCATGGGTCTGCGGAATTTGCATAGCATATCTCCGCCTTACCTCGTGGGTATAAAAGGAGGACGCCGGCAACATGCAGACATGTTTCTTCGCTGAGGAGCCAAGACTGAGCTCAGGCGATCCCCGCGGTACAGCGGAAAGTGGCAGGCAGACGGAACGTCTGCCTACTCAGGGAACGAGGGTTACATCCGTAACCGAGACGTTCCCTTTCGTTGTCACTCCGAGTTCCGTCGGATGACGACGAATGGGGTACCAGTCTAATCACGCCACCTTCTCAGCTGTCTTCCAGTGCCCTGCGTAAATCTGAGATCCCTGTCGTGAGACTAGCACGGACGAAGGACTCCTATTTAGCACAGGAATACCAAGGTACACTGGGGAGCATATCCCACAATTTTAGAGGAAATATGCAATTATTGCCAACCCAGAGGGGGGGGGACTTAGAGAATACACATATGACCCGAAGGATGCATATGGAGAACACTGGGGTGTCCAGCCGCAGGTGGAATATTTCAACCCCAGGGGTGGCAAGGTGGCTTGCCAAGGGAAAGACACATGCTCGAGAGAGGCTTACAGTGGAAATACACATGTGGGGGTCGCTCAGGTGAGGGACCATGCACACGGGAGGCACCTAGCCGACGCGCAGGCAATAGACACTGGCACCGACGTCAGAAGTGCTGGAGGAACTCAGGGCTTTCGGGGAAGCTCACCTGAGGAGAATATCGCACGTATCCAGTCCGTGGAGTGGAATGGCGAGCAAGCGAAGACACCTGAGTGGGGTCCGGTACTAGCTGGTTGGAGCCAGTACACGAGAGTACACAGGCTCCACTCGGAGATTATAGAATCTGGCGAATGTGTTGGGTGTCGCCCAGCCTGCAGCTCTGCAGATGTCTGTTAGCGAGGCGCCATGCGCTAGAGCCCAAGAGGATGCCACACTCCGGGTGGAGTGGGCAGTCACACCAAGGGGGCACGGTCGACCATGCTGCTGGTATGCCAAAGCAATGGCGTCCACTATCCAGTGAGACAACCTTTGCTTGGAGAGAGCCTTTCCCTTCAGCTTCCCACCATAACAGACAAAGAGCTGGTCTGAGGTCCTGAAACACTGTGTCCTGTCCACATAGGTGCGGAGCGCGCGTACTGGACAGAGCAGTGCCAAGGCTGGGTCTGCCTCCTCCAGGGGCAGCGCTTGCAGGTTCACCACCTGGTCCCGGAAGGGAGTGGTAGGAACCTTGGGCACATATCCAGGCCGGGGTCTCAGGATCACGTGAGAGTAAGCCGGCCCAAACTCCAGGCACGCTTCGTCAACGGAGAATGCGTGCAGGTCCCCTACCCTCTTGATGGAGGCCAATGCAACCAGGAGCGCTGTCTTCATTGACAGGAACTTAAGCTCCACTGATTGCAGAGGCTCAAAGGGAGCACTCTGCAGGGCAGTTAACACCACTGAGAGGTCCCAAGAGGGAACGAGAGGAGGGCGAGGAGGATTCAGTCTCCTCGCTCCTCTCAGGAACCTGACGATCAGGTCGTGCCTTCCCAAGGACTTACCTTCGATAAAGTCGTGTTGTGCGGCAATAGCGGCTACATAGACTTTGAGGGTGGAGGGAGACAGCCTTCGCTCCAACCCATCTTGTAGGAAAGAAAGCACGACACTGATCGAACATCTTCGGGGGTCTTCTCGGCGAGAAGAGCACCAGTTGACGAAGAGGTTCCACTTCAACGCGTAGACATGTCTCGTGGACGATGCTCTAGCGGAAGTGATGGTAGCCACCACCGGTGGTTGTAGGGTACTCAAACCTGCCTTGTCCCGTCCAGGAGCCACACATGGAGGTTCCAGAGATCGGGACGAGGGTGCCATAGGGTGCCCCGTCCCTGAGAAAGGAGGTCCTTCCTCAGAGGTATGGGCCAGGGAGGTGCTGTCGCGAGGAGAACCAATTCGGAGAACCAGGTCCTGGTGGGCCAGTACGGCGCAACCAGAATGACCTGCTCCTCCTCCTCCCTGACCTTGCGCAAGGACTGCGCAAGAAGGCTCACTGGGGGAAACGCATACTTGCGGCCCTGCGGCCAGCTGTGCATCCGCGCCGAGCGTGCCCTCGGTCAGGGAATAATACTGGGCGCAATGGGTCGAGTCGTGGGAGGCAAACAGATCTATCTGTGCGTCCCCGAACTGGTCCCAAATCAGCCGAACCGACCGGGGATGGAGCCGCCATTCTCCCGGGAGGGGCTGAAGCCGTGATAGCTCGTCGGCCACACAGTTCAGGGCTCCGGGGATATAAATGGCACGAAGCGACCTCAGATGCTTCTGGCTCCATATGAGGAGGTGGCGGGCGAGTTGCGACATACGGCGGGAGCGCAGACCACTTTGACGGTTGATGTACGCTACAGTGGCGGTATTGTCTGATCGGACTAGTACGTGCTGGCCCTTGAGCACGGCTCGGAAGCGGCGCAGGGCGGGACGTACAGCCAGCAACTTGAGGCAATTGACGTGCCATAGGCGCTGGGGTCCTGTCCAGGAGCCCGCGGCAGCACGTCCATTGCACATGGCGCCCCAGCCCGTGGTAGAGGCATCTGTCGTGACAACAACATGCCGGGAAGCTCGTTCCAGGGGCACTCCGGCCCGTAGAAAACTGAGGTTCGACCACGGGGTGAAGGTCTGACGGCAGGTCGGAGTAACTGGTACTCGGAGGGTGCCGTGTTGCCATGCCCACCTCGGGACTCGGTCGCGAAGCCAAAGCTGAAGCGGTCTCATATGAAGCAATCCGAGCGGCGTTGCCGCGGCTGCAGATGCCATATGCCCCAGCAGCCTCTGAAAAAGTTTCAGTGGGACCACACTCTTGCCCTCGAATTGTCTCAGGCAAGTCAGCAGTGACTGCGCACGCTCGCTCGTAAGCTGGCGACCGAGTCGATCTCCATACCGAGAAAAGAGATCCTCTGCACAGGGCAAAGTTTGCTCTTCTCCCAGTTGACCCGAAGGCCCAGACGGGCTAAGTGCCGGAGCACTAGGTCCCTGTGTTCGCAAACCTGGTCTCGAGAGTGAGCTAGGCTCAGCCAGTCGTCGAGATAGTTCAGGATGCGAACCCCGTGTTCCCATCGGGGAACAAGGGCTGCCTCGACGACCTTCGTGAAGACGCGAGGAGACAGGGCTAGCCCGAATGGGAGAACCGCGTACTGATATGCCTGCCCCTCGAAAGCAAACCGTAGGAACGGTCTGTGTCGAGGGAGAATGGAGACATGAAAGTAGGCGTCCTTCAGGTCGATCGCTGCAAACCAATCCTGAGGCCGCACACATTCGAAAATGCGCTTGGCCGTGAGCATCTTGAAGTCTGTGAAGGGAGCGGTTCAGCACACGCAGGTCCAGGATTGGCCGTAACCCACCGGTTTTCTTCGGGACAATGAAGTACGGGCTGTAGAAGCCGGACCTCATTTTGGCTGGAGGGACAGTCTCGATCGCACCCTTCGCCAGCAGGGTGGCAACCTCCGCTCTCATGATAGGGGCATTGCCACCGACCATAGTGGAGCGGACTCCCCTGAAACGGGGAGGAGACCGCGCGAACTGAATCGTGTAGCCGAGCCTGATCGTTCCTGCGACCCAGCGGGACAGGTTGGGGAGCTCTAACCAGGCCCCCAAGAATCCAGATGGTTGTCAGGCTGATCCGCTGGGAAGACCACGCTGTGGTTGCAGCCGTTGTGTGTGCTGACGCGGAAATACACTGCAGCCAGTAATACCACACAGAAGGAGATTGACGTCACCACATGGAAAGAAGCGTAAATGGATGGAGAAGCATAGGTTACTGTAAAGCTACGTCTTAGTTGGTGCTTATCTTGGCGAAAGCTGAGTACAAATCAGCATGAAGTTTTGACATCTACTCTCGTGTAATGGAAATCGTTAACTATTATTTACTCAATTTTTTTGGTGAAACATTTTTACACTCAAAAAAATTGAGTAAATTTTAAAGCTGTGAAATCAATTAAATATACTGTATGAATTGAGTAAAAAAATAGTAAATCTGAGTAACTGCATATAAAATTGAGTAGAAATAATTTAACATTTAAAAATATATAATATATTTATGAGTACTTTAACTGTTTTTATTTATGAGTAATACTAACTTTTTTATTTTCTCTAACCCTTTGTAAAATAGTATTCCATACAACCATCAGTATACATGACATTGGCCTTTATTGTCGATGAGTACAGCAATAAAGCATATTTTACACTGTTTTAACATGTAGCCTATACAATATTGCCTACATTTAAACTCATTTAACAAACATTTTAGATCATCAGATTATTTTTGATCGGCATTACAGAAAATCCCAAAATTTTCCCACTGAAAACCATCAGAGGCAACAACTTCAGCCACTCCAAAATCCACAAGCTTTTCGTTTTGGTCCATGTGTATTTTTTGACCGGCATACTCAGCGTAATAGACATGTGGATTAGTTTGGCCAGCAGTTCCCTCTCTTCGCATCTGTGTGTACTGCGGGGTAATTTGTGCCAGTGCACGCCTTACAGCTCTTTCACCCAGCCTGTATCCCGAAGCTCTCAACATCCCAGTCATCATCTTTCTACCGTACACAGGGCCGCTAACAGTAACTGTTGGTCGAACAACTGCATCCACACCATCTCTCCCTAGCCGTGCGTAATCGAAATGATGAATGTTCCTCGTTGCGCAGAATTTAGAAATGGAGGAAATACTGGAACCTCTCCCAAGTCCATATTGCTGCTGTAAGACCTCTTGAACTTGTGTGCATGTGTATCCCTGCTCCTCTACTTACCTACGAATTTCACTTTCATAATCATCAAGCACACTCCATTCACACATCGATTAGAAAATCTGTTGTTAAATGCAGTCACACAGTTTATATGGTTCTGACATGTAGGCGATAGGATAAATCATGGTCAGACTCAGACATGCCAGAAATTACTCATTGCTCTGATTTTCCATTTCTATGTGTTTTGCTCACGATTGGACCGTACCAGTTCCACTGAGGGGTGAAGCGGGGGGTGGGGATGTGGATGCATTATAGGCATTAGAGCGCTGTAGCGTTATTATGTGTATGGCATGTCTGAGTCTGACCATGATTTATCGACATGTCAGACAGTGGCAATGCGCCAGCTTTCACACATAACATTCTTCTCTTCTTTAGCTAGTTCTTTTGAGGCAGTTTCTTTCTATCGTGTAATTTTAATAACGACTGTCAAGAGCATATTATTGTAACACTTGTGGTTGTTAATGCGCAAGAGCAAATCTCTTCGCAGGCGAATTTCCTTCTCTCTCACACGAATGTTGGGTCGCGCTTTCAAAATTCGCTCTGCATTCGCTGACTCGCTGAGATATTGCACGTACACGCTCAATCTTGGTCCTTTTGACTCAATCTCAATACTTTTTATATAATTAGAGAGAGAGAGAGAGAGAGAGAGAGAGAGAGATACAGTAAGATATCAGATAATAATAAAATGCTAGACAATAATGATGTTGGATATAAACTGGTCTCAATTGCTAGCTTGACTTCGTCATACTCATATTCTAGTCAGAATGTGAGTCTGATACTGCTCCATAGGGCTTTGATTATGAGGCGTGTCTTAACCGAACCAGGAAAAAAAAAAAACTCTGCACTCAATTGGATAGACCTACAACCAATCAGAGCAACGATTGCAGTTCTCTGTTCCTCTTTTAAAATTAATGCGGTGTCGATTTCGTTTAAAACAGACGCGATAGAGGAACTCAATTTTCAATCTCAATTCTCCAGCTGCTGTCATCTTAGTTGTAAACTAGTTCAAACAAGCGCTCTTTGATGATGGAATGATTACGTACCTGCAGATCATCTGTCCATCATCGTATAAAGCCCGTCCTAGCAATTTGATTGGCCCGACGATTTCTGTACAGCTCATAATTACTCCTCAATGGATCGAGTCCAGACCGAACTTCCCGACCAAAAAATGTTGTGGGCGGGGTTCAGGCTGGCATCCAGGCTACTCAATTGCAGCTCTGGTTGTAAAATGGGTATACTGTAAAATTTATTGGCTATATACATACTATTTTTTTATAACATTCAAAACAGAATAGAGAAAGAAAATAATAGATCTATGATATATATTTTTAAGAAAGAGAAGGATTTATGAAAGAAATAGGGGGATAAAGAGCGAGAAACAAAAGGTTAAACATTGCACAAGCAGTCCAGTAAGCCTTAATATTACATTAAGCAAATTTGAAATCAAAGGGTTAATAAAAAGAGCAATAAAAGGAATGTGGCAAGAAAAGAGGAAGCCTAGCAAGCTTGTATAGATTACAAACGGAGGTATGAGAACCATGTGTGGAAATAGAAGGGACGATACAGTAATTTCTTGTATCTGTATAGGACATACCACACTCAATCATAATTGGGAAACATGATACAGCCCTCTGTAGTACATGTGTGCACACAGAGACAGTGGTGCATGCTTTATTTCAGTGCATCAGATATAACAATGATAGGTTAAAGTTAGAAAATCAAATCAAGTCATATAAATGGTTTATCAATTAAGAATGTATTAAGAAATTCAGTGATAGGCTCATGACTAGTGGAAGTTTCAAAGATGTTACTATACTTTTTAAAGGCAACAGACCTAAGAATTTCTTTTTTTGTGATTTTTTTTTTTACTCCACATTGATGATGTACACTCCATCTCAGTAGGTGGCAGAAATGTACTATACGTTTGTTTGCCAACCGCCACTAAATCGACAGAAGAAGATAATGATGAAGAAGACCTGCTCGAACAGTAGGTGGCGGTGTGTACTCCTCCTGACAGAAGAAGAAGCTACGCAACGCAATCTGTGCGTCATTGCCACTGCATGTAAAGTTAACGTTAAAGATGGATGACCTGTACCCGCCGCAGTTCAGCCTATACCACGGGGCAAAAAGGTTGACAATTTCAGCCCGAGATCTGTCGAGGGACCGATTGGAGTGTATTTTTAAGGTGATTAACTGGTTGTTCCCTTTCAGTCGCTCACGTTCGACGTAACGTCGACGTGACAACGTAATTGGGATCACTTCAGGGAGCCCTATCAACTTCGAGTGTCTACAGAACGAGCCAATGAACGTTGGCGTGCGTGATCGCGTCATGCGGCCCCGCCCCGCAGCGCGGGTATAAACAGGAAGCGGGCGCACGCACACATTGTCTTTCACTTCGGAGCCAAGCTTCTATGAGACTTCTGTCTAGAAGAATTCAGCGATTGAAGACTTCAAGGAATTCTACTCTCTGCTGCAGTGTTGGTGTGACGGCGCGATCAGCGGTGGCCGCGAGCATTGCAGCTCACAACTGCTGTTCTCATAGCACTATTGTTTGTGTCTGTGTGTGTGTGTCGGTTCGGTGGGAGTTTTTTCTGTGTGTGTTCATTCACACTGCGGCTACCCCTGGGCGCCTCAGCACTGAGAGAGTGTTTTTCAATCTTTTTTATTTTACTTAAAGAGCAACACAAGCGTGACCCTGCTTCTTTTTCAAGATGTCATTCCGCTTGTTCGTTTCTGGATGCCGTCATTCCCTGGTGCCAGCAGATGGTCACAGTAGTTGCCTCTCATGTTTGGGCATTCAACACGCTGAGGCAGCTTTTGTGGATAGTTCATGTTCTCATTGCGGGAATATGACTATCGCAGCACTGAGATCGAGACTTGCTTACCTCAAGGGAGGTGCAGTCCCCTCGCCTATGCCCCGATCTAGTGCTTATTCTGCCCCGCAGAATAGGCCTACTTCGACACATGACCAGGGTGATCTGAGGATCACCGTGAGGGCTTCCCCGCCGAGGCAATCTCCGCGGGCCCCTCACGCCTCACATGTGCTGTTGCCATTGGCGTCCCTTTGTGAACGGCTCGGACCTTCTCCGGAACGACCATTCGTTTCCTTTGGGGCGCCAGCTGACGAGCAGATGTCGATTGCAGCATCGGAGGGGGAGCTTCAGTCCTCTGAAGATGACGACTCGGCTGCGTTCCCCCATTCGGGGCTTGTAGCGCTGTCCGAGCCGGATCCAGAATGGGTGGCTATGCTTTCCCGGGCCGCCGAGATGGTCGGGCTTGCGTGGAATCCTCCACCACGTCCCGAACCTTCTCAGTTGGACGATTGGTTTCTCAGGGCGGGCCGTGCTGGTTCTCAGTGCGCCGCCCCGGTACCTTTCTTTCCGGAAGTGCATGAGGAGCTTTCTAGGAAATGGAAAGCACCGTATAGTGCCCGAAGCCGTCCTAGTGGCTCCTCCCCCCTCGCCACCCTCAACAGCGGGGCAGCTAAGGGGTATTTGGGTATCCCCCCAGTGGAGCGGGCTGTCGCGATGCAGTTTTGTCCGGCGTCCGCCTCCTCCTGGCGGGGTGACGCCTGCCCCGGCGGACCGCTGCTGCTCCCACCCGTCCGACGGCCTCAGACACTCCGTCTACTCGTCACTGAGGTCGCCTCCTGCTAAGCCTCAGCAGCAGCCACCATCCAGGCCTCAGCGTGGAGCAAGCCGTAGGAAGCCGAAACCGCCCGTCCAGGCCGCTGCCAAACCAGGAGGCAAGCGTCGGTGCAAACGACCCTGAGGTGGATCAAGTTGCTCTTCAGGAGATGGCGAACGCGCCACTCCTTCCCCCGGTGGAGGGCCGGGGGGTGAATCTTTTGCTTCCTTTTCTTTTTGTTCCCACCTTATCAAAGAAAGAGCAATTTCTGAAACCTCTGGGCCCCAAGAGGCCGCGCTTGGCAGTCAACGACGCCATGCCTTGTCACTCCAAAGCCCCTCTTTCATCGCCAGCGGGCAGCTGTGGCTGTGTCCTGGACGCATTGCCGCCTCCGCATACTCACTCTGCCCTTCGTCGGAAGCAGGTACATGTTGCACCACACGCTCAGACCCCACTTCGGGCCGCTGTACCGTCCGAGTCGGGTCCCTGCATTCCCATCGCTGCCCCACCCCGGGTACATCGGTGGTGCCATTGATCCCGCTTGCTCGGTCTCTGGGAGCTTGGTTAACGCTTTCCAGCCCATCTCACTGGCTTATCCGTACCATCGGACTCGGCTATGCGATTCAGTTCGCTCGGCGCTTTCAAGGGCATTCTGTTCACACGTGTCTTGGCAGACAGTGCCCCTGTTCCCAGGGCTGAGATCGCAGTCCTACTGGCGAAGGACACGATCGAGCCAGTCCCTCCAGCCGATATGAAGACCGGCTTCTACAGCCCGTACTTCATTGTACCCAAGAAAGGAGGTGGGTTACGGCCAATCTTGGACCTACGCGTCCTGAACCGGTCCCTTCACAGGCTACCGTTCAAGATGCTTATGCAGAAATGCATTGTGACCTGAAGGATGCGTACTTTCATGTCTCGATTCTCCCTCGGCACAGAACGTTTCTTTGCTTTGCGTTCGAGGGACGGGCATATCAGTATAAAGTCTTACCCTTCGGGCTGGCCCTGTCGCCCCGCGTCTTCACGAAAGTCGCGGAGGCGGCCATTGCTCCCATGTGCGAGCGTGGTGTTTGCATTCTCAACTACCTCGACGACTGGTTTATTCTCGCCCAGTCGAGAGAGCAGTTGTGCGAACACAGGGACATGGTGCTCAGTCACCTCAGCCACTCGGCTTCGGGTCAACTGGGAAAAGAGCAAACTCACCCCCGGACAGAGGATCTCTTTTCTCGGTATGGAGTTGGACTCGATCAACATGACAGCTCGCCTCACCGAGGCCCGCATCCAGTCAGTGTTGAACTGCGTGAGCACACTCAGACGCAGGAGAGCAGCACCACTGAAACTATTTCAGAGGCACCTGGGGAATATGGCATCTGCGTTGAGCCGCTTCAAAACTTCGCTACAAGGAAAGCATGTACTGGTCCGTCCGGACAGCACTGCGACCGTTGCGTACATAAACCATCAGGGTGGTCTATGCTCCAGCCGCATGTCACAACTCGCCCGCCATCTCCTCCTTTGGAGTCAAAAGCATCTGAGGTCGCTTCATGCTGTTTACATTCCGGGCCTACTCAACCGTGCAGCCGACGAGCTCTCACGGCAGAAGGTGCTACCAGGAGAATGGCGACTCCATCCCCAGGTGGTCAAGCTGATTTTCAGGCGCTTCAGGACCGCACAGATAGATCTGTTTGCCGCACCGGACACGTCTCACTGCCAGTTGTTCTATTCCCTGACCGAGGGGACCCTCGGCAAGGATGCTCTGGCACACAGCTGGCCCCCTCTACGAGGCGCCTCTATGCATTGAAGTGGAACCTGTTCGTTGACTGGTGCTCCTCTCACGAGGAGAACCCCCGATCTTGCTCGATCAGAGCCGTGCTTTCCTTCCTGCAAGAAGGGTTGGGGCGTAGGCTGTCTCCCTCCACCCTTAAAATGTATGTTGCCACTATTGCCGCACATCACAATGCTGTTGATGGTAAGTCTTTGGGGAAGCACGACCTGATCGTCAGGTTCTTGAGGGGAGCTCGGAGATTGAACCCTCCCAGGCCCCCTTCAGTCCCAGTGTGGGACCTTTCTATGGTTTTGGAAGCCATGAAAGGTGCCCCATTCGAGCCAAGCCATTTGTCAGACATGAAACATCTGTCTTTCAAAACGGTGTTTCTTACGGCTCTCGCTTCAGTGAAGCGCATAGGGGACTTACAAGTGCTTTCGGTAAGCGCGTCGTGTATGGAGTTTGGGCCTAATGACTCAAAGGTCATACTCAAACCTAGGCACGGGTACGTGCCAAAATCCCTCAACACAACGTTCAGGGCCCAGGTGATTTCCCTGTCCGCCCTTCCGGTTCTCAATGAGGAGAAGGACGCGAATCTCCTTTGCCCTGTCAGGGCACTAAGAGCTTATGTGTCCCGCTCGTCTGGTTTTAGACAGACTGAGCAGCTCTTCGTTTTGTTTGGCGGACGTTCTAAGGGACTTGCCACATCAAAACAGAGCCTATCCAGATGGATAGTCGATGCCGTAGCGCTGGCTTACACCTCTAAGGGCCTGCAGTGCCCCTTGGGTGTCAGAGCGCACTCCACGAGAGGCGTGGCCTCTTCGTGGGCATGGTCTAGCGGGATTACCCTGCAAGATATCTGTACGGCCGTGGGCTGGGCCTCGCCGTCTACATTTATAAAATACTAGAACCTGGAGGTCCCTGCCTTACAAGCTAAGCTTTTGGCGGTCTAGAATTCAGAGCTATCTGCCCCGCTGTGCCGGCCCAGATGCTGAGTTTGGCCTGTGTATCGCTCACTGACCGATACAACAGCTCCATGAGTGTTGAAACACGTACGGTCACCCAGTTCAGGCTGAAAGCTTTTCACCCTAACTGCGTGGTATACTATTAATATGATTAGCTCCTATGGATGCTACTTTATAAGGAATGACGCTTCTAGCCCCTCTTCCTTCACTCTCTGTGAGTCTATGGTGAATATGCACTACATGCGCCCCGGGTTCTGCCCTTGGGACTTTGGTGTTGGATCCCTGTACGCACGGCGTGTTACACTGTGTTCCCCATAGCGTAAGATATTACGCAGTACGAGAGATACTCTCGTAAGAGAACGTACTCGGTTACTAACGTAATGTCACGATCCACACGGGAAACAGAGAGATCCAATAGCAGGTAAGAATTTATTGGGGAAATCCGTAATCATACATCCAGTCCAGACAGGGGTCAAAACCAAAAGTAGCAATCCAAAATAAACAAGAAACCAAACACGAACAGGCATAGACAGGCTATCAGAAGTGGTGTGACAATATACAAGGACTCCGTGACACACACTGAAACAGACAGGGTTATTTACACATATATTACGCGCGAGCTGCCTCGCCTATGTCTGCATGCTGCCGCAAAGCGTTTTACATTGATTAAAAATTAAGGATAATTTTTGGCTTCAATATCTCGTGGAAAAGAGGTTTTCCCCATAGCGTAAGATATTACGCAGTACTCGTTCCTTCTCTAGAGAGAACAGAGGTTACGTTAGTAACCGAGTACGTTTTCCTGGATCTGGAAACACTTTACAGCTCCACGTCAGCATCATCACACAAATGAACCCGCTTATATTTACATATATCTGTAGAAAGCAGAATGATTGTCTTTATATCCGTGAAAATATGGGATGATTCTCAAGACTCGTGTGTTTTGGTTCAGGTTGGTGTGATTAATCTCTATCAGTGAGTATTAAAGCCATTCATTACATCATAATTCTTTATTGTTTGCCTACAGCCTTAAAGTCCATCGTTCAGTTTGTTTACTAGTGTACTGGTGAGATGTGAGGTAACTGAATACTGAGGACAGTCTGACATCAATGTGGGTGTCAAGAAGAACAAAATCTGAAGTTCAGAGGTCATATGACTGGATCACAAGGTCAGAGGTCCTCAGTCCTAAAACAGTAAACTGAATTATACAAAACAATGGATTTCATGTTGTTTATTGTATGCAAGTGAACTGAAAAAGGACAAGTAATGCAGATATGCATGTGCCACTAGCGATGACAATTTCCCATTTATGTGTTTATTTTTTCTCCTTCTATTTGTTTTTTTATCTGGGTGTTGCCATGACAATGAATCCAAAGGCAACCGCGGCTTCTAAAAGAGCATTGAAACCGCTCGCTGCAGATCCTGCCTAGAAGAATAAACAGAAAGTATTTATTTTCTAAATCACTGTGTGAAACTTGTTGCTTTTGTGACCTTAATCCTAATATTAAATTAATATTAAATTGTCATAATATCTGTAACCCTGTGATTTGCACATTTGAGACATTAATGAGTAGAACAATATGATTCTGTATGCGAGGTCGTGCCGATCTACTGTACCTTCTGTTCCTTCTGTGCCTTCTGTTCCTTCTGTGCCTGCAGGGATAGTGGCGTTCCGTATCTCAACAGCGTAACAAAGTGCTCATAGTTGTTTTTAAGCTGATGAAACGGTAGTCTCTGTCCCACACGTCTATTTGGGTCTTTTACAATATCTTTAATGGGACGTGGCTTGTATTGATCATCCAGAAGATTCCTGATACGGTATCTATCATTGCCAGCCACATCCACAAGTTTCTCTCTCTTCACTTTTACCATGTCTTCTCTTACTGAACTCACACAGCAGAACCCAGCGTCGGCTACAGAGAAAGAAATGTAAAATTAAAAACAATCATGACTCATGAGACTTGAATGGAATAAATGTTTCAGATTCAGTAAAAGTTCAGCTCAGTTGACCATGTGCACGGTTACATCCTGGTGTTCAATAAGCCAGCTTGGGCATTTCCTGTTAGCTGTCATTCTGGACTCGCTGTAAATCCACACAAAACCATCAATGGTTGATCTTTTAATGTTGTATTTATATTTTAATGCAGTTAGCACACGTACGTTATTTGCCAATAAACTAGATTTATTGATTGCAATAAAAACGAAGCTAACGGGAACGCTGGAATAAGAAGCATGTCTGTAATTGGATACGCACATGCTACGTTTTCCAGGACTTCAAATGTTATTCTTAATGTGATGATCAAAACATTATTTCCTCGTCCTTCGGAGATCGTCCACATTTGTAAAACCGAACGTTTCAAGATGTAGGAAGTCCAACATTTAATAGAAACTTTTATTTACAAATAAAAAAGACAGGAGTTCACACTCTGACCAGCAGAAGAGGAGCATTTATTGGCAGAGGTGGAAAGTAATGAATTACATTTACTCGCGTTGCGTAATTGAGTAGTTTTTTTTGTGTACTTCTACTTTTTAAGTAGTTTTTAAAATCTGTAATTTTACTTATACTTAAGTACGTTTTGATTGAAGTATTGTATTTTGCTACATTTTAAATCATATCCGTTACTGAGTAAAAAAATTACTTAAAAAATAATAATACATGGGGGAAAAAAAATCGCGCTCCAGAAACTACTGCAAGGGCGGGAGAACAAATGTGCAAAAGAAAAAAGTGATGCAACACCGACTGTCGAAAGCGAACCATTGTCAGTATGGGCAATATTTGGATGTGCAGTAAACGACTGCGCGTGGTTGTCCTCAAGGATTGATATACAATTTGCAAAAAATTTGGATGCAAAGTGGCTGAAAAAGGAGGAAACACATAGAACACCATCCCTCTGCATGGATAAAGGTATGTCCCGCTTATATTTAGATGCAGAGGGAATCCCGGAATACAGTCTTGCAAATTGATTTTACAGTATAGGTACTTGCACACTGAGTCCAACATTTTCGTATGCTTGTTTTCGTACTCGTCATTCGGTTGCTATGAATTGTCTAAACACAATTTAAAATGCTTGCTACGGGTGCAAAAAGACGCAGTGAATCGAGACGTGAGGTCGTATTTACTTTTTAACATGCGGAAATTTCGGAAGCGAATTTCGGACTCAGTGTGCAAGGACCTTAACGCCGCCTTCACACTGGCAGTTGAAATCAGCTTCGTAATACGCAATATGCCCCCAGCGGACGTCGTACTACACCATTGAAAAGTGTCGGAAGCTTCAGAAGCGAGTAGAACAAAAATGGCGGAGAGATTAGAACGGTTGATTTTTGATCACGGATCTCTTCTTTTTCTGCTTGCGTCTCCAGTATAGGAGAGCAACAGCAAGAGCATTGACCAGCCGACAATTTGCTATCATGGAAATTTTCTGGCTATATGTGAATGAGCGGGGGCCACAATATTTAATTATACATTTTAATTGTATTAACTGCCCTAATAACGTTAGAAAATCATGAAAATAAAAAAAAATGACATGACAACTTATCGTTATAAAATCATTATTTATTTTATTAAAAGTTAAGAATTCAGGTTTGTTTATCAATACCATAGCAACGTTAACTTCCACTGGAATTGTCGGATAGGAACCGTCCGTAGCCTTTCGTAAGTGTTAAATTTTTTTAAAGCATCCGAATGACCAACTAACACGATTTTTTCCGCACCGCACTCATTCGTATGGAGCTTATAATATGACAAAATGATTTGAATTGAGTGTAAATTTGAATTATTTTCAAGTGTAATCTAACAAAATTTAATTTTAGGTGGTAGTTTAAATAGTTCTGAATTTGATTTTTTTAAACGAATATTGAACTTTGAAATTTAACTAATTGAAATGTTTTTTATGGCTGAATTTTGTAGACATGTATTTTCAAACAGCTAGTTTTTTTGTTCTGAATTCTTATACTGCAAATATTCAGTTTAAAAAAATACAGGTTTTCAAGATGAAGAAATTCGGAACTTCAAATTCAGTTTTCTAAAATTCAATCTCAAAAATTCAAACTCAGAAAGTAGGTGTCAGGTCATCCGCAGGGAAGAGTAAAGGATCTCAGATAAGTCGAACGGAGCAGTTTGGCTGCACTGCTGTAGTTTTCTGCCGCAAACGCGGTGGTGGTTCAAAAGAATCCGTGTATCTTTCGTTCAGTCGTTTTTTTTATTTAATATTAATAGCAGAAAAATGAGAAAACAGCTTGAGTATTAGATTTATAATATTCTAGTATTAATCCCCTGCAGCAGTTGCACAGAGCTTATAAAACGTAACGTGTGTATTGCAACTATAGGCTACATTTCATTTTCTCATCAAACAACTAGAATAACGAATGGCTCGGCACAACAGAAGAGACTAGAGAGGGCTTTCTCTCTGTTTAGATTAGCAGTTGGTCTGAATTTGCTGTAACCTATAGCCTATTTTCCGGACTGTATAGGCTAAATCACGTTTTATCACGGAACACGCTGTGATTTATTCCAAAGTGACTCAGGCATATATAATGCATTTAACGTTAAATAATCTAAATGTTGACTTTCAAAAATGTAGGCACGCCAAGAAGGCTATTCTCTGTATTTTGGTTCATTTTTGGTGAGCGGCAGAAAGATCTAAAGAGACAGAGATGCGCTAAAGCAGCGCATCATGTTGTTTTATTTATTTTTCTGTGGCATGATATTTTGTTGTCATTTTGAATGTACACAAATTCCCAGCAGTGGAACAAATCCATGTGATGGCGCTGGCGCATCGCGCTCTCACACAACATAGTATCAGTTCTGGCGTTGCTTCATATCGCAGACTGCTCATTATCAAAATGAAACACAGTCAACCAAACATATAAAAAGTTATTCTGCCTAATTTAATTGGTCTGTTGTACAATATAAAGGGCAAGCTGTGCCTAAAGATGTCTCTAATGATAATTAAATATTTTTTTTCAACCATAATTATTAATAACCGTCATTTTGCAGAAATAGCGTTTACAATAGCGTTTACATTAAAGTATTAAAATATTGGTAATTCTAGCTTCACGCTCATTGTTTTGATTAGAATACATCACATCCGGTTGACCGGTTGCATACGGTCTAGCCGCAGAAGTCCGAAGCTCAAATCGGATCCGAAATTTCCGCATACGCATATGATCGTGACTCCCCGCAGCACTGGCGGAGCCTAACCCTTGGTCTAAGCCTGGCCACCCCTCTAACAACTGCTGTGTCTGCATGTCTCTTTTTTATTGACAAAAATTGCGTTCCCTTACGAAGGGAACTCAACGATGCGTCCAACGACGCCATGGGAACGCCCCTAGCGTGACTGCGTCTGAAGCATCTATGTCAACTAGTCCAATGGAAAGAATGAGCGTCACGGGCGGGTGACGTCATGACCAGGATATGATAAAAGCACATCCGGTGCAAACCGGCATTAGCTTCTGTTGCCTCAGCAAGCGATCTGTGTTATACTGTCTCTGTCTATTTATTGTTGTCTGTTGCAATTTATTCGGAAACGTTATGGCGAAACAAGTGTACAAGCAGTGTGTTCCTCCCTGCCCGCGTTATTTAACGGGTGGGGACACACACGAGCTTTGTGTCATTTGTTTGGGAGTGGAGCATGCGGTCTCAGCCTTCGAGGAGGCTGAGTGTCAACACTGTGAAATGCTACCGCTCCGCATGCTCCGCTCTCGCCTGTCACTCTTTGATGTAAAGAGTGGGCAGGCTCGCGATCCTCAGGGATCAGGACCCGCGTCTGCCGAGGCGGCGCGGAGAATGCATTCCTGGGGATCGCAGAAGGATCTTTCGGAGGGGTTGGAGACGGGTCCCTTGGCCTTTTCTCCTTCCTTACCTGGAAGATCCAGCGCTCTCCCCCCGGTGTCGGAAGCACGCTCTGCGGTTTCTTCCGCCCGGGGAGAGAGCACTCCATTACTTCAATGCTCTTCCTCCGAGGAGGTCGATGTTATGAGTATGGAGAGTGAAAGCACACACATGGGGGAAAAAGATTCACAATTTATTTCCCCAGCATATGATGAGCTGGTGGATGTTATGTCACGGGCTGTAGAAAAATTAAATATTGTATGGCCATCTGAGAATAAAAGCGCTCGTCCTAAAAGTAAATTAGATGAGCGCTTTTTATCGTCCACGACATTATCTCCACCACGAGAGCTTCCCTTTTTTCCCGATCTTCACAATGAAATATCGAAATCGTGGAATAAACCTTACTCTTCACGACTTTTTAGCCCTCAAGTTAAAACTTATTCGAGAATAAGAGGGCTAAAAGAGTATGGTTATGAGGCGATGCCCCAGGCGGAACAGAATTTAGCCAGCTATCTTTCGCCTGGTCCCGCATCGTCCCTGAAAGCCTCGGCTTTGCCCACTAGACCGCTTAAAGCCACCTCGGTTTTAGTGGGCAAAGCTTATATGGCAGCAGGTCAAGCTGGAGCATGTCTGCATACAATGGCAGTGCTACAGGCGTATCAAGCTGACCTGCTGGGGGATCTGGATAGTAGTGAGGGAATTACTCATGACGATATTCAAGAACTTCGTCGTGCTACCGATCTTTCTCTCAGGGCTACTAAGGAGACCGCCAGAGCAACTGGGCGGTCTATGGCAGCCTTGGTAGCTACTGAGAGACATTTATGGTTAAATCTGTCAGAGATTAAAGAAAAAGATCGAGCTTTTTTATTAGATGCTCCGCTTGAACCTTCTGGTCTCTTTGGCGACGCAGTCCACGCGGTCGTCGAGCGATTTCAGGAGTCTAAGAAGCAAGCTGACGCTTTTAAAAAGTTTATCCCTCGCCGTGTCCAGCCCCCTGGGGCTGCTGGGCGTGAGCAGCCTCAGCCGTCGAGCTCATCATATCATGTGCAACAGAAAGAGAGTGTTGCGTCTCGTGCACCTCCACGTAGACACTGGAGACAGACGCAACCCTCTCAGCCGAAGTCTTCTAAGTCGAAGCCGGATCTGAGGACCGTTCTTCAGGCGAAGAAGACTTCGGCTCAGAAAAAAAAAAGGTCCTGATGTTCATGCGTCAGGCCTGTGAGGACAGCCCCGACCGAAGTAGAGCGGTGTACACCTCATTATACGGTGCCCGTTCCATTTCGGGGTCCTCACGAGACCGTTCTGCCAACCCTGCCACCCTTGGTGCTTCAGGGCGCAGCGGTCTCCAGCGAGTCGCTGATGCTATGCTGCGGCACAGCATCGGTTCCGCGCCCTCTGAGGGGGGCGTTAGAGCAGCCAGTTCAGGTAGTTCCTGCCATGATGTTTCAGGCTCCAGAATTAGCTGTCTCAGTAACACCAGAGACCAGCCTCGAGAGGCTGGTTCCCTTAGTAAATTTTCTGGCAGCGTGGAAGCTTCTGCCGAATATTTCTCGTTGGGTCCTGCAGATTGTAGAGAAAGGATACAGAATCCAGTTTGGTTCTCGTCCTCCTCGTTACAACGGGGTGTTGCCCACAGTGGTGCATCCCGAGCAGGCTCTGGTAATGGAGCAAGAGGTAAAGGCCCTGTTAGCGAAAGAAGCTATAGAACAGGTGTACTCACCCGACCGAGAGTCGGGTTTTTACAGCCGTTATTTCATTGTTCCAAAAAAGGATGGAGGGTTGCGTCCTATTTTAGATCTTCGTTTGTTAAATCGGTCAGTTCAGAAACTAAAGTTCAAAATGCTGACACTCAAACAGATCGTGACTCAAATCAGATCCGAGGACTGGTTTGTCACGATAGATCTGAAGGACGCCTACTTCCATATCTCCATCCTCCCTCAGCACAGGAAGTTCCTAAGGTTTTCTTTCGGGGACAAAGAATACCAATATCGGGTTCTTCCGTTCGGTCTAGCTTTATCACCCCGCACGTTCACGAAATGCGTGGATGCAGCGTTAGCCCCTCTCAGGCTTCAGGGCATACGTATTCTGAACTACATCGACGACTGGCTGATTCTAGCGGAATCAGAGCAGTTGGCGGTTCGGCACCGAGGTGTCGTTCTCGCTCATATGCAGATGTTGGGGTTGAGGCTCAATGCCAAGAAGAGTGTGCTTTCTCCAGTACAGAGAACCACTTTCCTTGGTGTGGTATGGGATTCAGTGACAATGCGGGCCATCCTATCGCCCGTTCGTGTAGCTGCTATCCTGTCAGCCACAAAAGAGCTGAAGCTAGGCCAGTCACGCACTGTAAAACAGTTCGAGAAACTGTTGGGTCTTTTGGCAGCAGCGTCCAACGTGATACCTTTTGGCCTGCTGTACATGAGGCCTTTACAGTGGTGGCTCAGGACCAGAGGGTTCTCCCCGAGGGGAAACCCACTTCGTATGATCAAGGTCACGCGGCGTTGCCTTCGTGCCTTAGTTATATGGAGGGAGCACTGGTTCTTAACCCAAGGTCCGGTGTTGGGAGCTCTTTGCCATCGAGTTACTATCTCGACAGATGCTTCCCTCACCGGCTGGGGAGCGGTAATGGAAGGCCGCTCGGTTCAGGGTCTGTGGAAGAGTCATCATCTCTCGTGGCACATAAATTGCCTGGAGATGATGGCTGTCTTCAATGCGTTGAGGCAGTTCCTCCCAGACCTGAGGGGCCATCATGTGCTCGTACGAACAGACAACACATCAGTGGTCTCTTATCTGAACCGTCAGGGGGGCCTGCGTTCGCGTCCGCTTTGCAAACTGGCGCACCAGATCCTCCTGTGGTCTCTGGGGAAGGTACTCTCTCTGAGGGCAGTGTATATTCCTGGGGTCCAGAATATAGGAGCAGACATCCTGTCGAGGCAGGAGCTGAGGCCAGGGGACTGGAGACTCCACCCCGAGGTGGTGGAGAAAATCTGGGAGTTTTACGGCCAAGCACAAGTGGATCTGTTTGCGTCTCAGAATACGACGCACTGTCCTCTGTGGTTCTCCCTTACTCACCCAGCCCCTCTGGGGCTGGATGCTATGGTGCAGACGTGGCCGAGGCTACGTCTGTACGCCTTTCCCCCTGTTGCTCTGCTCCAAGGAGTTCTGGAGCGAGTCCGCCGGTATGGAATAAGCCTACTGCTAGTAGCACCACGCTGGCCAAGTCGGATCTGGTTTTCGGACCTGATCCATCTCCTAGACGGTCCTCCCTTCGAGATCCCGATCAGGAGAGACCTTCTGTCTCAGGCCGGGGGCACAATATTTCACCCTCGACCAGAGATTTGGAACCTGTGGGTTTGGCCTCTGAGGGGGCCCAACTCATAGAGAGTGGTCTTTCAGCCGAGGCTGCTGAGACCATTCTAAGCTCCAGAGCCCCAGCTACTAGGAAACTATAGGCGCTTAAATGGAGAGTTTTCTCTTTATGGTGTCACCAACATCAGTGGGATCCAGTTAACTGTTCTGTGAACACAGTACTCGAGTTCCTGCAGGAGCGCTTTACGTCAGGCCTATGTCCTTCCACGCTCAAAGTCTACGTGGCGGCCATTGCGGCTTACCACGCCCTGGTGGGGGGTACATCGTTGGGTCGAGACCCCCTGGTTACACGTTTCCTTCGTGGCACTTTAAGGCTGAGGCCTGCAACTCGCACTAGGGTGCCAGCTTGGGATCTTGCTATAGTACTAGAAGGCCTTTCTAGGGCTCCATTTGAGCCCTTAGATTCGGTTTCAGATAAGTTTCTTACCTTTAAGACTATCTTTCTGCTAGCTATTTCGTCCCTTAAGAGAGTTGGAGACCTTCAGGCCCTTTCGGTTTCCCCCACTTGCCTTGAGTTTGCACCGGGGATGGTCAAGGCATTCTTATATCCAAAACAGGGGTACGTCCCTAAGGTGCCGACCTCGACTCCGAGGCCTATTGTGCTGCAGGCTTTCTGTCCTCCTCCTTTTGCATCTGCAGACCAGGAAAGACTGAACCTCTTGTGTCCAGTGCGAGCACTGGACACTTATGTGCATCGGACTTCTTCATTTAGGAAGTCCGACCAATTACTGATTTGCTTCGGATCACCTAAGAAGGGTCTTCCTGCTTCTAAACAGACGGTCAGTAGGTGGATAGTTGAGGCTATTTCACTTGCATACGAGTACTCGGACCAGCCATGTCCTTTGGTGGTCCGAGCTCACTCTACTAGGAGTATGGCGGCTTCTAAAGCCTTACTATATGGGGTTTCTCTTCGGGACGTCTGTGATGCGGCGGGCTGGTCCTCTCCGCTCACATTCGTTAGATTTTACAGTTTAGACCTGGATGCTGCCCCAGGTTCTCAGGTGCTTAGTGCTTAGTTACAACAGACTGACACTCAGGTACTTGGACTTCTGGCGCTTTGGGTATTCTCGTTCCCACGGCGTCGTTGGACGCATCGTTGAGTTCCCTTCGTAAGGGAACGTCTCAGGTTACTATTGTAACCATAGTTCCCTGAGAAGAGGGAACGAGACGATGCGTCACCCTGCCATACTTCCTGCATCCCTGTGATCGGCTTGCTTCGGCAATTTTCGAAGCTAATGCCGGTTTGCACCGGATGTGCTTTTATCATATCCTGGTCATGACGTCACCCGCCCGTGACGCTCATTCTTTCCATTGGACTAGTTGACATAAATGCTTCAGACGCAGTCACGCTAGGGGCGTTCCCATGGCATCGTTGGACGCATCGTCTCGTTCCCTGTTCTCAGGGAACTATGGTTACAATAGTAACCTGAGACGTTTTTTATAACGCTGAACTGTCTCTTTAAGACCACAAACAACGTGAGACTTTTCAGACGTACACTCCAACTTCCCCTCAACGCCAGGCGCAAGTCAAACGAGTGCGGAAATGTGCAAGTGCCGAATGAGCTTCAGCAGAACATCAGACAGTGATATGCACATAGTAAATATAGAGTCAATCTTTCTCAACTGGTGGGTTGCAAGACCGTTTTGAGTAATTCGAATAGTGTGCAGTCAACATCAAACGTAATTCTCTTTTTTTCTGATGCTACTTTTATTTTAGAAGATGTGTGTGAAAGCTTGTGACACTCATGTCAGATGCTGAGAAAAGCTTGTTGTCCTTATTCAGTTGGCTATCTTTGGTTAGATGAGATGATGTCAGGCCAAATATGTCAGTAAAACGATACTCGGTTACTAACGTAACCTCGGTTCTCTCTAGAGAGGGAACGAGTATTGCATAAGTTTAGCTTACGCTACGGGAAAGATTCATCTTCTTGAGATACTGAAGCCAAAAAATTATCCTTAATTTTGTATTCATTGTCAACGCAGTGCAGCAGCTAGCAGACCTAGAGCAGGCCATCTCGCGTGCTCATTGGCTGCCCTGCGGGCAACTGCTGCAGCCTACCAGTGAGCCCGTCGTGACGTCACGCCCAATGAAGGGCGCTTGCGCCTTCATAGCGTCACAGCCCGCCACAAATGCAGCGTGCTGTAGCCGTACTTCTGTCGTCAGTTAACTCATGTAAGAATCAAAAAGGCAATTAAAGCTGTCAAAACTGCATGCATGTATTTGTTATGTATGTGTCACATGTGTCTGGATTAAAATATTCTGCTATGTGAGGTCATAATATAAGGCACACACTGATGTCTAATATTTTAATGTCCAAATAAAATAAATGTGAGCACTGTGCATTTGTGCTAGACGATGGACATTCATTTTGCGTTAATTTGTAAAGGACAAAAAAAAATAGATAATTTTTAAATCCATAAAATAACTAATTTTACATTTTGGCAACATTATGAAAAACAACATTTATGTGCTGTTGACTTCCGCCGTGTTCATGCACATGGGGATTCAAAAGAGAACTTTTGTTTTCTTTTTTCATTTAGGTATGATAAAACTGTTGCAATTATTTATTTTGACAACTAATATAGAAAGTTTAACTTTTTTTGACAAACTCTGAATTGGTTGAAGAGTTCATTGATTATATAAAACACATTGAAGGTTGAATAATCTGTGGACTACAGAAGTTATCTGCATGTTATCTCATCCATGAAGATGCAACAATGTAGAACAAGCTATTGGAGGTTTTGAGAACCAGAACCAAGCTAACTGAGCAAGTTGAACTTTAGCTATAATGTGTGGTCTTTTTATTACTATTTAATTAATTTTAATATGAGGTTGTGGGCAATAATAAAAAATAAAATAAAATTCACTCAGTATTCCATGATTCCTAATTCACTACTATCTCAATTACAATTAAGTAGCCTACAAATTAACTTTATTCAGTTGTGTAGGCAATAAAACAGTCCAATACATTATATAGTAAAACAATTTTTTATGATAAAATAATTAAGATTTCTGTGCCACCCCAGACTGGTTGCTGGCATTTGCCTGGCCACCCCTATGAAAACATCCTGGCTCCACCACTGCCCCGCAGCTCCTGAACGACTCTCCATTGGAAATGAATGACTTCCGGTCCGACGGCTGTCGTTTGTTGTGTGCAGTGGAAAGGCGGCTTGAAGGCGGCGTAACACAGATGTCACAAAAAAGACGCAAACTGATGGATGGATAAATAAATCGAAAGTAGAGCTGCACAATAAAAGACATGGTCTGTGAATATTAAAGCACAAAAAAACTGCTATATACTCGCTTGATCTGCGTGTCTCTGTGGGAATGGCCTACTCAAGCTCGAGGTGTTTTCAGTGTCTCACAAACAATACGAGGACATGAATACATGAACATTTCCAGAGTTCCCCTGAGAGAACCATTTTCATCATTTTATTTGAGAAAACGTCTCAGGTTACGTATGTAACCCTGGTTCCCTGATAGGGAACGAGACGCTGCGTTTGAGACGCGGTGGGAACGCTCTGCGTGATTACGTCGTGAAGCGCGTGTAAAATCAGTCCAATGGAAGCCCACTACGACATAGGTGACGTCATAGACCAGGAAACTATAAAGCAGCCCTGAAATCAGACCGCGACAGCTTCTGAAAAACCTGAAGCAAGTCGATCAGGGCATGCAGGAAGTATGGCAGGCAAACGCAGCGTCTCGTTCCCTATCAGGGAACCAGGGTTACATACGTAACCTGAGACGTTCCCTTTCAAGGGAACTCGAGCTGCGTTTGAGACGCGGTGGGAACCCTATACCCACTACGCCATAGTGACAAATGCCCGTTCTGTGTGAAGTCCTTGCGCACACTAAGAAGCAAGCAACCTCGCCCCAGGAGTGGAGAGGTCAAGGTCATAAAACCTGACACATGTATGCGGAGAGGACCATCCTGCCGCACTACACACATCAAGAAGGGAAACTCCCGAAATTAAGGCCATAGAGGCCGCCATACTCCGAGTAGAATGGGCCCGCACAGCCATAGGTGAAGGCTGTCCGGCCGCTTCATAAGCCAATGAAATAGCCTCGACTATCCATTTACTCATCACCTGTTTAGGTGACGACAGTCGTCAGATCTTGCCTACCTCTAACTAGCTTAGTTCCTACGACCCTCCTCGGAGGATCGTAGGAAAAAGCAGGCACCTCGGCACCCTGAAACGGCGAACCAGCAGGGAGACCGAACTGACTGCTCTACGACCCTCCTCGGAGGATCGTATGGGGACGCTGACACCTCGGTGCCCTGAACGGCACACCGGCAGGGAACAACCGAACTGGCAGCGCTGCGACCCTCCTCAGAGAGTCGCACCCCAGAGGGCGCAGAGGAGAAACGATTTCTCGAAACCGCCCCTACCCCGGAGGGGACCACCCTTAGAAGCCTGATAGCCTCGGCATCAGGTCTTCTTCTTTGCACTCTATGCCAGTTTCAGGAACATAGATTGGTGAGGAAGAAACCTCTGGAACGCCACTGAAAGATTTAGTTTTCTTGAAAGCGGAGTGTCCAGAAGAACAGACATTTTTATCTTTCTTTTTCTTTGTCTTTATATCAGAAAAACGTATACATATAAACATATATACATATATATATATATATATTCTCAAATATATTCTCGAATAGAGTCAATGCTGACATCCTCAAATTCATCTATGTCCTTAAAAACTTTACCCATCAGTACTGCCTAATAAAATGTATTTATTATTAAAGATGGCTGGTGGGTAACGTCTGGGTTAAAAATGATGACGCCGACTCGGGAGAGAGAAAGCTCGCAAGCGTCTCTATAATCCAAGGCACTGTCATACCATGATACTTAATACCCATAACATTACTCTAGTTAGACGTTTGGGTATTAAGTTACACATAAAATAAAAACCGGTTTATTCCACGATCTCGACACCTCAGTGTGGAGATAGGGAAAAACCAGTAGTCCCCGACGAGGAGGCTGAGATACAGAGTTTTCCTGTTTTTTTAGATATATTTCATCTAATAAACTCTTTTTATTTTCACTCTCATAATGTTCAGCTGTCCAGTAAATATTTAACTAGCAACAGCATTAGAAAAACCTCCTTTTAAAAGTTCCTCTTTATTCAACAGAGTTATGAGCTGCCTATTTATTGAAAAATCAAACATCTGCCTTTTTCTTCATATTTTTATTTGTTTTGTTCACTTTTTCTTAACAAAACACTAACGATACCAATTCCTCGGAACTGGAAATCGCAGCACACTGGATCTGCAGGTGAAAGCTGAGATAGGGCGGGGCCCGTCCCAACCCACGCTATCAGATCCGTTTTCGAACCCCAAAATGCGAGTCGCCGCCGTGTCTAGGCAACAGCGGGACCCGCACGGGGAGCGCGAACCGAACCGTCCTCCTCAAAGAACGATCGGCGAGAGCGGAGCGTCTTTATAGATAGACTCATACAATGCTCACAATCAGCCCCCTCGAGGACTGACTGGGCATGCTCCACTCCCAAACAAGCAACACAAAGCTGATGTGTGTCCCCACCCGTAATATAACGAGGGCAGGGAACGACACACCGTCTATAATCTTGCTTGCTCGCTATAATAATGATAGATATATTGGGCTTGACAGACAACAATAAATAGACAAGGACAGATATACAGAGAGCGCTTGCTGAAGGTACAGAAGCTGTCGCGGTCTGATTTCAGGGCTGCTTTATAGTTTCCTGGTCTATGACGTCACCTATGTCGTAGTGGGCTTCCATTGGACTGATTTTACACGCGCTTCACGACGTAATCACGCAGAGCGTTCCCACCGCGTCTCAAACGCAGCTCGAGTTCCCTTGAAAGGGAACCCATTGTCGAATACACTCCGGAACAGGTCTTCACTACAACCCGTCAAAATAAAAGTTCGGTTTAAATAGGAGAAATTATGAAAGAAATATATTATTCTAGACCCACAACAGAAAGCACTTCTCAGAATAATAACAACAACAATACTGATAAGACCATTTATTTAATTATTATTTAAGGAATACTTTTTTGTCCTTGATTTAATTTAGTAAATCTGTTTTGCAGCACTTCCCCAAAAAATAACAGGATACAAGTTAAAATTTCCATTTGATTACCACTGTTTTAGATAATACATTTGTATTTATTCATAAAAAGAAAAAATAGTTTTCTGAATAAAATATATTTCATAGGACTCTATTATTTTAATAAATTATTAATGTTAAAAATAAGTTGTTGATCTGATTCATTATCAATTATTGAATTTAGTTGATTAGACAAGTTTTATTGAAATTTTAATACCGGTAAACAAAACAAACCAAATCGAGTTTGTTCAAATAAAAGCATTTGTTCAACCAAAAAAAAAAACTGTTTTCATTCATTTAACTGTCATTTTATCTGATGATAATAATAATAACAACCATAATTTAATAATACCGTTTATTTATTTATTTATTTAATAATTGATTAATACTGTAAACTGTGATAATTTCTGAGATGGTTATCATATTGTGAAAATCTACAACCTGGGAGAGAACCACACCAGAGGTTCCCTTACGAAGGGAACTCAACGATGCGTCGATCGACGCCATGGGAACGCCCCCAGCGTGACTGCGTCTGAAGCATCTATGTCAACTAGTCCAATGGAAAGAATGAGCGTCACGGGCGGGTGACGTCATGACCAGGAAATGATAAAAGCACATCCGGTGCAAACCGGCATCAGCTTCTGTTGCCTCAGCAAGCGATCTGTGTTATACTGTCTCTGTCTATTTATTGTTGTCTGTTGCAATTTATTCGGAAACGTTATGGCGAAACAAATGTACAAACAGTGTGTTCCTCCCTGCCCGCGTTATTTAACGGGTGGGAACACACACGAGCTTTGTGTCATTTGTTTGGGAGTGGAGCATGCGGTCTCAGCCTTCGAGGAGGCTGAGTGTCAACACTGTGAAATGCTACCGCTCCGCATGCTCCGCTCTCGCCTGTCACTCTTTGATGTAAAGAGTGGGCAGGCTCGCGATCCTCAGGGATCAGGACCCGCGTCTGCCGAGGCGGCGCGGAGAATGCATTCCTGGGGATCGCAGAAGGATCTTTCGGAGGGGTTGGAGACGGGTCCCTTGGCCTTTTCTCCTTCCTTACCCGGAAGATCCAGCGCTCTCCCCCCGGTGTCGGAAGCACGCTCTGCGGTTTCTTCCGCCCGGGGAGAGAGCACTCCATTACTTCAATGCTCTTCCTCCGAGGAGGTCGATGTTATGAGTATGGAGAGTGAAAGCACACACATGGGGGAAAAAGATTCACAATTTATTTCCCCAGCATATGATGAGCTGGTGGATGTTATGTCACGGGCTGTAGAAAAATTAAATATTGTATGGCCATCTGAGAAAAAAAGCGCTTGTCCTAAAAGTAAATTAGATGAGCGCTTTTTATCGTCCACGACATTATCTCCACCACGAGAGCTTCCCTTTTTTCCCGATCTCCACAATGAAATATCGAAATCGTGGAATAAACCGTACTCTTCACGACTTTTTAGCCCTCAAGTTAAAACTTATTCGAGAATAAGAGGGCTAAAAGAGTATGGTTATGAGGCGATGCCCCAGGCGGAACAGAATTTAGCTAGCTATCTTTCGCCTGGTCCCGCATCGTCCCTGAAAGCCTCGGCTTTGCCCACTAGACCGCTTAAAGCCACCTCGGTTTTAGTGGGCAAAGCTTATACGGCAGCAGGTCAAGCTGGAGCATGTCTGCATACAATGGCAGTGCTACAGGCGTATCAAGCTGACCTGCTGGGGGATCTGGATAGTAGTGAGGGAATTTCTAATGACGATATTCAAGAACTTCGTCGTGCTACCGATCTTTCTCTCAGGGCTACTAAGGAGACCGCCAGAGCAATTGGGCGGTCTATGGCAGCCTTGGTAGCTACTGAGAGACATTTATGGTTAAATCTGTCAGAGATTAAAGAAAAAGATCGAGCTTTTTTATTAGATGCTCCGCTTGAACCTTCTGGTCTCTTTGGTGACGCAGTCCACGCGGTCGTCGAGCGATTTCAGGAGTCTAAGAAGCAAGCTGACGCTTTTAAAAAGTTTATCCCTCGCCGTGTCCAGCCCCCTGGGGCTGCTGGGCGTGAGCAGCCCCAGCCGTCGAGCTCATCATATCATGTGCAACAGAAAGAGAGTGTTGCGTCTCGTGCACCTCCACGTAGACACTGGAGACAGACGCAACCCTCTCAGCCGAAGTCTTCTAAGTCGAAGCCGGATCTGAGGACCGTTCTTCAGGCGAAGAAGACTTCGGCTCAGAAAAAAAAAAGGTCCTGATGTTCATGCGTCAGGCCTGTGAGGACAGCCCCGACCGAAGTAGAGCGGTGTACACCTCATTATACGGTGCCCGTTCCATTTCGGGGTCCTCACGAGACCGTTCTGCCAACCCTGCCACCCTTGGTGCTTCAGGGCGCAGCGGTCTCCAGCGAGTCGCTGATGCTATGCTGCGGCACAGCATCGGTTCCGCGCCCTCTGAGGGGGGCGTTAGAGCAGCCAGTTCAGGTAGTTCCTGCCATGATGTTTCAGGCTCCAGAATTAGCTGTCTCAGTAACACCAGAGACCAGCCTCGAGAGGCTGGTTCCCTTAGTAAATTTTCTGGCAGCGTGGAAGCTTCTGCCGAATATTTCTCGTTGGGTCCTGCAGATTGTAGAAAAAGGATACAGAATCCAGTTTGGTTCTCGTCCTCCTCGTTACAACGGGGTGTTGCCCACAGTGGTGCATCCCGAGCAGGCTCTGGTAATGGAGCAAGAGGTAAAGGCCCTGTTAGCGAAAGAAGCTATAGAACAGGTGTACTCACCCGACCGAGAGTCGGGTTTTTACAGCCGTTATTTCATTGTTCCAAAAAAGGATGGAGGGTTGCGTCCTATTTTAGATCTTCGTTTGTTAAATCGGTCAGTTCAGAAACTAAAGTTCAAAATGCTGACACTCAAACAGATCGTGACTCAAATCAGATCCGAGGACTGGTTTGTCACGATAGATCTGAAGGACGCCTACTTCCATATCTCCATCCTCCCTCAGCACAGGAAGTTCCTAAGGTTTTCTTTCGGGGGCAAAGAATACCAATATCGGGTTCTTCCGTTCGGTCTAGCTTTATCACCCCGCACGTTCACGAAATGCGTGGATGCAGCGTTAGCCCCTCTCAGGCTTCAGGGCATACGTATTCTGAACTACATCGACGACTGGCTGATTCTAGCGGAATCAGAGCAGTTGGCGGTTCGGCACCGAGGTGTCGTTCTCGCTCATATGCAGATGTTGGGGTTGAGGCTCAATGCCAAGAAGAGTGTGCTTTCTCCAGTACAGAGAACCACTTTCCTTGGTGTGGTATGGGATTCAGTGACAATGCGGGCCATCCTATCGCCCGTTCGTGTAGCTGCTATCCTGTCAGCCACAAAAGAGCTGAAGCTAGGCCAGTCACGCACTGTAAAACAGTTCGAGAAACTGTTGGGTCTTTTGGCAGCAGCGTCCAACGTGATACCTTTTGGCCTGCTGTACATGAGGCCTTTACAGTGGTGGCTCAGGACCAGAGGGTTCTCCCCGAGGGGAAACCCACTTCGTATGATCAAGGTCACGCGGCGTTGCCTTCGTGCCTTAGTTATATGGAGGGAGCACTGGTTCTTAACCCAAGGTCCGGTGTTGGGAGCTCTTTGCCATCGAGTTACTATCTCGACAGATGCTTCCCTCACCGGCTGGGGAGCGGTAATGGAAGGCCGCTCGGTTCAGGGTCTGTGGAAGAGTCATCATCTCTCGTGGCACATAAATTGCCTGGAGATGATGGCTGTCTTCAATGCGTTGAGGCAGTTCCTCCCAGACCTGAGGGGCCATCATGTGCTCGTACGAACAGACAACACATCAGTGGTCTCTTATCTGAACCGTCAGGGGGGCCTGCGTTCGCGTCCGCTTTGCAAACTGGCGCACCAGATCCTCCTGTGGTCTCTGGGGAAGGTACTCTCTCTGAGGGCAGTGTATATTCCTGGGGTCCAGAATATAGGAGCAGACATCCTGTCGAGGCAGGAGCTGAGGCCAGGGGACTGGAGACTCCACCCCGAGGTGGTGGAGAAAATCTGGGAGTTTTACGGCCAAGCACAAGTGGATCTGTTTGCGTCTCAGAATACGACGCACTGTCCTCTGTGGTTCTCCCTTACTCACCCAGCCCCTCTGGGGCTGGATGCTATGGTGCAGACGTGGCCGAGGCTACGTCTGTACGCCTTTCCCCCTGTTGCTCTGCTCCCAGGAGTTCTGGAGCGAGTCCGCCGGTATGGAATAAGCCTACTGCTAGTAGCACCACGCTGGCCAAGTCGGATCTGGTTTTCGGACCTGATCCATCTCCTAGATGGTCCTCCCTTCGAGATCCCGATCAGGAGAGACCTTCTGTCTCAGGCCGGGGGCACAATATTTCACCCTCGACCAGAGATTTGGAACCTGTGGGTTTGGCCTCTGAGGGGGCCCAACTCATAGAGAGTGGTCTTTCAGCCGAGGCTGCTGAGACCATTCTAAGCTCCAGAGCCCCAGCTACTAGGAAACTATATGCGCTTAAATGGAGAGTTTTCTCTTTATGGTGTTACCAACATCAGTGGGATCCAGTTAACTGTTCTGTGAACACAGTACTCGAGTTCCTGCAGGAGCGCTTTACGTCAGGCCTATGTCCTTCCACGCTCAAAGTCTACGTGGCGGCCATTGCGGCTTACCACGCCCTGGTGGGGGGTACATCGTTGGGTCGAGACCCCCTGGTTACACGTTTCCTTCGTGGCACTTTAAGGCTGAGGCCTGCAACTCGCACTAGGGTGCCAGCTTGGGATCTTGCTATAGTACTAGAAGGCCTTTCTAGGGCTCCATTTGAGCCCTTAGATTCGGTTTCAGATAAGTTTCTTACATTTAAGACTATCTTTCTGCTAGCTATTTCGTCCCTTAAGAGAGTTGGAGACCTTCAGGCCCTTTCGGTTTCCCCCACTTGCCTTGAGTTTGCACCGGGGATGGTCAAGGCATTCTTATATCCAAAACAGGGGTACGTCCCTAAGGTGCCGACCTTGACTCCGAGGCCTATTGTGCTGCAGGCTTTTTGTCCTCCTCCTTTTGCATCTGCAGACCAGGAAAGACTGAACCTCTTGTGTCCAGTGCGAGCACTGGACACTTATGTGCATCGGACTTCTTCATTTAGGAAGTCCGACCAATTACTGATTTGCTTCGGATCACCTAAGAAGGGTCTTCCTGCTTCTAAACAGACGGTCAGTAGGTGGATAGTTGAGGCTATTTCACTTGCATACGAGTACTCGGACCAGCCATGTCCTTTGGTGGTCCGAGCTCACTCTACTAGGAGTATGGCGGCTTCTAAAGCCTTACTATATGGGGTTTCTCTTCGGGACGTCTGTGATGCGGCGGGCTGGTCCTCTCCGCTCACATTCGTTAAATTTTACAGTTTAGACCTGGATGCTGCCCCAGGTTCTCAGGTGCTTAGTGCTTAGTTACAACAGACTAACACTCAGGTACTTGGAATTCTGGCGCTTTGGGTATTCTCGTTCCCATGGCGTCGATCGACGCATCGTTGAGTTCCCTTCGTAAGGGAACGTCTCAGGTTACTATTGTAACCATAGTTCCCTGAGAACAGGGAACGAGACGATGCGTCACCCTGCCATACTTCCTGCATCCCTGTGATCGGCTTGCTTCGGCAATTTTCGAAGCTAATGCCGGTTTGCACCGGATGTGCTTTTATCATTTCCTGGTCATGACGTCACCCGCCCGTGACACTCATTCTTTCCATTGGACTAGTTGACATAGATGCTTCAGACGCAGTCACGCTGGGGGCGTTCCCATGGCGTCGATCGACGCATCGTCTCGTTCCCTGTTCTCAGGGAACTATGGTTACAATAGTAACTTGAGACGTTTTCCAGTGGCTCATATTATTGCAGAAGTTCTTAAGATCGTTCCTGAGATACGGTCAAACGGCAGCGTGTAAAGCATGTAAAAATAAAAACACTCACAGGCTGGGACCAGGTGAACCACATATCCATCGCCGACATACAGAGCCCAGTGCTCTTTTCCAGGTCTGAAGATTTCAATGAGGTCTCCACGCTTCGGTTTCTTATCATATAGGAGACAATATCAGGGGTAATATTTAAAAAAGATACAGAGCCATTTAAATCTGTCATAATATAATATCATACTGTTTATCTAAAATAACATGATACCATTGCACTTGTGAATAGATAAAACAATAAAGGAAGCGTTAAGTTTGTCTAAAAACAGCTGCTGTACACATGACATCGTTTCAGAGGTTTATAAGTATTTAGCTTTCTGTTTCCTTAGAGAACAACTTGTGTAGTTTTTAAACTCTTTCAAGCTCTGTTACCGTAGTAAAACTGCTTTCCGACAACCCTTGATCAATGAGCTTTTATATCAGAAACATCAGCCCAGAAAAGATCTATTTGCTAAGAGATGCTGTCTTTCACTCTCTCCGTACGTTTGAGTTCATTACAAGATATTTACCTCGGCCATGACAAACTCCTTCTGCTCTTCTGCTCTTCTGTAATCCTGTTAGAAACACATGAAGCTTTTATACACACAGGGGCAGGTCCAGAATGATTGGCATCTTTACAGGCATATACGTGGCAAACCACACCGGCTATGAGGGTTAGGGCAGGTCCTTAAATCATGAATAGTCGCACAAAAATGCTGGGTTAAAAACAACCCAATTTGGGTTATTTGGCAACCCAGCGCTGGCTAAATATTGGACAGAACACATGCTGGGTTATTTTGACCCAGCAGGTTTGGTTTTATACATTAACCCATTTGCTGGGTTGTTTTTTTAATCAGTGCTGGGTCAAACAACCCCATGTTACAGGTTATTAATTTTAGGTGATAACAATAATAAAAATACTTATAATTTTTTTTAAATAATGTTAATAACAATAACTCTACTGTTTATTGATTCAATTGAAGTTTATTCCAGGAAATTAATATAATCATAAATACATTAATGTGTAATCAACAATTAGTCAACTGCAGCATAAAACTGTGCGTATAAACTGTATAAAATAGATAAAGATTATCTTCACACAAAGATACAATAAAAAAACATTAATATAATAATAATAATAATAAATTTGTAATACGCCTTTCTCAGACTCAAAGCGCTACAGAACAAAATAATCAAACATGAGGATAAAAATACATAGAAGTATCAAAAAATACAAAAAATAATACAATTATAAATTGAAAGCTTGACTAAAAAGATGTGTCTGAAGAAGTTTCTTAAAACAATCCAGAGAATCAGCATCCCTAATAGTTGTAGGTCATGTGTTCCATAAATTTGGCGCGTTGTAGGAAAAGGCCCTTCCCCCCATGGTTTTTAATTTACAACGAGGCTGACACAGAGAGAGAGAGAGCCAGCAGAGCGGAGAGAGCGAGCGGGAACGGAAGAAAGTAACTAAATCACAGATGTAACCTGGAGCCAACCCATGTACTGCTCTATAGGTTAAAATCAGAATTTTAAAATCAATACGTAGCTGAACTGGAAGCCAATGCAGTTGCTGGAGCACAGGTGTGATGTGATGGCGTGAGGATGTATGAGTTAAAACACGTGCGGCCGAGTTTTGTATATATTGCAACCTCCTAATAGAATTTGCTGGTAAACCCGCAAAGAGAGAGTTACAGTATCAAGCCTTGATGTGATGAAGGCATGGATAAGCCTCTCTGCATCAGGCCTAGAGAGAAACGGTCTAATACGTGCTATGTTCCTCAGATGGAAAAAAGCAACCTTCGTTACGTTTTTAAAATGTGAATTAAAAGTTAGCTGGGCATCAAAAATCACACCCAAGTTACGCACCTGGCCAGAAGGACCCAATTGGGCATTGTCTACTGAAAGTTTAAAATCCTTACATTTACTGACATTACAGTTTTTTACAATCGCTATGACAGTTTTTTCAATACATTTAACAAGTTTCCTAAACTCTTAACGCACCAACACTCCTAAAACACACAATTGGCAAAACAGTTAATTTCATGCTCAAAATCACACATTGTAAACTAAACTACAAAACTAATTTTCAAAATACAATAATACACTAACACAATACACTATGTCTAACAAAACACTGCAAACATGTTTCAAAATCAAATAATTATTCAAAACAATAATACATGTTCTCTTCCAACAGGAACATTTAGTCAATCATAACACAATGACAAAAAAAACACTATCATCAGCTGGAATTACAGAAACTGCATTATTGTATGTGTCAGGTCTGCCCTTATACAATAGACAGTATATTGTATTGATCATAGATTGTGTTTTGCACTGTAGTTTCTTTTGATGCCTGTCTACATTTTTGTTTTGTTGGGTTTAGTAAATGCATGCATTTTGTTTCTTTTGCTGCAGAAATTCAATACAAAAAATGAATGACCATCTCAGAGTAGCTTTATAGAATGTACAGTTTATGAAAAAAAAAGACAGAGACAGAATTGCTGCAGTAAAGACTTTATTTGCAAAAGGACATTGCTGCAAGATATACAAACAAGATATACAAACAAGAAAAAGCACTGGAATAATAATTAAAAAAAACAAAGTAATCTTCTAATCTGCCCGGTCTTCTGCATTTGGCCACATATTCTCATCCACATCACACCTGATATCTTCTCTGGCAAGGCATTGTGGGAAGAATCTTTTGGCATGCCGTATCCACCCCTGGCAGTGTTCAGCTGTGATGTCTTGGCATGCAGCATCCATTGCATCCAGGAGGGACATTTGGTCCTGTGGATGATGGTCAAAAACCTTCCATATCCAGGATGAGAAAAACTCCTCAATGGGGTTGAGGAAAGGGAAGTAAGGAGCAAGGAAAAGGGACATCATCCTAGGATGGGCGTCAAACCATGCTGTGACTGTACGGGAATGGTGGAATGCCACATTGTCCCATGTGATCACGTATATTGGCAAGTGGTCTCTCACCTGTCCCCTTTCTACCTCTGGCACAAGTCTTTCATGCAGGTCTTATTTCATTAGTTACCCTAGCTCTGGCCCTTCTTTGAGTGCCACCACGCATACTAACTCCTCTCCCTCGCCCTTGTCCTTGTCCCACTTCTCTCCCTTGCCCTTGTCCTTGTCCCACTCCTCTCCCTCGCCCTTGTCCTTGTCCCACTCCTCTCCCTTGCCCTTGTCCTTGTCCCACTCCTCTCCCTTGCCCTTGTCCTCGTCCCACTCCTCTCCCTTGTCCTCATCCCACTCCTCTCCCTTGCCCTTGTCCTCGTCCCACTCCTCTCCCTTGTCCTTGTCCCACTCCTCTCCCTTGTCCTGGTACACGTCTTCCTCTACCTAGTGCAGACATTTTTCTTTCTTTCTTTTGTTGTTCTATATTGTTTCCTTTCCACAAAAGATCAGCCCAAAGGTCCTCTTTTATACCATATGGTCATGCGATTGAAAGAACCTCAACACCTGAGTGTGTTTCCTAGATGGAAATCAGTTGTGATTTATATATATATATATATATATATATATATATATATATATATATATATATATATATATATATGCATAAAATAATTCAATCAACTGTTTCTCAGTAACAATAGAATAAAATTCAGGGGATATATTTGTGTTTCAATTCACAATATAAACAGCTGTTTACCTTGACTTTAGCCTGTAAGGTTAGGTCTAGAACATGGTGTTATCTGTTCTGACATACAGTGTTAAAGCATTGGTAAATTTGGCAGTAAAAATCCATTGTTTTGGTCTTGTTTGAGCTTGTGTGTAAAAGAAGTTCAAGCATATTAAATTTGTGTTAATTGTATGCATTTTGTGTTAAATAGTATAGCTTACACAGACGGATGTAGTGCTAACTGTGTTAAGAGTTTAGGAAAATTGTTAAAAGTATTGAAAAATCTGTCATAGCAATCGTAAAAAACTGTAATTGGAGTGCCAATTAATAAGATTTCAGTTTTGGAGCAGTTTAATTTTAGAAAATTGAGTTTCATCCATGCTTTAATTTCCAACAAACAGTCAGAAAGTTTTGAAGAGGAAGAATTAAGATCAGGCTGAGAGCTGATATAAATCTGGGTGTCGTCCGCATAACAGTGAAAGCTCAGACCATACTTACGAATGATCTGCCCAAGTGGCAGCATATCAACACTAAATAAAACAGGACCAAAAACTGACCCCTGAGGGACACCCTGACATAGAGGCACAGTCTGAGATCTGTTAGAACCCAGGTAGAAAAATTGGGAACGATTTGAGAGGTAAGATTTAAACCAGTTTAACACAGTTCCAGACAGACCGGTCCACATATGCAATCTGTCCAATAATATGCTGTGACATATGGTATCAAATGCAGCATTAAGGTCTAACAAAACCAAAATGCCACAAGCCCCAGAGTCAGCTATAACGAGGAGGTCATTCAGAACTCTGACTAGAGCGGTCTCTGTACTGTGTCCAGATCTAAACCCGGATTTAAATGTTTCTAGTAGGCTACAAAAGATGAGTATGGAGTTGGCCAACAACCACACGCTCAAGCACTTTTGCCAGGAATGGTAAATTGGAGATGGGTCGATAATTTGACATATCGGTGATATCACTCCCAGGCTTTTTAAGAACTTGCGTAACTGCAGCCATTTTTAAAGCCAAAGAGACATTGTCTGTATTGAGTGAAGCATTACAAAACAATATTATCAAACAATAGAAAAAGAAGCTCTGGTACTAGGAGGATAAGAAAGGGAGGGGTAGATATGGTGAGTTTTTGTGTATATAAACTGGGCAAAAAGGGAAGTCAGCGCCCTTCTCATTTCAGACTCTGACTGTTATGTGAACTGCCTTTCTTGCAAGAAATAATTAAAGCTTTTACTTTTGAACTTTTGAGATCTCCAACTGTCTTCCAATTATTGATTAAAGTCTAGAAAGAATTTCCACGACATATGCCACTTTTGCAGCTTTGAGAGCATTATGATACTCAATCTGATGCTGATCAAACATTAATCTATTAATTGATTTTTTATATTTCCTGATTTTTTATATTTCCGTTCCAACTGCCTGCCTATCGCCTTCAATTTGCGCAACTCAGATGTGTACCAGGGAGATGATCTCTTAAAAGAAACAACACGTTTTTTCAGAGGGGCAAACTCATCCAGAATAGATGTAAAAACAGCATTTTTATTATATATAATATACATAAAAAAAGTCCTCCGACAACCAAGCTGATTGCATTCAAAATGTGTCGAAGCTCTGCTAATACTGTGGACTGCTCTTAAGTGTGTAAAAAACTGTTTCAAGTCAGCTATGATAGCTTGGCATCGAAAACACCTATAATCTATTATAGACTTCCAAATTTCAGTTCTTTGAAATGTTTTAAAAATTTTAACCGCACGCCAATTTCTGGGATGAGTATTGCAATTGTGTTCTCATCCAGCAACAGGAAGCTGTCATCATCTATCTGCTCATCTAAAAGGAAGATAACACAAACAAACAAGGCTATCTATGAAATTACACTGACATAGACTAGGAACAGAAGTGGTATCCTATGCCAGCCCTACAATGTAAGGGATTTAAATTCACCCTACAGGGTTTGACATTAAAGGGATACTCCACTTTTTATAAAAATAGGCTCATTTTACAACTCCCCCAGAGTTAAAAAGTTGAGTTTTACCTTTTTCGAATCCATTCAGCTGATCTCCAGGTCTGGCGGTACCACTTTTAGCATAGCTTAGCATAGATCATTGAATCGGACAAGACCATTAGCATTTCTCTCAAAAAAATGATGCAGAACCTGAAAATAGTCGACCCTATAGTCTACCAAGCTGGGGACTATTTTCAGGCGATGCGTCATATTATTACGCCTCCTGGACTCATGGTACGGCAGCAAAGTTTCTTGATTATTATGCAGGAATGAGAGTATAGTTCCTAGCCATATCAGCCAAGAAAATCACAACTTTTCATTTTCCGTCGGTCTTAGTACACGATGTAACTACAGAAGAGTCCAGTTTTAAATAGGAAAAATATCAAAACTCTTTGGTCATTGCTTTGAGAGAGATGCTAATGGTCTTGTCCGATTCAATGATCTATGCTAAGCTATGCTAAAAGTGGTACCGCCAGACCTGGAGATCGGCTGAATGGATTAGAAAACGGTAAAACTCAACTGTTTAACTCTGGGGGAGTTGTAAAATGAGCAAATTTCCAAAAAAAGTGGAGTATCCCTTTAAGCCTTGTCATGTGCTTGTACTTTGGACAAGTAAATTGGCCATTCATGTTTTTGATCTTATTGTGAATGGTGTAGCAAACTTGGTTAACTGGTAGGGCTGGCACTGGATGCAACAGTGAAAAAAAGATTATCTACAAAGAAAGAGAATCTGAAATTCAAAATTGTTCATCACATATTTACCAGCAAATTTTTCAATGAGGCACTCAGGGGTCGAGACTAACGGTGTCCTATCGTCCTGGGGACGAGAGAAAATGTGTTTAGGACGAACAGAAATATTCTCCAGGACGCCTACAGGACGAAAGACATTTTTGTATGTGTGTTCATTTATTACTAGCCTATTAGGGTAACTAACTTAGAAAATGCCAAAATTAACCTACCAAGCACTGACTACAACAGAGCGCGTCTTCTCATGCTGTTACTATAGTTACTATCACTGGCTGGCTACTCACCCGGAGACTTGTTTCGCGGTACATCTATCACATGGCTTAATGACATCGCAAATGTGTTGCGCTGGTTAAACAATGGTGAGGACAATAGACAAATCTATTGACATTTTCGTCAACGAATAAAAACTAACAAAAATGTTAGATAATGACGATTTGGGAAGCGATCCAGTCAGAACTGATGTCCTGCGTTTGTGGTAGATGCGCACATTTGTACTGTACGCTGGCCTACCCAGCGGCACACGGGTTGACATGCGCTCGCTGCATGTTTCATAAAACGTTAAAAAATATAAACGTCTGGGAGAATGAGTAGAGCAAACATTTAGATCTGAATAAGAGTGACGACGCACTATTTATCCCTGCCCGCGCTATTTAACGGGTGGGGACACACACGAGCTTTGTGTAATGTGTTTGGGAGTGGAGCATGTGGTATCAGCCTTCGAGGGGGCTGATTGCCAGCATTGTGAGAAGCTTCAGCTTCGCATGCTCCGTTCCCGGCTGTCACTTTTTGAGGAAAGTGGTCAGCCTCGCGCTCCTCAGTGTGCAGGACCCGCTGCTGCCGAGGCAGCATGGAGAATGCATTCCTGGGGATTGCAAAAGGATCTCTCAGAAGGGTTGGAGACGGGTCTGAGGACCTTATCTCATTTCTGTCCTGGGGGATCCAGTGCTCTCTCTCCGGTGTCGGAAGCCCGTGCTGCGGCTTCTTCCGCCCAGGAAGAGAGCCCAATGCTTCAGTGCTCTAGCTCCGAGGAGGCAGATGTGCTGAGCATTGGTAGTGACACAATCACACGGGAAGGGGACTCATATGAGGAGCTGGTGGAGGTGATAACTTGTGCTGTTGATAATTTACACATTGATTGGCCAGCCGAGAAAAGGGACGCTCGTCCTAAAAGTAAACTAGATATGCGTTTCCTAACATCTAATAAATCATCTCCATCACGAGGCCTCCTTTTTTTCCCTGATCTACACAGTGAGCTGTCCAGATCTTGGAATAAGCCATATTCTTCTCGGCTCTACAGTCCCCAAGTTCATGTGTATTCGGGGATTAAGGGGTTGAGAGGTTATCTTTATGAGTCGATGCCCCAGGCTGAACAGACGCTCGCGATCTATCTGTCACCTGGTTCAGCATCGTCTCTGAAGGCCTCAGCTTTTCCCACGAAACCGTTAAAAACAACATCTACACTCGTGGGCAAAGCATATACGGCAGCAGGTCAGGCTGGAGCATGCTTACACACTATGGCATTGCTCCAGGCATATCAGGCTGATCTGCTGGGGGATTTGGACAGGAGTGAGGGGGTGGGGCCCGATGAGGTTCGAGAACTTCGTCGGGCCACAGATTTATCTCTCAGGGCTACTAAGGAGACCGCCAGAGCGATTGGGCGGTCTATGGCAGCCCTTGTAGCTACTGAGAGGCAACCTTTGGCTAAATCTGGCAGAAATAAAAGATAAAGATCGTGCTTTTCTTTTAGATGCACCTATTGAGCCTTCTGGCCTCTTCGGCGACGCTGTTAATTCTGTCATCAAGAGGTTACAGGAGGCCAAGAAACAGTCAGAGGTATTTAAAAAAATTCTCCCTCGTCGTGTCCAACCCCCTGGGGCTGCTGGGCGTGAGCAGCCCCAGCCATCAAGCTCCTCATATAGAGCACAGCAAAAAGAGAGTGTTGCCTCTCGTGCTCCAACTGACAAATATTTCTCTATGGGTCCTGCATATAGTAGAGAGGGGATACAGAATCCAGTTCGGTTCTTGTCCTCCACGCTACAATGGGGAGTTGCCCACGTTAGTACGTCCCAAGCAGGCTCTGGTGATGGAGCAAGAGGTGAAAGCTCTACTAGCAAAAGAAGCGATAGAGCAGGTGTATCCACCCGACAGAGAATCGGGTTTTTACAGCCGTTATTTCATCGTTCCAAAAAAGGATGGGGGGTTGCGTCCCATTTTAGATCTTCGTCTGTTGAATCGTACAGTTCAGAAACTCAAGTTCAAGATGCTGACACTCAAACAAATCGTGACTCAAATCAGTTCCGAGGACTGGTTTGTCACGATAGATCTGAAAGACGCTTACTTCCATGTCTCCATCCTCCCTCAGCACAGGAAGTTCCTGAGGTTTTCTTTTCTCAGTGGCTGTGGCCACTGACTGTGTATGAGGTTTCTTTGACAACAGTGGATAAGCTGGAAGCGTTAATAAGTTCATACATCAGGAAATGGTTGGGAGTTCCACGCTGTCTCAGCAGAGTGGGACTTTATAGTAAAGGAATATTGCAGCTGCCAGTCTCTGCTTTAACCGAGGAATTTAAGTGCGCCAAGGTCAGACTGGAAATGACCTTAGTATAGTCACGTGACAAATGTGTAAAGGAGGCAGCACCTGTGTTAAAAACTGGTAGAAAGTGGTCAGCAAAGAAATCTGTGGAAGAGGCAAAGGCTGCCCTTCAAATTGGGGATATCGTGGGACAGGTACAGCATGGAAGAGGGGGTTTTGGGCTCAGTTTAGCTCCTCCTAAATGGCACAAGGCAGCCCCAGCTCAAAGGAGGAAGCTGGTAGTCAACGAGGTACAAAAGCAGGAGGAGAGTATGAGGTGTATAAAGGCCATTTCTCAGGCCAAGCAGGGAGAGTGGATGAGATGGGAGAGTGTGGAACAACGCAAGATAGGCTGGCAAGACCTTTGGTCAATGGAAGAGAGTAGGATCAGTCCTTATCAGGTCAACATATGATGTTCTCCCATCACCACAGAACCTAAACCTCTGGGTAGGAGAAGATCCTTCTTGTCCTTTGTGTTCATCACATGCCACACTAAGGCACATTTTAACAGGATGTAAGGTGGCTCTTAGCCAAGGTCGGTTTACTCGGCGCCATGACAAAGTACTGCGATGTTTGGCTTTAGCATTGGAAGACAAGCGCAACATGACCAATAAGTTGCCACCTGTTCTAGCAAAGCATTGCTCACAGAGGACATTATTTCTCCAACCACCAAGAAAAGGTGTTAAAACCAATTCTCGCTCAGGACAACTGGAAGCTGCTAGGGACTGGAAGAGGCTGGCTGATCTTGATCAACGGCTTATTTTTCCACCTGAGATTGCCACCACTAACCTCCGACCAGATATTGTTTTGTGGTCTGAATCAGCACGCATAGTTCAACTGATAGAGTTAACAGTAGCATGGGAGGATGCTGTAGATGAGGCATATGAGAGGAAGAAACTGCAGTATGCTCATCTGGCCGCTGAAGCAGAACAGCGAGGATGGAGAGTCCGGGTTTATCCAGTGGAAGTGGGTTGTCGAGGGTTTGTGGCACACTCTACAACCCGATTCCTCAGAGACGTCGGATTCAGTGGCCAAGAGTTGCGTCGCACAGTAAAGAACTTATCTGAAGCAGCAGAGAAAAGCAGCAACTGGCTGTGGTTGAAACGGAAGGATTCTGGCTGGCTAGGTACAGGCTGCCACGCTACGGTTTTGAAGAATTCTTGAATGAGGATAGGTGTTTGGACAGTTTTTTTGGTGGTAGGTAGTATGCCATACGAAACCGTTGCCACTGAAGCTGCTCCATTTTAACGCACCAGTGGGGCTCGACAGCCTTAGACAAACGGGTTGGCGCGTATGGTCGGGTTGCGGATAGATTATGGTTAGGTCACAGGTAAGGAGCAACCTCAGCAGCAGGAGGGATGTATAGGTCAGTAAGCTGGGCTCAGTTGAGTGGGGGACGGAGGGGGGTGACTCTGCCAGAGTCACTGTCGAGCCCTCTTGAGGTGTCGTGGGCTAGTCGACGAAACACTGAGGACGGAAGGTGCCCACTTGAAAACCCTAGAGATGTCCCCTACTCGACTAAATCCGGATGGTTGAAAGAAGCGTAAATGGATGGAGAAGCATAGGTTACTGTAAAGCTACGTCTTGGTGCTTATCTTGGCGAAAGCTGAATACAAATTAGCACAAAGTTTTGACATCTACTCTTGTGTAATGGAAATCGTTTTGGGGGCAAAGAATACCAGTATCGGGTACTTCCATTTGGTCTAGCTTTATCACATTCACGAAATGCGTAGATGCAGCTCTGGCCCCGCTCAGGCTGCAGGGCATACGCATTCTGAATTACATAGACGACTGGCTGATTCTAGCAGAATCAGAACAGTTAGCGGTTCGGCATCGAGATGTCGTCCTCGCACATATGCAGAAATTGGGGTTGAGGCTCAATGCCAAGAAGAGTGTGCTTTCTCCATTACAGAGGACCACTTTTCTTGGTGTGGTATGAGATTCAGTCACGATGCGAGCCGTCCTTTCGCCCGCTCGTGTAGCTGCTATCCTGACAGCCATGAAAGAGCTAAAGCTAGGCCAGTCACGCACTGTGAAACAGTTTAGGCCTCATGGCAGCGGCGTCCAACATGATACCTTTTGGCCTGCTGTACATGAGACCTTTGCAGTGGTGGCTCAGGACCAAGGGGTTCTCCCTGAGGGGAAACCCACTTCGTATGATCAAGATCACGCGGCGGTGTCTCCGCGCCTTGGTTATATGGAGGAAACATTGGTTCCTGTCCCAGGGTCCGGTGTTGGGAGCTCTTTGCCATCGAGTTGCGATCTCAACAGATGCTTCTCTCACCGGCTGGGGAGCGGTATTGGAAGGCCGTTCAGCTCAGGGTCTGTGGAGGAGTCATTATCTCTCTTGGCACATAAATTTTCTGGAGATGATGGCCGTCTTCAATGCGTTAAGACATTTCCTCCCAGACCTGAGGGGTCACCATGTGCTTGTCCGGACAGACAACACATCGGTGGTCTCTTATCTAAATCGTCTGGGGGGTCTGCGTTCGCGTCCGCTATGCAAGTTGGCACACCAGATCCTCCTATGGTCCCTGGGGAAAATATTCTCTCTGAGGGCAGTGTATATTCCAGGGGGCCAGAATATCGGAGCAGACGTCCTGTTGAGGCAGGAGCTGAGGCCAGGGGACTGGAGACTCCACCCCGAGGTGGTGGAGAAGATATGGGAGTTTTATGGCCAGGCAGAAGTGGATCTGTTCGCGTCTCAGCATACAACGCACTGTCCACTCTGGTTCTCACTCACCCAGCCCCCCTGGGGCTGGATGCTATGGTACAGACATGGCTGAGGCTGCATCTGTACGCCTTTCCCCCTGTTGCTCTGCTCCCGGGAGTTCTAGCACCACGCTGGCCGAGTCAAATCTGGTTTGCGGACCTGATTAATCTCTTAGACGGTTCTCCTTTGGAGATCCCGATCGGGAGAGACCTTCTGTCTCAAGCCGGGGGCACAATATTTCACCCCCGACCAGAGATTTGGAAACTGTGGGTTTGGCCTCTGAGGTGGCCGAAGGTTGTTGAGACCATTCTAAGCTCCAGAGCTCCCGCCACGAGGAAGCTATATTCTTCGAAATGGAGATTCTTCACTTCTTGGTGTCCCCAGCGTCAGTGGGTTCCGGTTAACTCTTCAGTAAACACAGTACTGGAGTTTCTCCAGGATCGCTTTGCATCAGGTTTATGTCCATCCACCTTAAAGGTATACGTGGCAGCCATTGCGGCCTTCCACGTCCCGGTGGGTGGTACATAGTTGGGTCGAGACCCCCTGATTACTCGTTTCCTTCGTAGCACCCTGAGGCTAAGGCCTGCAACACACACTAGGATGCCAGCTGGGGACCTGGCATTAGTACTAGAAGCCCTATCTAAATAGAAGCCCTATCTAAATAGAAGCCTATTTCAAAACTGTTTTTCTACGACCCATTTCGTCCCTCAAAAGAGTTGGAGATCTTCAGGCCCTTTCGGTATCTCCCACCTGCCTTGAATTTGCACCGGGGATGGTCAAGGCATTCTTATATCCTAAACAAGGTTATGTCCCTCAGGTGCCAACCATTATTCCGAGGCCTATTGTGCTTCAGGCTTTCTGTCCTCCTCCTTTTACTTCTTCGGACCTGGAAAAGCTGAACCTTTTGTGTCCAGTGCGAGCATTGGATACTTATGTTCATCGGTCTTCTCCCTGGAGGAAGTCTGACCAATTGTTTGTTTGTTTTGGATCACCCAAGAAAGGTCTTCCTGCCTCTAAGCAGATAGTTAGTAAGTGGATAGTCGAGGCTATTTCCCTTGCCTATTAGTCCTCTGGCCAGCCTTGTCCTTTGGCGGTCAGAGCTCATTCCACGAGGAGTATGGCGGCCTCTAAAGCTTTCATTTCCGGAGTTTCTCTCCTAGATGTTTGTGATGCGGCGGGCTGGTCCTCTCCGCTCACATTTGTCAGGTTTTATAGCCTGGACCTGGATGCTGCCCCAGGGTCTCAGGTGCTCAGTGCTTAGTGTGGTTTTGACAACAGGCTTACACTTAAGCATTTGGAACATATCGACGCATTGCGAGTTCCCTCGAAAGGGAAAGGGAACGAGACGATGCATCGCCCTGCCATACTTCCTGCATCCCTGTGATCGACTTGCTTCGGCAAATTTCGAAGCTAATGCCGGTTTCACCGGATGCACATTTATATTTTCCTGGTCATGACGTCACCCGCCCGTGACGCGCATTTCATTCATTCCATTGGACTAGTTGACATAGATGCTTCAGACGCATTCACGCCGGGGACGTTCCCAAAGCGTTATCGACACATCGTCTCGTTCCCTTTCTCAGGGAACTATGGTTACCGACGTAACCTGAGACGTTTTATTTAATTTTAAGATAGTTTTTATCTTAATAATTTTTTAAGATATTTTTTAAGTCACAGTAGTTAAATTGGTTTCTGTATTGCATGTTCAAACTTTAAAATCATTCATATTAACAGGTTAGTGATGGTTTCTCCGGAAGTATGTGGGTTTGGAAATGTTAGAGAAATTCTAAATTAATGCATTACAATTGAACTAAACCCTGTTATGGTCTTTAGTATTTTTATGGAAGTAAAATAATGGCAAATGTTTTTGAAACAAAAAGCCTGTTGAATTGTACTACTTGAAAAAAATATGCATTGCATTAACCCTGCTTGTATTTTAATGCATTGTATTTTTAGGGCTTGCATTTTTATGGGCTGAAATTTAGCATGGTTGAATATTTAAGCTGCAAATATTGAAATTCAAAACATTTCAAACACATTTTCATTAGTAAAATTTCAATAATCCATATTCACCTTTCATATTTCACTTCCAAAATATTCAAACTGATTAAAAATACAACCTATAATATTCAACAGGCGTTTTTCGGTCCATTTTATTTCGCGTTGCAAATTCACTTCCACAAATTCAGTGGTTCAAATTTGACAGTAAATTCAACGTTGACATCCAGGAACTGCAGGAAAAGCAGTAGATTACCAAGCATAATCTCCATCTGCTGTTAGTCGATCTCACCAGCAGGGGGTGCAAGCGTGTGTTGTTGACGAAGCCCGAGCAACAGTTGCAACAGAGCAAGCCATTCATTCATAAAAACTCATTTACAACAATTGAGCATGCATCAAGTTTTTTTATGATGATTATCTGGGTCAGTATATATGTGGAAAAGATGATAAAGGCACAAAAGCTGCTTTTATGTTTCATTCATTAACTTCATTGTTACTTTCCCTGTGTAGCCTTACATGTTATCAACTTTTTCTACCATGAACGGCTTATAATCGTTTTCCCTCAATACCTCATCATACTCAAGGATTCCCCTTCCATTAGGACAAAACGCTTAACGTAGCTTAATGGACTAATACACTGATATAAAAGACCAAACTCACACCTTATTGGGGAAGTATGCCTACATACATGTTAATATTCCTACATACATGATTAATCTGGGAAGGGTCATAGCACTTTCATATTGTTGTCCTATATTGTTAGTTTAACTGTAACTTAAGTCGCTTTGGATAAAAGCGTCTGCTAAATAATTAAATGTAAAATTGGCTTGACATTCGCACATTTAGAGACCGTCTCTAAAGTAACATTGGTAGTCCTATAGGCCTAAACGTTTCTAACTTCAATAGCAAACTTCAATTTATTTGAATAAATTGTGCATTATGCCTGACACCTACATGAACACTTTACAGTTGGTTTTGACTGCAAGTCGTTCTCTTCAAATGCTATTGAAGTTAGAAACATGTATACCAATGTCGTATGTAACTTTAGAGACGGTCCCTAAATGTGCAACGTTAAGCCAATTTATGCCAGTATCACTGAGAAACGCTCAGCTTTGCGCGTTAAATTCATAGTCCTGCTTGCCTGCGAGTTTGATCTTTTATATCACTGTATTAGTCCATTAAGATACGTTAAGCATTTATATATCCAGCAGGGGAATACTGAAGTATTGAGGGAAACCCTAGTAGCTACTGCATCCAGCAAAATCCCCGCAATACAAGGTTGAGGCAACTAAACAACCAATAGATATGTCAAACTCAAATGTAACATTGGATCTGTATACATCCGCATCGGGGGAATGACATTATAATCTCGTTCACGGTAGAGGTGCATGTAGGCTACACAGGAAAAGTAATCGTGAAGACACTGAATTTCACATAAAACATAATAATCACAGATACACTTACATTGTTGTAAATGAGTTTTTATGAATGAATGGCTTGCTCTAACCATAGGTATTATGATGTCTATGGCTCTAACTGTTGGGTCATTATACGAAAACGTGCCATTTCCCACTTTTAATGTTTGATTTTCAAAGTACTGTTTTGAAAATCTTTAAGCCCCTTTTTGGATGAAGTAGATCCTTACCTCTCAGGAAAATGTGCCGTGCCATCTCAGGCTATCTTATTTTTTTATTTTTTTTTTCATATAACCAACGTAAATGTGTGTGTTTTGTCAACCCTGTTACAGACATAGTAATTACTTTTTGAAAAGGTTTTAAATACATATATAGAACAAATCTGATATACTGTGAAAGATAAACCCCTCCTTGTTACATTAAGAGTGTTTGTGAATTGAGCATCTTGAAAGTTTTATTTTTTTTAGTGGATGAATACGTTAATTTGCAAATGACACTCTCCCAGCATCTTCTGTTTTAAGAAAAATGTATGGAAACAAAAATAAAACACCTCAATTCAACTTTGAGTGGATTATTAGCCTCTCTTACTAAACATATACAATTAGTTGATTACATTTTTATTTTTATTTTTTAAATGATATTAGAATATTATACAAGTAACAGGGTTGACACATCAGTAACAGGGTTGACAACAGTTACCGTATTGGTTATACTTCTTGTTTGAGTTACAGTTATGGGTGTAATGGAGTCCTAATTGGACATTCATAAACCTTTAATTCAACATGACTAATCAGCCTATTTTGGAGACAGCTCTATTGAGATATTTTAGATATTTATTTTAGAGACATTTTATGAAAAATGATGATGATTCTGCGGATGTAAATGTAAACCAATTGTTTTATTAAAACACCAAAATTACATTGCAATTAAATGATCAATTGAACATGTTTAGCCTTAACAGAATAAGCAAAAACTACTAACGATCACTTACTAAAGGCCACTATAAAAAAAGTATAAAAAACAAAATGCAGATCATATAATGATTATATAACTGGACTTAGAGGTGGCGTCATGCACTGATCTACGATTGCTGCACTTGCTGCTTTGGCTGTTCTGCTTCTCACTTGTGCTGCTTATAAATGTTATAAATGTTATAAATGTTTATAAAACATTTGTTATGGCACAAAAGTCAAGGAAAAGTATGATCGGGTGATGAAGGTCAAGGTTTGATGATGACAATCATCACTTAATGACTTTATTCACTGATCTCATTCAGAGTCTAATCTCTGATTATATTATTAGTTGTAATTGAAAATAGATTCTACAACATAAGAACTAGCAATGTTTTGAATTTCAGATAGTATGAAGGATTTTACAGAAAATGCGATTTATTACCAAAACTAACACAGATATCAAGAATCAGCATATGAATCTCAACAATGGTGACCATTAAAAAAACTATTCATACTGCAATGCATGCTGGGTACTACCATAATACAAACCTTATCCATGGCTCCCGGCATGCATTGCAGCATGAATCGTTTTTTAATGGTCACCATTGTTGAGATTCATATACTGATTCTTGATGTCTGTATAAGTCAGCATGATACCATAGAGGTTTTTAAAATCTGATTGAAAGGGCCTTGCAGCAGAATCACAGCTATTTTATAATGAATACTACAAGTTATATATCACCTGTTTATCAGAGATTATTCTCTAGAAAAGATCAGAGAATCAAGACACCAAATGTTGATTCATCATTCCATAAATCATCATCAATACAAAATTTTCTTTTGGCTTTTGTGCAATAACAAATGTGTTATATAAACACTCAGTTACAGCAGCCAGAGGAAAAACTGGTGTTATAAAGTCAAGGGTCAAGAGCCCAACTAAAGCAAACACTGACCACTATCATGGTGTCTTTAAATGAAACTCAATAAATCATCTTCATCTAAACCTCTGTTCATTCACAATAACAACTTCTGTAGACGGATGATAAAAGTCAACCTGGTTAGTAATAAGTGAAGCTGGTAATGCTGTTTGTGGAGTTGTTCAATCCTCCTCTGCTGAGATCTTGAGAGATTTAAACATATTTTATCTTCGGTTGATTTCATCTAATGTTGTGGTTGGAAGTCAGTTGTAGTTCTTGTGTTTCTCTTTCCTTCAGTGATGTTAACAGCAGGTGTTCATCATTAATGCTCAACAATAACTTAATTAATCACTTAATTAATCACTTAATTTATTGACTGCAATATCTACTTTTAGTGAACTCAACTGAAATAATTTCAGAGTACTCATAACTATTGTTTTTTATAAACTTAAATGAATTGAGGTAATCGGTTTCCTCAAATGTAATGAGTTAGCTTAACTCATTGGATTTGACTTTGTGTGTGATCTTGTGAGCTAGCAGTAACTGCAAGTGCTCTGAGTTCATTTCACTGTCATTTCACTGTTTTTACTCAATAAAGTGAAGTTTCAGCTATATACAGTATTAAATGCAGTGTAAAGTTTAATTGTGTTTTAAGAAATATTATTGTTTTAGTGAACTCAAATAAAATAAGTTCAGAGTACTCATAACTATTGTTTTTTATAAACTTAAATGAATTGATGTAATCGGTTTCCTCAAATGAAATGAGTTAGCTTAACTTGTTGGGTTTTACAGTGTAGAATAAATAAAAAACATTATTTTTAGGGATGAAAACTGTAAAAACATGTATATTATGTAAATACTAGTAGTAAGAAAAGTATGTCTGTGAAAATTCTCAGTCATCCAGGTCATAGTTATCCAAGAAGGGTTGGCTCAGGGGTGACAACCCCACAGAGGTTAAATACCTGGCACTCCCCATCAGTTAATTAGAACTGAAGAAACCCCTTGGATGAGAGGAAAAATATATTCAAATATGGAAGTACCAAGTCCAGTTGCCCTTGATTTAACCCTTCTTGGGTATACAACATAGGTAAGACACACAAAAGCATATACTTTTGTCAACCCTGTTACCCTGGAATAGTAACAGGGTTGACGGTAACAGGGCTGACGAAAAATGTTATTGGCGGCCATTACTAGCCATGAGGTATAGGTAATGACACCACATTATGTGCCTTAATGAGAGGCTTAAATGTTGTTATATATGTACATTTTTAAATATTTACAAATAACTTTTTAACATATGCTTTTCTAGTAACAGGGCTGACACAATGAGCGTGTCCCCGTCTTTCAGACATTACATAAACTCAAAGAAAATTCATTAAAAGAAGAAAACACTTACTTGTCTTCTACCATCAACTTCATGAAAGGCAGATGATGTCACTTCCTGGAACTGATGCAACTTTTGGAACAGTCCATTATCTTTAAAGAGGTGTTTTCATAAAAAGTAACAGGGTTGACGAGAACCTAGGGACCCAACTAAATTGTGTTTTTTTTTCAAAATTTGACACATATTAAGAATAAAATCCATTCATGACTAATGAGCTTACACTTAAGGCTTTATACAAGTATATGTTTTTTTATGATAGTTTGACTTTTTTAGCCTCGATAGCAAGTAGAAGTAGAAAAATCATACTGAGGGACAGGCCATTTTCAACATTTCTGCAAGATGCTTTGCACAAAAATGTGATTAAAATCCTTTAAAAACAAAAAAAACTGAAATTAATTTATTCTTATATTATGAGACATATAATGGAAACTAAATTATAAAATATTTTATTTGTTTTATGGTTTATTAAGATTTACAGAGCTTTTTTTCCCCCGAGGGACATAAAATGGCACGTTTTCGTATAATGACCCTGTTGCTCTGGTCTTCGTCAACAACACGCGCTTGCACCCCCTGCTGGTGAGGTCGACTAACAGCAGATGGAGATTATGCTCGGTAATCTACTGCTTTTCCTGCAGTTCCTGGATGTCAACGTTGAATTTACTGTCGAATTTGAACCACTGAATTTGTGGAAGCGAATTTGCACAGCGAAATAAAATGGACCGAAAACCGCCTGTTGAATATTATAGGTTGTATTTTTAATCAGTTTGAATATTTTGGAAGTGAAATATGAAAGGTGAATATGGATTATTGAAATTTTACTAATGAAAATGTGTTTGAAATGTTTTGAATTTCAATATTTGCAGCTTAAATATTCAACCATGCTAAATGTCAGCCCATAAAAATGCAAGCCCTAAAAATACAATGCATTAAAATACAAGCAGGGTTAATGCAATGCATATTTTTTTCAAGTAATACAATTCAACATGCTTTTTGTTTCAAAAACATTTGGCATTATTTTACTTCCGTATATTTTTTCCACCAGGTGCCGTTGTTCTATGTTCTGGAGGAGCGTCAGGAACAGGTGTGGTGAATCTCCGGTGATCAGGTGTGCTGGATTACTGGCTGATTGCGTTTTGTCAGGAGATGGCGATTACAAAAGGACTGACGGAGTTGGACTAGGACGTTGGTTCTTTCTTCTTCAGTTCCAGAATGAATTATTTTTCTTTATTTTTGATTTATGGTTACTGTCTTGTGTATGTTTTGTTCATTAAATGTTAATTGTTAAATTGAGTTCCATGTGTGGTCTCCCCCTGTTTTATGTTGCTTCACCTTGCTTTAGGTGAACGTAACATAATGGGGGCTTGTCTACTAAACTGAGAGAGGCTCAGAGAAGAATTTCGGGCAAGGTTATTCGGCAAAATTGTGATTTGGGAGGTGATTGAATGAGGTTGATTCAAATTATTCTTGGGGATAAAACACCATGGAACATTTGATTGGTTTTATTATTTGGTAAATGATTGCTGGGGCTGAAGAGGGAAAAATTTGTCTGGAAGTCGAAGTATCTGAATTTTGACGGGGTTGAGTCCTGTTGTGCATGACTAGAGGTAGGACGGATTTGTACTATAATTGCCGGGATGAATTAATGAGATTGGTTAGACCATCAGAGCCATGTGAACTCCCTTGTTAGGTGTTAGAGCGGTGACGCTGTTTTTTATTTACATTTTTTTATTTTGGTTTGTTGTTTTTGGTACGTCGGACGCGGGTAGACGGATTAGCCGTTGAGCTGCAGGTGGGCGTACTGAAGACTAGGGTTGAGTTATTTAGATGATTTCTTAGTTAGATACGGGACAGCTCTTGATTTGTCCTGGCATTGTGGTGCTATCTGCCTTGCCCTGGTCTTTGTGCATTTTCATTTTCCGGTTTGGGAGTTTAGGAAAAGGGGAACAACCAGGTTTAATTTATTTTATTAGGATAAACCCCTTGAGATGCATCATCTCATTTTCAAGGGGGTCCTAAAATACATCACAGCCATTACAAAAGGACAATAATAAAATAAACAAAAGTTCAATTATACATATTGGACAAACAAATACATACAGAACCACAGACACAAATCCACAAAATATACAAAACTTTACAACCACTAGATCAATTTGGTAGAAATACATTAGGAGTTGAATGTATATAGTACAGGGATCTCCAACCCTGCTCCTGGAGGGCTACTGTCCTGCAGACTTCAGTTCCAACCCTGTTCCAACGCACCTGCCTGTAATTATCAAGCAACCCTGAACAGCTTGATTAGCTGGTCCAGGTGTGTTTGATTGGGGTTGGAGCTAAAATCTGCAGGACAGTAGCCCTCCAGGAGCAGGGTTGGAGACACCTGATATAGTATATATAGGTATAAGTATTTGGATCACAGAATAATAATACAATTAATTTAAGTATAAAAAAAATAAATAAAAAAAATTAACATTGTGTCAGCATCATACATTACAAGAGCAGTCAGTCACAAAGTAAGAAGACAAAGTATACTTAAACATCCCAAATGAAGTGATGGATCTAATATCAGAAGGTAAGTTATTCCAATCTAAAGTGGCTTTAAACATAAAAGCTCTTTTGCCAACTTTGCTATTCTTGGCTCGGGGGACAGAGAAATAAAGCTGAACAGAGTGCCTCAAATGATAATTTGAGGTGATAAGAACAAAATACTGTTTTAAATAAGAAGGGTAATTGAAATGGATACATTTAAATATTAGATGAAACCAATAAATTTGTCTTCTTATATTTAAAGATGGCCAATTAAGGGCAGAATACATTGTGCAATGATGCGTGAGAAATGGACATCCAAGAACAAATCTACACGGTCTGTTATAGGCTGTTTTAAGACGGGAAAGGTCTGATTTTACAGAGTTTTGATAGACAACATCACAATAGTCAAAAATCGGAAGTATAAGTTGAGAGGCGAGTTTCTTGTGCACACTATAAGTTAAGCAGTTACGAGATCGATATAAAACATTAATTCCATAATATGACCAATATGAATTTTGAAAGAGAGCTCAGAATCTAGCCATATACCAAGATATTTAAATTTATCAACTTGAGGCAGAGGAGTACAGTCAAAACAAGTTATTATACAAGAATTGGTTTCAGATTTAAGTTTTTGTCTGGTACCAAAAATCATGAGATATGTTTTAGTTTTGTTGAGCAATAATTAGTTATAAAAAAGCCAATCTTGTAGAATTTTGAAATCATACTGAAGACAAGCTTGAATTTGTGGAAGATCATGTTTAGATGTATATAAGACGGTGTCATCGGCATAAAGTTGAGCACAACAGTTATTAAAAATTGATGGTAAGTTATTAACGTAAATAGAAAAAAGGAGTGGTCCCAAAGTTGAGCCCTGGGGCACACCTCTTTGCTGAGTTAGCAGATTGGATTTTTTTCCATGTAAGAAAACACATTGTTTTCTATTATGGAGGTATGAACTAAACCACAATACTGCATTTTTAGACAGGCCAATAGCATAGAGCTTATCTAAAAGAAGGTAGTGATCAACAAGGTCAAAGGCTTTAGTTAAGTCAATAAATATTGCACCTGTAAGTTCACCATTATCTGCAGCAGAGAGGACATCATTGGTGAATTTAAGAAGGGCAGTAGATGTAGAGTGGTTAGATCTAAAGCCAGGTTGAAATGGTGATAATATATTGTTTGCACTAAGAAAATGTGAGAGTTGATTATAAATTAGTTTTTCAAACACTTTGGCAATAGAACATATAATAGATATGGGTCTATAATTATTAAGATCTAGTACATCTCCTCCTTTATGTATTGGAGTGATGCGTGCGCACTTCCAGATAGCTGGTAACTTACATGAAGACAAGGAGAGACTGAATAAATCAGTAAGTGGATACATAAGTATATGGGATGCTAGTTTGATCAACTTATTATCTAAACCATCCAGTCCAGCACCACTGTTCTCTTTTAATTAATTTATGACATTTTGCACTTCATCTGGTTGAATTGTCCGAAAATAAAATGAACTATGATTGGGCAAAGTAATATTTGAAAAACCAGTACCCAGATCAGATTCGGGTTTTAGGGTAGAACAAACAGAAGAGAAATGATGATTAAATGCTTCAGCAATAGATAAAGAGTCATGTAGAATTGTATTTGAAACTCGTATTTGGTTAATATAATGTTTATCTGATGTATTGGTAATAGTTTTAATTTTTTTCCAGAATTGTTTAGGATTCTTAAAATCATTACTGAGGCTATCCTTATAGTAATTGGATTTTGCATTACGGGTTTTAGTCTTACTCATATTTCTCAGCTGCCTGTATATTTCCCAATCTACATTAGCCCTTGTACTGCGAAAAATTTACCATGCTTTATCCCTCTGCCTAAAGAGACTAATAAATTCAGGGTCAATCCAAGGGAGGTGTTTACCCTTGACCAGGACAGATTTCCAAGGAGCATGTTTGTCCAAAACATCAATAAACTCGGTATAGAAGAAATCCCATGCGTCTTGAACATTAGGTATAAGTTGGTATCTGTCCCAATTTATAGCGATCAGATCATTAAAAAATAAATCTGTGTTCAGTTTCTTATATTGTTTAATTTTGATAAGTCTTGGTGGTGATTTAGGTAATTTGATCTTCCATACACAATATACTATCGAGTGATCACTGAAGCAATCAGACATAACACCTACTCTTAGAAATCTATCTGGATGTGAAACAAGTATCCAGTCAAGCAGGGATTGAGATGTAGGAGTGATACGAGTTGGTTCCTTAATTAACTGTGAGATATTTAAATTACTAAATAAATTTTTCACTTTATCGGATGATTTATCTAACCAGTTTTTATTGAAATCCCCAAGTAAAATAATTTCATTATTACAGGAAATTGAGTTAATAGTGGATATCAGGTGATCAAAAGTTTCAGCTGGCGAAGAGGGAGGTCTATATATGCTCCCGATAATTAAGCTTTTATTTTCGTGAAAAATTACTTTAACAAAAACACATTCAAAATGTATAGGCTCAACTGTAGGTATGGTAAACTCCGAAATGAGCTCAGAGGAAACATATATAGCCACACCCCCACCTCTGGAACTCCTATCAGATCTATATAGGATATAACTTGGAAGATTAATTTCAGTATCTGATATATTACTATTAAGCCATGTTTCAGAAAGAGTAATTATGTTAGGTTTATGTAATGCAACCCATGTACGAAGTAGGTCAATTTTAGGGATAAGACTACTAATATTTAAATGTACAATTTTTATTCCTTTAGCATCACTCATAGAAAAAGCTAATTTTAGTACTATTACTATGGTCTCTGCTGCTCAAACATAACTGTAAAAGTAGTTGGATCCAAAAAAGTAATACACAATTATAGAGGTTGAAAGATTCATTTGATACAATAAAACAAAAACACGAACAAACATTACATAAACCCACATACAAAACTAAACACAAAAAAAACATTACCCAAGAAAGACCCAGCAACATGTTCCGGGGTATTTCTGTGAGTAAACAAAATTATGCAGGAAAATAACATCTATTAGTCTCAAGACTCAGTCTGCATTAATATGAAATAATGGAAAGTGTAGCTAAAAGAGTACTTCACAGGCAGCATTTAAAGTCAGTAAGAAAAGGAAAAGAAAAGGAAAAGCAAAACAGTCAGCATGATATAAACCAACAACAACTGAAACTGAGAGCAGTCACCTCTTGTAACTAACTATAACACAGGAGAGTGTCAACACCTCAAAAAAAAAAAAAACTTTGCAGTCGCGTTGTCACATATTATGAGTAAGAAGAAAATAAATAGATACTTGCAACAACAGGATGTAAACAAACAACCACTGAAAGCAGTCACCGGTTGCAACTAACAACAAGTATAACACAAGTATCAACAACACCTCAACAAACTTAACAGTCGCGTTGTCATATTATAACCAGGAGAAAAAAAAAATATGCTTGTGACAGCAGGATGTAAACAAACAACAACTGAAAACAATCACTCGTTGCATCTAACAACATCTAACTATAACACAAAAGGAGAGTCAACAACACCTCAAAAAAACTTAGTCGCGTCGTGAAATAAAGAGAAAAAAAAAAAAGAGTACTAATTTGCCGTTCAACAGTTCTATTGATATGCTCGTGTGCAACAGCTAGCTCATGCCTCACCTCATCGGTTAACTTATGGAGAAGTTGAATTGGACATGAAAGCAGCTTCAGCGTCTTTGTGGCAACTGAAACGCTGCTGTTTTCCATCAACAATAACACACAGCGTACATGGATACCGGAGAAAGTACTTAATATTGAGATCACGGAGCTTACGTTTGACAGGATAAAGTTCCGGCGTCTCCTCGTCAGATCAGCAATGAAATCTGGACAAATGAAGATGCGCCTCTCGCTATATTCCAATGTCTTTTTCTCTCTAGCAAGGCGAAGGATTTTGACCTTATCCTGGAAGTTAAGCAGTGTGATCATGATTGGCCTGGGGCTGGCTCGATCACTCTGCCGGACAGACGGAGTGCGGTGTGCCCTCTCAATGATCGGTGGTGTAGGAAAGTTGCTTCATCCCAGGAGTTGTGTGATCAGCTGGGACATGAAACCGACGATATCACCGCCTTCAGCGGTTTCATGCACTCCCACGAAACGAAGGTTACAGCGACGGCTCCAGTTCTCCAAGTCATCAACTTTATCCAGCAGGTAAGAATTACTTTTCTCAAGTTGCTGAACCCGAGCCCCGAACTCCTGTAGATTGTCCTCATTAGCTCCCACACGCTGTTCTAATAAATTAACTTGTTCTCCCAAAGTAGTTAAAGAATTCTGAATGCTGCTCAGACTACTTTGTATGGGATCCACTTTAGCATCAAAGCGTATCAGCATATCAGTCTTGATCTGTTGAATGGCATCCCACAATGTTTGTAATGAAATGTGGCGCTCCTCCATTGTGGCAAGAACGCAGGCTAAGAAATGTCCCAAAATAAATCTCTTGACTGTGTAGAACAGCTTTGTTTGATGCTTAACTTGATTAGATAGAAGTCAGATCACAATCACATGGATCAACATAAAGGATCACTTAAAAGGCTACTATATCATGGATAAACCGACTTGTGCTTGAGATGCATTCACTCACGCAGCAGCCATCTTGGATGTTTTATTTTGACTTCGAAAAAGAGATGAAACGGTAATACGCGAAGTTTAAAATGGATCAACTACAGGAGTTTTTGGCAGCTCCTACGGGGAAGAAATTGAATGATCTTTCAAGAGATCAATTAGCCAAGGTAGTTGAACATTTTAATTCTGAGGTAGTGGTAACAAAAGGTACAAAGGTAAAACAGTTTCGGGATATGGTAAAAGAGAAATTAGTGGAGAGGATGATTTTAACTGCAGATGCACCATCAGAAGAAGTAATTTCACCAGACGGTACGTCAACGCCGCTTATGACGGGAGTACAGAGTGGGTTTACTTTTGAGCAACAGTTACAAATTTTGAACATGCAGAGTAGGGAACGTGATCTGGATAGACAGCTTGAATTGGAAAAACTGAGAATTGAAGAACGAGAGCGTGATAGGGAATTTGAGAAATTTAAGTATGAGAAACAAATTCAGGAGGCTAAGTTGACTCAAGAAACCGAACGGTTAAGATTGGTTGCTGAAGGGAGAATGGGGAGTATTGGCGACTCGGGTGGTCAACTGGTTTTAAATAGAACATTAAATATTGCAAATATGACCAAGTTGCTGCCCAGATTTAATGAGAAAAATCGAGACGTTTTTTTCTCGTTGTTTGAAAGCTTTGCTGATATTAGAGGTTGGAATGATGCAGAACGAACTCTTTTGTTGCAAAGCATTCTTGAGGGTAAAGCTCAGGAAGCGTTTATTTCACTCCCCGCAGCAGGGCGAAAAGATTATCAGGTCGTGAAAGACGCAGTTTTAAAAGCTTATGAACTTGTTCCTGAGGCTTATCGTCGGAGGGTTAGGGGATGGAAAAAGGGAGAAAGGGAAACGCATGTGGAGGTGGCGCGAGAGCTCATGGACCACTTTAATCGTTGGTGCGTTTCCTTAGGAATAGATTCTTTTGAGAGTCTTTGTGATTTGATAATCTTGGAGCAGTTTAAGAATATTATTCCTGAGCGGATAGTGACATACTTAAATGAGCAAAAGGTGAAAACCGCGGCAGAAGCTGCGGTTTTATCGGATGAATTTGTGTTGATTCATAGAAATTCAGTTTACCAAAGAGATCACCTTGAAAATCAAGATAGACCGAAGTCGTTAAAAGCAGAGTATAGGCCAAATAGAAATGTAGATCCAAATTCTACTTGCAAGTATTGCCTGGAAAGGGGCCACTGGAAAAAGGAATGCCCGGTGCTGAAAGGCAAGTATAAGGCCAGTGCAAAAGCTGTTGGGCTTGCGTCAGCATTTACTGCGTGTGAAACATCATGGGTTGGGGGAATCCCTGTTGAAGGGAAAGATCAAAACGCAGATAAGGTTGGCAGGTTCCAGTCGGATTATGGTTCATTTATTACAACGGAGTATGTTCATTAAATGTTAATTGTTAAATTGAGTTCCATGTGTGGTCTCCCCTGTTTTATGTTGCTTCACCTTGCTTTAGGTGAACGTAACATAAAGGTGAACGTAACATAATGCATGGGAGACCACACATGGAACTCAATTTAACAATTAACATTTAATGAACAAAACATACACAAGACAGTAACCATAAATCAAAAATAAAGAAAAATAATTCATTCTGGAACTGAAGAGGAAAGAACCAACGTCCCAGTCCAACTCCGTCAGTCCTTTTGTAATCGCCATCTCCTGACAAAACGCAATCAGCCAGTAATCCAGCACACCTGATCACCGGAGATTCACCACACCTGTTCCTGACGCTCCTCCAGAACATAGAACAACGCCACGTGGTGGAAAAAATACTAAAGACCATAACAACCCATTATTGTCACAGTCTTCGTCTGCACCAGTCTGTCTTTGTCATCACTACACTTCCCAGGATCTCGCTTGTCTCCTCACCTGAACTCACTTCCTCATTAATCACCTGTTTCTCGTCATGATCATCTGTGTCACCTGTCTTCACCTCATTAGTGTTCATTGGTTTGTGTATTTAGTTCCCTCTGTCCAGTCATTCCTTGTCGGTTTTTGTTTATACGTCACCTTTGTGTGTATGCTTTGTGTCTGCCTTAACCTGATCCTGGAATTGGAATAAATCTATGTTTGAATTGGAACCTGTCGACCATCGTCTTCTTCAACCCGCACACACCCGTGACAGAAAGACCGACCTAGACAAGATGGATTTGGCTGGCCATGACCTGACGGATTACCTCATCAGGATCCTGATGGAGAGAGGTCTCCGCATCACCATCACCCCGGTGATGGCTCCAACCATCTTCGCCATGCCATCCATCCTCATCCATGGTTCTGAAGAGCTGGTTCCGTCCAGCACCAAGCCCTCTTCGCCGCTGGTTCCATCCAGCACCAAGCCCTCTTCGCCGCTGGTCTCATCCAGCACCAAGCCCTCTTCACCGCTGGTCCCGTCCAGCTCAGAGCCTTCACTGCTGGTCCCGTCCAGCACAGAGCCTTCTTCACCGCTGGTCCCGTCCAGCACAGAGCCTTCTTCCCCGCTGGTCCCGTCCAGCACAGAGCCTTCTTCCCCGCTGGTCCTGTGCAGCCCAGAGCCCTCGCCGCTGACGCCGTGCAGCCCAGAGCCCTCGCCGCTGACGCCGTGCAGCCCAGAGCCCTCGCCGCTGGCGCCGTCCAGCCCAGAGCCCTCGCCGCTGGCGCCGTCCAGCCCAGAGACCCCTTCACCGCTGGTTCCGTCCAGCCCAGAGACCCCTTCACCGCTGGTTCCGTCCAGCCCAGAGACCCCTTCACCGCTGGTTCCGTCCAGCCCAGAGACCCCTTCACCGCTGGTTCCGTCCAGCCCAGAGACCCCTTCACCGCTGGCTCCGTCCAGCCCAGAGACCCCTTCACCGCTGGTTCCGTCCAGCCCAGAGACCCCTTCACCGCTGGTTCCGTCCAGCCCAGAGACCCCTTCACCGCTGGTTCCGTCCAGCCCAGAGACCCCTTCACCGCTGGTTCCGTCCAGCCCAGAGACCCCTTCACCGCTGGTGCCGTCCAGCCCAGAGACTTTTTCACCGCTGGCGCCGACCAGTCCAGAGTCCTCTTCACCACTGAGTCCGTCCTGTTCAGAGACTGTCACTCACCCCAAGTATTTTTTTGAGGGGGGGAAGTAGGCCCTCGCCGTGGGTGCCCAAGAGCCCACGGTCACCCGAAGGGTCCTCACCGCCATAGCCACCTGAAGGGTCCTCGCCGCCATGGCCACCCGAGGGGTCTTCACCGCCCTGGACGCCCGAGGGTCCGACAGCTCCGCCCTGGATGCCCAAAGGGTTCGTCTACTCCGCCGTGGCCACGTCCTGCTCCGCCCTGGCCGCCTGCTCGTCTTGCTCCGCCCTGGCCGCCTGCAAGTCCTGCTCCGCCCTGGCCGCCCCCTCGTCCTGCTCCGCCATGGCCGCCTGGACCATCCTGGAGTCCGACCTGCTGTACCCGGTCTGCCTTCCCGTCACGGACTCCAGGATACCCACCCTCCCACCCCTCTTCTACGGCGTGAGGACACGCCTACCGGGAGGGGGGCGTTATGTCACAGTCTTCGTCGGTCTTTGTTTATACGTCCTTTGTGTGTATGCTTTGTGTCTGCCTTAACCTGATCCTGGAAATGGAATAAATCTATGTTTGAATTGGAACCTGTCGACCATCATCTTCTTCAACCCGCACACACCCGTGACAATTATAGGCCTGAAGCCTATTTCTTTTAATAACACGTTTCCAGATGATCAGCTATGACACATTACCACTTTGAGATATGTAGTCACCAGTATTTATTTGTTATTGTTTAATCCAACCAACTCTAAAACGTTTTGAGCTGTATGTATTTTTCTCTTAATTTTCGTATATGTAAAAAAGGAAAAAAAAAAAGATTTGTTCTGCATGAATACAAAAAAGCATTTGACTCCTGTTATTTTTTATTAAATCTGTTTTTCACATGTTTACAGATAACTACTTTGAATGGAGCTAAATAAATATAATAATATATATCAAACATTTTAATGGCGTTTTTATTATGTGACTAACAACTATAGATGATAATAACAAAGTACAGAAACAACATGTTTATTTTGGGACGGTTGACATGCACTTTAGGACGGTTCCAGGACGGAGGTGAAGTGAGTCTGGAGCCCTCAGGCACTCATGATTCCAGCTGATGAGTTTTTGTCGAACAAAAATGTTCATTGCTGTAAGAGAACAGTAGGAAACATTTGATTAGTAATATATTTACAAAGTTAGCTGGCAGTGCTAACAAGTCTTATACCTGCCATTCAAATGTATTTTTGTTTTTGCTCCCATTTTTTAAAATTTTTATATGAACCATTACTTAATTAAAAAATAAAATAAATAAATAGACAAAATGTTTTTTTAACAGCTTAATTAACTATAGTTAATTCACAAGACTGTAACAGAAGAAATGTTAATTTTGTGGATAATTCAAAAATTTTTTATACAATCACCTGTAGATATTTCATAGAATATTTTTTTATTCATTCCAATGTATTATTCTATTCATATAACGATTGCCTGAGGCGCCCATTGACTTATTTGATTGCAGTTTCAAGACATGTAAATAAAAAATACATGTTGTTAATGTTTATTCTTCCTGTCATTTTTTTAAAAAATGCACCATTCAATGATCATCATAATTATTTGAATGATTGTGCACCAAATTGCATGACAAACCAAAATAATAAATTGTATTATTTAATACATAGGTTTCTCCTAAGGTTTCTTTTCTCTCCATTCTGTCACTGATGGAGTGTGGGTTCCTTACCACTGTTGTCTCCGGCTTGCTTAGTTAGGAGCACTTAATATTCAACAGTATTATTGATTTGATTGCACAGACCATATCAGATGATATGATTTGAAAAATTGGTTCATTCATGTACAGGAACAATTCACTGATTTGTTAAGTAATTTATTTACAACTTCCAGCAAATTTAGATTTGCTCTGCAAGTAGGTCTGGCAAAGAGCCCATTCAAACCCATTTCCAATCCGTCGAAATCGCGGCACCAATCAGAAACGTTGGGGCGGGCTTTACACGTTGACGACAGCGCAGTGACGGTGAAGCAGATTTTGTACATTACAAAGATGGATGCCACCATGGAACATCACTCGTTCGAATCAGCTATCGCGTCTGTTTTAAGCGATTTAAAATCGACCTTTTCGTTAAAACCCGAGCAAAGAACAACACTCGAAGCCTTCATGTCTAAAACATATGTTATCGCTGTCTTACCGACTGGATTCTGCAAAAGTCTGATATACCGGTGTGGCGAGCAGGACGAGGCAGAGGGACGTGAGAGAACGGCGCGAGTGATAATGAATGACACCAGTGAGACGCACCGGTCCGACAACGGTGAAGACCGAGAGAGGACAGGCCTGAATTTTATTTGATGTTTTGTTTTATTATGTGTGGCGGCAGTGAGGGACTGCCGTCTTTACTTTCGTTTTTGTATTTGTTTTATTTTGTCATTAAAATGTGTGAATGTTCGCCGGTTTCCGCCTCCTTCTTCCCATAACAACGAACCATAGATTACCAACCATAGACTGTAAAAAATGATTACAACCAGCTTGCCCCGTTGGTGGCTAAACGAATGGGTGGGTCTTAACGAGAGTCCTCTGCATTCGTCATCTCCTTCATCGCTCTGATTGGTTTTAGGTCTATCCAATTGCGCCCAGAGGCATTTGAGCGACGTCCGTTGGTGACGCCCCTGTGGAAATGATTAGTCTATGGACCTTTGCCAGACCCTAACTCAGTTACAACTGAGAATGGTCTGGTTTTAACCAGGCTAGCTGTTTTCCAGTATTTATTGTAAATTTATGGGCAATTTATCACTGTCACCCTTGCTAGATCTTTATTACATATGATTAGAGTAAAATAAAAATTACTTGAGTAGAATATTTAGACCTGTAATTTGACTTGTTCTTAAGTAATAGTACTTTTACTTGAGTAGAATATTTTAGAACTCTTTCCACCTCTGTTTATTGGCTCATATTTTTTCACTCAGTTTCACTTTTGAATAAATATTAAACATTATAAAAATCACTAGGTTTATAAAAAAATTGTGAAGGTGTGATATATGACATATGAAGACCTAACAAAGTCTCATGAAAAACAATAACTTACTTGCGACTAAATGACACAGCTTTATAATCACTGAAGCTGTCAGTCAGCGCAAGCTGCTGATATATAGAAATATATTTAATATTTAAGTGACTATATTCTGATTATAAACTAAGTATTACACTAGTGATGCTTTTAAAGCTACCGACACACACCAGAGGTTTTCCAGTGGCTCATATTATTGCAGAAGTTCTTAAGATCGTTCCTGACATACGGTCAAACGGCAGCGTGTAAAGCATGTAAAAATAAAAACACTCACAGGCTGGGACCAGGTAAACCACATATCCATCGCCGACATACAAAGCCCAGTGCTGATATCTCCCTCTGGAGATTTCAATGAGGTCTCCATGCTTCGGTTTCTTATCATATAGGAGACAATATCAGGCGTAATATTTAAAAAAGATACAGAGCCATTTAAATCTGTCATAATATAATATCATACTGTTTATCTAAAATAACATAACGATCAGACTGGCGAGGCTGTGTCCGTGACATCCACGTAAACCCGGGGCGTGTGACTCTGTGCGGCATCGGGTCCCTTAGTGAATTAATTAATTGAAAGTATGGGATACTAAGAATAATCAAAGATCTAAATGAATTCATAATCAATATTTATGACTTTTTTCTAATCAGAAACACAATCTAAATTTGATTATCATTTGAAATTGGATCAGATTAAGCGTAGAGCTAAAGTAATATTGAAACTAAATTCCAATAAATTAAGTGAACTTCACTGGAGCGCTGAAAAGACACACACGCATTATTCCTTCGCCAGGCCATTGGATTCCGTCGTTGGGCCAATGGGTCCTTACAAAGTGGTGACCCCGACGTGATTCTCCAGGTTGCGAGTGTCTTTTCAGCGAAATATTGGGACTTGCAACAAGTAAGAGGTTTGATCTCCTTCTTGTTCTTCAGCCGGTAAGTGGTAAGTACATTCTTTTGCCTTTTAGAAGTGTTGAGGGAAAATTCAGACACTCCTCATATAGACACATTTGTAGAATGGGTCGGCATACCCTGTTAGACCGGAGAACACAAAATCCGTAGGGCTTGAGAATTACATAAAACCACATATCAGAGACATGATAGCGGCAGCGTAGATGAGAAATTACATCCCTTGCTTTAACTTTAAATACCTCCTTGGTTGCCCATGCAACAAGTGATGAAACCTAAATTGGAATAACAGCATCCACATTTTATTCTGGTACTCAACAGAGGGTTGAAAACTAAAAACTTAAATTCTGAGGTAAATAATGTCGTTACATTTGATTATTTGCTTTGCTGCAACAACATTGCAACACTGGAAATAAGAAAATTGTCACGCTAACTCAACACTAAATCTTGTGATTTGATGAGCTAAAAGATAACAAGTAAAAATGTATCACTGGAATCCTTTGTGTGTGAAATGTAAAGTTGGACAAAACAGTGTAATGCAATTAGAATTTTTCAAAAGAAATGATCTGAGTAAATGATCTCAGTCCTAGAGAACAGCTGCTATGCAAATATCCTAGAGACTGAAATTTGGAAAAATACGTTAAATTTTAAAACTGATGCATATAATGACAATTTATGATAGTTGCCTGATAGTTTCAGTGGACATGCACAGCTTGTCCTTGTCTCATGAGAGAATTTAGACAAATAACAATATGAATTACATCAAATTAATTGCTGTTCTTTCAATAGTGCTAAAAAGTTCATGACTGATGTCCCAAAAATATGGTTTAAACTACACCATTTAAGGCTCAGTCTTATAAAACATAGCTTTTAATTTGGTCTTATATCAGACTTTGCAATCACTGCATTCTTGTATGTTTTCAAGGTCTCAAAAAGGCTGACAAAAGTAACAAACCATAAAACAATCTTGGTGCCCTCCATCAGACCTGTTTGTCCAACCTTTCTTTCATATTCAAATAGATTCTTAAAAGAATGCAATTGATAACATCTCAGCCTAAAACAAGATAATTGTGTCCAATTCAATATTGTAGTCACAATAATCTTTAAATTGAGCAATGATTTGACCCATGTTTCTCAGTGTTTGCAGTCTATTGAATGTTCACAGCATCAGAGCATCTATAACTGGTTTCCAGTTTGGTTTGTTGCTGTGCACACATGCTCATGCCAGCTTTCATAAACAAGACCTTCACTTACCGTAACCCAATGTATATACACATTAAAAATAATTTTATTTACTGTTCTCGAGGTTTCTACTGAGTAATTTGTCCAGACTGATAAAGTTTGAAAATTTTTATAAAGACCCATTCAAATTCGTAAAGAAGTTATTCACCAGGGAGAAGCATGGCACTTTAAAAGCATCTAGGGTTGAGCTAGAGAGATATTTGGAGGAAACGCATACAGATTCAAAAAGGCATGAGCCTATGTCAATTCCATCAGACATACCACCTATCAACCCACCAGAATACCAAATGGAGGTCTGTGCACCTAAGTGGAAAGAGGTAGAACAGGCTGTGAGAAAGGCAAGGGCTTCATCATCTCCAGGGCCTAATGGAGTTCCGTACAGAGTGTACAAGAGTGCTTCAGGAGTTCTGCGAATTCTGTGGAAGTTGATAAAAGTGGCATGGGAAAAACAGGTTGTACCTAGAGCATGGCGCAGAGCAGGTGGAGTCTTTATACCTAAAGAAAAAGATGCTACAAGCATCAGTCAGTTTCGTCCTATTTCACTATTAAACGTTGAAGGTAAGATTTTCTTCAGCATTATTGCCCAGAGATTGTCCACCTACCTATTAAAGAATGGCTTCATTGACACTTCAGTTCAAAAAGCGGGCATTCCAGGGTTCTCAGGATGCTTAGAACACAACAATGTTATCTGGCAACGAATTCAGTCAGCAAAAAAGGAGAGGAAGGAGCTCCATGTGACATTCCTGGATTTGGATAATGCATATGGTTCAGTGCCACATGAGCTTCTTTGGGCAGCATTTGATTTTTTCAGAGTACCAATGTCAATAACAAATTTAGTGAAAGCCTATTTTGGAGATTTGCAATTTAATTTCTCAACTCCAAAATTCAGCACCGCATGGCAATGCTTAGAGGTTGGAATAATGGCAGGATGCACCATTTCTCCACTGGCTTTTACCATGGCAATGGAAGTAATCATTAGGGCATCAAGATGGGTAGTAGGAGGAGAGCGCTTGGCTTCTGGGATGCGACTACCACCAATCAGAGCGTACATGGATGACATGACAACCATGACTACAACAGTAGCCTGCACTAATCGGTTATTGGGGAAGTTAACAGATAATATTGAATGGGCACGAATGCAATTTAAGCCCTCTAAATCAAGGAGCATCTCGATAGTTAAAGGAAAGGTAGTAGATAAAACATTCTTCATTAATGGTGAGGCAATATCAACAGTTTCTGAGAAGCCAGTGAAGAGTCTTGGGAGATGGTACGATGGGGATCTAAAGGACACAGTTCGAGTGGGAGAAGTTAGACGACAAGCAGTGGAAGGGTTGAAGAGCATAAACAGCTGTGCTCTACCAGGCAAACTAAAACTCTGGTGCTTTCAGTTTGGTCTACTGCCAAGGTTGCTGTGGCCACTGACTGTGTACGAGGTTTCTTTGACAACAGTGGATAAGCTGGAAGCGTTAATAAGTTCATACATCAGGAAATGGTTGGGAGTTCCACGCTGCCTCAGCAGAGTGGGATTTTATAGTAAAGGAGTATTGCAGCTGCCAGTCTCTGCTTTAACCGAGGAGTTTAAGTGTGCCAAGGTCAGACTGGAAATGACTTAAGCAGAGTCACGCGACAAATGTGTAAGGGAGGCAGCCCCTGTGGTAAAAACTGGTAGAAAGTGGTCAGCAAAGAAATCTGTAGTAGAGGCAAAGGCTGACCTTCAAATTGGGGATATCGTGGGACAGGTACAGCATGGAAGAGGGGGTTTTGGGCTCAGTTTAGCTCCTCCTAAATGGCACAAGGCAGGCCCAGCTCAAAGGAGGAAGCTGGTAGTCAACGAGGTGCGAAAGCAGGAGGAGAGGATGAGATGCATAAAGGCCATTTCGCAGGCCAAGCAGGGAGAGTGGATGAGATGGGAGAGTGTGGAACAACGCAAAATGGGCTGGCAAGACCTTTGGTCAATGGAAGAGAGTAGGATCAGTTTCCTTATTAGGTCAACATATGATGTTCTCCCATCACCGCAGAACCTAAACCTCTGGGTAGGAGAGGATCCCTCTTGTCCTTTGTGTTCATCACCTGCCACATTAAGGCACATTTTGACAGGATGTAAGGTGGCTCTAGCCAAGGTCGGTTTACTTGGCGCCATGACCAAGTATTGCGATGTTTGGCTTTAGCATTGGAAGGCAAGCGTAGTATGACCAATAAGTTGCCGCCTGTTCTAGTAAAACATTACACGCAGAAGACAATATTCCTCCGCCCAGGCGAGCAACCACCAAAAAAAGGTGCTAACATCAATTCTCACCCAGGACAACTGGAAGCTGCAAGGGACTGGAAGATGCTGGCTGATCTTGATCAACGGTTTATTTTTCCACCTGAGATTGCCACCACTAACCTACGACCAGATATTGTTTTGTGGTCTGGATCAGCACGCATTGTTCAACTGATAGAGTTAACAGTGCCATGGGAGGATGCGGTAGATGAGGCATATGAGAGGAAGAAACTGCGGTATGCTCATCTGGCCACTGAAGCAGAACAGCGAGGATGGAGAGTCCAGGTTTATCCAGTGGAAGTGGGTTGTCGAGGTTTTGTGGCACACTCTACAACCCGGTTCCTCAGAGACGTCGGATTCAGTGGCCAAGGGTTGTGTTGCACAGTAAAGAACTTATCTGAAGCAGGAGAAAGGAGCAGCAACTGGCTGTGGTTGAGACGGAAAGATTCTAGCTGGCTGTGTACAGGCCGCCATGCTACGGTTTCGTAAAATTCTTGAAAACTTGAAGAGTCTGTTGGTTTATTTGTATAGGTTGTATAGTATTTACAGTCATTACGTTCCTGTGTATATTGCGTGAATGACGGGTGGTTGGGCAGATATTGTGTTTTGCTGTAGGTGGTATGCCATACGGAACCGTTGCCACTGAAACTGCATATTAACGCACCAGTGGGGCTCGACTCACCGTTGCACTTTATTCACATTAATAAAGCTTTGTGTTGATTCACTTACCTCTGTCTCTGTGCATGTATCCTGACAGAAGGCTTGACCGTAAGAAAAAATAGGTGAAGAAAATGGATTCCATACAAACCCCAGCCGCGGATACGAACCCTATGCAACCTACCGCTGCTGCACCGAATCTCATACAAGCCACAGCTGCCACGGCGAACCCATTGCAACCCAAAGCCAGCGCTTCCGTAAACGCCTTTTCCTCTATTGCTTGCTTCGCTAGCCCACCGTCCCGCCCAGCGCCATTCTCAGATCGGGCAGAGGATTGCAACGGATTCTTATTGCAATGTTCACTTGCTTTGGAACAACAAGCCCAACTATACCCCACCGAGCGATCGAGAGTAGCTTTCATTATCCAACAGTTATCCGGAGCGACTTTGAGATGGGCTGAGGCATTGTGGATGCAGGAATCCACTGTGATGGCATCTGTTCAGGAATTTGTAAAACATTTTAAAGAAGTTTTCGGACGTCCAGTTGAGGATTCCTCTGTCGGTGATCAATTGTTGCAGTTGCGCCAAGGAAGGAAGACAATTTCTGAATATTCTTTAGAATTTCGTACTCTAGTCTCCAACAGTGGGTGGAACGAAAGGGCGCTCATCTCAGTTTATCGCTGTGGATTGAATCCTGCCCTGCGTCTTCAGTTTGCGATTTATGATGACAGCCTGGGAATAGAGAAATTCATCCAGCAGGCTATTCGTGTGCATCAAAGATCTCAGAATTGTTATCCAGATTTTCGACAGTGTCATTCTGCATCCCCTCCAGTTGTCATGGATTCTGTGTCCGAAGATCAATCAGAAGGAATGCAAGTCGACTTTCCGACTTTCCCAGGAAGAGCGCACCCGACGGAAAGAGTTTAAATTATGCATGTACTGTGGTGCCAAAGGTCGTTTTAGACTTAGTCCCATTCGTCCAGTTCGGCTGACGGTAAGCTCCGTTCAAGACAGCTCTACTGTATCAACACCCCTCGCGATTCCTGTAATCTTGAAATCTCAAAATATCTATGTATCTGTAGCAGCTATCATCGACTCTGGGTCAGCGGGGAACTTCATTTCAGGACGGCTCTGTAAGGAACTCAACCTCCGGAAGATCGACACTCCCAAGCCCTACTCCATCTACGCCGTAACCGGTGAGCTGATTAACAAGGGGTATGTCACATTCCAGATAACACCCATCCAGTTATGGATTGAAAACATAAACCACAAAATGTTTGAACCTTTTGTTATCCAGAATAGTCAAACAGACATAATCCTAGGTCGCCCATGGCTAATTCGTCATCAACCTACCATCAATTGGCAGTCTGGTGAGATCAACAGATGGGGTTGTCAGTGCCCACTTAGTGAAATCTCACATCCTAGTTCTCCCTGTGCTAAAACGCCCAAAGTACTAACAGTGAATTCCACATCCATCGAAAGTCCCAAGGAAAACCTGTCTACGAGTATTCCCTCCTGTTACTCATCATTCTCTGACATCTTTAACCCAGTTACTGCCTCCAATTTACCTCCCCATCGGCCTTGGGATTGTGCCATTGATTATTTGTCAACCCCATCCATTGGGAAATCAATGAACAACTGTTGGAAATGTCACAACATCAACCCAGAATCCCAGGATGTCCCCCCGGAAAGATTTATGTGCCTGAAGATTTCCGTAATTCTTTGATTTCATCGGCTCACTCCTCTGTAGGCACAGGTCATCCCGGAGTAAACAAGACTGCATCCACCCTCCAACTCAAGTATTGGTGGCCCAACATGCAGCAGGACATAGCAACGTTCATACAAGGATGTATTCCATGTGCCATGTCCAAAGTTTCCAGACATCTACCAGTGGGTAAGCTAGTGCCCCTTCCTGTCCCACATAGACCCTGGTCTCACATAGGTGTCGATTTCGCCACTGATCTTCCTGCCTCAGAAGGCAGCACCTGTATCCTTGTAGCCATTGATCGTTTCTCCAAGGCATGTAAACTAATTCCCCTGAAGAGTCTTCCCACAGCATTTGTCACTGCTGAATTATTAATGGAACACGTCTTTCGAAATTTACGGTATCCCAGAAGACATTGTGTCCGATAGAGGGCCCCAATTCATCTCCCGGGATTGGCGAGCATTCTTCACTCTGATGAACGTGACTGTAAGCCTATCATCAGGGTACCATCGGCAAATGAACGGCCAAACCGAACGAAAGATTTTTTTTTTTTTTTTTTTATATTTGAATGTTTGAAATATTAAATGTAAATTACTGTTCCTTAATACATTTTGATAACACTGTTTTTAATGACTTATTTTAGGTTGATAATTAAACAATTAATCAACAAAAACATGGATTGTGTGCTGATTTATTTAATACAAACTGATTGTTTTACTTATGATTGATTTTACTTATTAATGATAGTTTCTGTAAATTCAATTTATTATAATAATATATTCATAGGATTCTTAAGTGTTTGAACAATAAACAATGTAGAATATGTTGTTTGTAGACCTGTAGTTTGTATACAGGCATATCAGGATGTGTAGACATTAGAAAGTTCCGAGAACCTTCCGGGAACCTTTCGGCAATGTTCTGGGAACGTTCTATTAATGTAAAGAGAACTTTCCTGGCTAACCAATAGGGAACGTTCTTAGGAACGTTCTGGGAACCAAAAACTAACGTTCCCTTTCAGTCGATAACGTCAGACGTAGTAGACGAACGACTGAAAGGGATCGCGCTAGAGAGCCTATCATCTTCGATTACTATTGAACGAGCCAATGGAATTTGGTGTGCGTGATTTGCATCACACACTCCGCCACCGCGGCGCGGGTATAAATACGGAAGTGGATGCACGCACTAGTTGCCTTTCGCTTCGGAGCCGTTCGTCTTTGATGTCTCTGAAGAGTGCTGTTGTGTTCAACGAGCGAGTGTGTCGGTGTTCTTGCGGGAAGACCTCTCCAGTGTTGGTGTTCTACAGCGTGGTGCAGCGGTGATCGCGAGCTTCTCAGCTCTCAACTGCTGTTTTAACAGCTGCAAATTTCTATTGTTTGTTTGTGTGTTGACGGTTGGTTAGAGGGCGAGAAGTGAGTGCTTCACTGTTAGTTGAAAGACTATTCAGTGTTTGCCGCGGTCATTCCCTGTGTGCTCCGGCACTGGTGATGGTCCCATTTCCTAAAAGAGCAACACGGGTGTGAGTGCGTCTTTTTCAAGATGCCATTCCATCCGTGCGTTTCTGGGTGCGGTTTGGCGCTATCCCCCTCTGACGGTCACGAAAGTTGTGTCGCATGTTTGGGCTTACAGCATGCTGAGGCAGCTTTTGTGGATGAGTCATGTTCTCACTGCGGGAACATGGCCATCTCGGTGTTGAGATCGAGACTCGCCTTCGTTAAAAGCGTTGGTGCAGTCCCCACCTCTGGGCCCCGCCCCTGTTCTTCCTCTGGGTTACCTTCCCAGAGAAAGGCTGGGGTGCCGTCCAAGCTGGGTCATCTGAGGATCACAGTGAGGGGTAATCCACCCGGCCAGGCCCCGTGGATCCCTCACTCCTCTTTCGCACCGCAACCGGTGGAGCTCCCCATTGATCCCGCTGGTCCCTCTGTAATGGACAGGCCAGCCGTGTCATTTGGGGCCCCTCCAGGGGATAGTATGTCAATCGCAGCATCGGAGGGGGAGCTGAACTCTGGAGATGACGACTCGGCTGCACTGCCTCCCTCTGGGAGACCAGTGTTGCCCGAGCCAGATCCAGAGATGTCAGCTATGCTGAAAAAGGCCGCCGAGGCGGTAGGGCTCGTGTGGAACCCTCCACGTGTCCCGAGCCGTCTCGGTTGGATGATTGGTATATCGGGGCGGGCCGTACTGGTTCTCAGTCCGCCGCCCCGGTTCCTTTCTTTCCTGAAGTGCATGAGGAGCTTACGAGGGCATGGATGGCACCTTTCTCTGCCAGAAACCGCCGGAGTAGCTCCTCCCCCCTCACTACCCTTGATGGGGGAGCGGTGAAGGGTTACGAGGCTATCCCTCCAGTGGAGCGGGCCGTTGCGATGCAGTTATGCCCAACGGCGGCCGCTTCCTGGAGAGGGGATCCTCGTCACCCCTCTAAAGCCTGTAAGTTCTCGTCCGCTCTTACGGGCAAGGCTTACAAAGCTTGTGGGCAAGCCGCTTCCTCTCTGCATGCCATGGCGTTGCTCCAGGTCCACCAGGCCCAGGCACTCATGAACATGCACGAGGGTAGTCCGGACCGTGAGCTCATGGGTGAGCTCCGCACTGCAACTGACCTCGCCCTCCGGGCGACGAAGGTTGCAGCTCGCGCGGTCGGGTCGGCGATGTCCACACTGGTGGTCCAGGAGCGCCATCTCTGGCTCAACCTGGCCGATATGAGAGAAGCGTACAAGGTTCGGTTCCTGGACTCTCCCATTTCCCAGGTTGGGTTATTCGGCGACGCTGTGGAGAACTTTGCCCAGCAGTTCTCTACAGCCCAGAAACAGACGGAGGCTATCCGGCACATCCTGCCTCGGAGGGACGCTGCTGCCTTCACCCGCCCTCCGAGGGCAGATCCTCCGCCTGTTCGTCGCCGAGGGCGTCCGCCTGCAGCCGCCTCAGCTCCCGCCGGACCATCACAGCAGCCTACATCCAGGTTCCGGTGTGGAGCCGGCCGCGGAAGGGGCGCCCAGCCTGCTCCAGGCGCTGCCAAGCCAGGTGGTAAGCATCAGCAGAAAAGAAAACGCTGATCCTGGACGGGCTCCCAGGGATGGAGGAGTTGCTCGTGGGGTGGTCACCGATCCACTCCCTCTGGCTGGTTGGAGGGCCGGCTAGAGTTTTTTGTTATGTGTGTGTTTGTTCCGCCACTGGCCCCTATAAAATCGGGTTCAGCGGTACCCACATATTCAGAAAGAGAGCAAATTTTCCATTCCTGGGTCCCAAGTGGACCAGCCTGGCGGGTGTGACCCTGTAATAGTCTTACATCCCCCAGCTTCCCTTGGTCGCCAGCAGGCAGCTTGGGGCGTTCGAGGACCCGCCTTCTCTCGTCCCCCTGCTGCTATGGGAGACAGGTAAGTGCTGCACATGCACACTAACACCATTCTCTCTACTTGCTGCCCCACCTCAGGCTCGGCTGTCCCGCCCAAGTCAGTGATAATCGTCACAGTAGGTGTTGAGCAGACGTGCTCCTGAAATTCCAGTGATATTCATCACACCGAGTGTTGAGCAGTGCTCCTGATTGGTGCGGGCATATCTTATCCTGCTGGCGAGGGGTTTGATATAGCCGTCCTCCAGCCGGTACGAAAGCCAGGGGTAAACTCGCTCTTCGTGCTACTAGGTGGTGGGTCGTGACCATCTTGGCCCAAGATTGGTCTGCAGCTCCGACCTGAAAGACATGTCTTCAGATCTCTACCTTCCGCACCGCAGGCCATCCTGTGTGTTGCGTGTAAGGGTGAAGTATCAGTACAGTGTCCTTCCCTTCGAGTGCTAAAACAGAGCCCGTCGGGTCTTCAGGTCAACTGGAAGAGAGTAATCTCGCCCACGGGCTGAGTATCTCTTTTTCAGTTTTGGAGGTGGATTCGGTCTAACACGTCTCTCCAGTGAGAAGGTGTTCAGCTGGTGTTTGAAGTGAGAAAGGGTCCCACTGAAAGAACTTTCAGAGGCGCCTGGGGTATATGGTAGTCGCAGCAATAGGCTTCCTCCATATGTGACCGCTTCAGCTCGAGCTTCATGATCGAGTCCCGAGGTGACCGTGGCAGAGCAGCTCACCCTGTGTGACTATAGTTCATCCCGGTCTGCTGCCAAACCCTCTTCAACAGGGGGGCCATGTACAAAGGGCGTGTTTTAACGAGGGCCTGGGCGACCCTCGACTACACGGGCATTCGTGCCTCGAGTTGTTAGACATTGCGACCTTTGCGCAAGCTTCCCTTGCATGTCACAACTCACCCGTCACCTCCTCCTTGGAGTCAGAAGCTTCTGAGGACGCTTTGTTCCACTCTTCCCGCTCTACTCAATCGTGCCGCCATCGAGCCTCACGACAGTTGTAGCCAGGGCAAGTGGAGACTCCATCCCCTGGGTCCAGCTGGGTCATGACCATTCCGGGCCGCTTAGTTGCCTTCCGGTTTCGTCTTTCTGCCAGTGTTTGAGTAAACCGAGCGGATTACCCTTGGGCAAACACTGGCTCTCAGCTGGCCCAGGGGCCCGCAGAAATGCGTTAAATCCCCAGTGAGCCTTCTAGAAGCGACTGCGACTCATGGTCGCCTTGCGCCTGCTCAAGTCAGTGAATTCATCTCACTTCATGTTGAGCAGAAATGCTCCTGAAACTCAGTGAAGTTCATCGCACTCGAGTGTTGAGCAGAGATGCTCCTGTAGTTCAGTGAGTTTGTCACACTCAGGTGTTGAGCAGAAATGCTCCTGAAACTCAGTGAACTTATCACACTCAGTGCTGAGCAGAAAATGCTCCTGAAGCTCAGTGATCTTCACATGTTGTGGTGAGCAATGCTCCTGTCTTTTTGCGCTCGTCGCTTGCACCTACGTGCCAAGTCAGGAGAGGAACAGGTCTTCAGAGTTGCCCCTTATTGGCCCAAATAGACCGGGTTCCCATCGACAGCCTTCCTGACTTCCCCTGAAGACTTTCAGGGACGGGGCACGAGGGCACCCGCGTCTTCCCCCGGGTATTCCGGGTGATCTTACATCTGAACGCGGAGGTTCGGGTGGCTATCACAGGCATGTGTTAGTTACCATCACTTCTGCGAGCACCCCCTAGAAATGGGTAGCGTGCTTACACCTTTAGAAGTGGAACCTAGTCGTTGAGTGCGTCTTCTCTCCAGAGGAGATCCTGAAAGCTTTCGATCACTTCAGTGCTCTCTTTCCTGCTAGGGGTTGCAGTAGGCTGTTTTCCTTCACCCTCAAAATGATGTTGCCTCGGTGTTTAAACGACGCTCATTGTGTTGCAGAGTGCAGAAGCACGTTCTGATCGTCAGGTTCCTGAGGAGCAAGGTCTTGTAAATCCTTGCGTTCCTCTTTATCCTCTTGGGCCTTGTCCCTGGTGCAACTGCACTGCAGAGACTGCCCCTGAGCCACTGCAGGCAGTGAGTTAAAAAATTCTGTTATATCAGTTCTCCTGCTCGCATGGTCTCTACTAGAGGGTAGGGACTTGCTCGCTTTCGGTCAACGTATTGTGCCTGGAGTCTGGGCCGGCTAACTCTCACAAGCTGAGACCCCGGCTCGGATTGTGCCCAAGGTTCCTACCTCTCCCGTAGTAGGAGCAGGTGGTGAGCCCGCAAGCGCTGCCCTGGAGGAGGCAGATCCAGCCCTGGCTCCTCTGTCCGTTCGCTTGGACGTGTACAGAACGCAAGCCATAGACCTCAGACCAGCTCTACAAATATCTATTGGAATTCAGCAGAGAGGGAAGGCTGTTTCCTTGCAAAGTTGCACTTGGTGCTTGCCTTCATTTCGGTCAAGATCCGAGATACAACATGTCCACTTAGGTGTTGAGCGCCTCTATGATGAGTGTAAAGTGCTCCGCCTGGGCGTTGACGGTATGCTTTGCTAAACAGATTCTAGAGTGGGGGGCTGGACGACACCTAGTTGGACCGCTGCTTCCCGTGGGCTCCCTTCTCATGAAGCCAGTTTCACCGTGAGCCCGGTTCAAGTGTCGGCTTGCTGCGCCATTCCCCTCCTATGGACTGGATACGTGCGCCTTTTACTCCAGTTGAGTTCCCTTAAAATTGAACCCTGTTGAGTTCCTCCACACCCCTCCGACGTCGGACGTGCGGAACGTCCGGTGTTAGGCCTACCACTCGTAAGCAGTGTGGAACCTGTGTTAGGCTGGGTCCATAAGTTGCGGTCCCTACGGCGACCCCATATGTGTATTCTTCCACGATACGGCTCCCTGCGGCGAGCCCGTGTCTTCCCTCGGCAGGATCTCTCTGCCGTCACTGTCCGGTGTGTCTTCCCCCATCTTGGGCTGGAGCCACCCCAGTGACATTCCATATGTTAGACTGCCCGGTCCTCCGCCCAGTTCATATGTGTATTCTCCACGTTACCTCCCTCCGGGTGGATGTGGCTTCCGCAGCGTCCCTTCCTTCCAATATACGGGGAACGCTTTCCCAGTGGTCCTGTAGGAACAGCAGTGACTTCCCTGGCCTAAGCCCTGTCCTTCCCCGCCTTAAATTTGCGGGGGCATCAGGCGGCTTGTGTTAGGCACTGGAAGGTGGCAGCTTTAGTGGCGTTTTCAAAGGTTGATCCCATTCAGTCGTTCGTCGACTACGTCTGACGTTATCGACTGAAAGGGAACATCCTGGTTGCGTATGCAACACACCGTTCCCTGAAGGAGGGAACGGAGGACGTAGTCCCCTTGCCACTACCGCTGGACCACCGCTGACCCCGGGTTACTCTCGGCTCCTCAGCGAAAAAGGCAACTAGTGCGTGCATCCACTTCCGTATTTATACCCGCGCCGCGGGGGCGGAGTGTGTGATGCAAATCACGCACGCCAAATTCCATTGGCTCATTCAATAGTAATCGAAGATGATAGGCTCTCTAGCGCGATCCCATTCAGTCGTTCGTTGACTACGTCCTCCTTCAGGGAACGGTGGGTTGCATACGCAACCAGGACGTTCCCAGAACGTAAAATTGTTAGCTGGGTAATAATTTTATAGAATATAATTTATATTATGACCAGGTTGTGATATATTATCATGGCCAGGAATGGCATTAATCTCTTGATGATTCAGCATTGGTTTAGAAGAGGAAAGGATGTTTAAGAAGAATGAAAAGAGTCAGAGTGTATAAAGAGGGAATGTGCATGTAGGGAGCAGGAAGGCAGGAACACTACTAGTGTTGGGAGGAATGAGACAATAGATGGTTAGAGAAAGTATTGGTAAGAAAAGAAACTGAAAGGAAGAATGAATCAGAAAGAACTTCTTTACCTTCTATTTGTGCAAGAATCTTTAATGAGAGAAATTACAATGCCCAGTATATACCAACTAAAATGACCAACCTGATTGTCATGCCTTGAATATCCATCCAAAGCCACAGGATGATTTCATTTTTATCTAACAGATCTTTAACCCAGTAACAAGAGGAGGCACAAGTTTTAAATTTCTCTTTTAATTTTCTCAGGGAAGGTATTATACTGGACATGTAAGAACAGTTGTGTGAAATGTAAACATCAGGCGTAAAATCTACAGTCTTTATGGACCACAGAGATCCAAATGGTCAAGAGTTGAATGGCACCATTAATTTCAAAGGCTAAACAAACAAGCACAGCACCACACCTGGAGATATAATCACTCAGAGACTGAACACAGATCTGGCTAGTGTAAATAAACAGCGTCATGTAAAGAGATTTCCCCAGCAGACCTGTGTGTCCTAATGCTCACAACACAGCAGACTGTGTGAATTTAACTGCAACAGCAGTCAGATCTGACCATTCAGTTTAATTAACCTTTTCTTTGCAAAAACATGATTATGATAATGATACATGTCTTTGTAAACTAAAACAAATGTTCTACTAATGGCATAAAATCTTAACAGATCAAAGCCATCAGTAACAACTGTCTGACTGAGGCCATCAAATAAATATTGAGATAGATCATCTATCTTAATGCAATTTGTGTAAAGGTTCAAGATTAAACTGTGTTTTCCTCTCTAGGTCTATGTCCCCATAAAACAGATGAATAAAATACCACTGATTCTTCCATCATCATCATTAGTGAAACATGTTTAGAAGAACGGGCGTTTCAGAGTTTAAAAACTACACAACAGAAATAACTAAATACTTATAAACCTCTGAAACAACTATATGTCATGTGTACAGAAGCTGTTTTTAGGGAAATTAAGTTTCACTCATGTTTTTATCTATTCACAAGTTCAATCGTATTGTGTTCTTTTAGATGAAGTGAAAGTGAAAGTGAAAGTGACACGTGATGGCCAAGTATGGTAACCCATACTTGGAATTTGACCTCTGCATTTAACCCATCCAAGTAAGTGCACACATTAGGAGCAGAGTAGTGAGTAGTGAACACACACACACACTGCAAACGTGGATACACACACCCGGAGCAGCGGGCAGCCTTGAGTGGCGCCCGGGGAGCGATTGGGGGTTAGGTGCCTTGCTCAAGGACACCTCAGTCATATTCCTGCCGGTACTGGAATCGAACCAGCAACCTTTGGGTCACCAGTCCAACTCTGTTACCATTAGGCCATGACTGAACAGTATGATATTATATTTTGACAGATTTAAATGGCTCAGTATCTTTTTTAAATATTACTCCTGATATTGTCTCCTATATGATAAGAATCTGGAGATTGGAGACCTCATTGAAATCCCCCGAGGCGGATATAACCATGCGCTCTGTGTCGGCGATGGAGATGTAATTCAACTGGTCCTACACTGTGAGTGTTTTACATACTTCATCTGCTGCCTGTTGAGCTGAACTCGTACTGAACCTGAAACTTTACGTTTTAGTCTCACGAGTCATGATGTTTTTCACACTTCAGTATCCAGATCAGATGGAGGACCTGAGCCCGGACACGTCCAAGACGCATCCCTGAAGTGCCAGCCTCATCAGCCCTGATCCTCAACAAACTCGTCTCCATACCGGCGTGACTCCGTCTTCCAACCAGACTGAACTGGATAAATATTCTGAATGTTCAGGTCCAATCTGACCTCAGACCTGTAATGCCTGAATCATAATCACACACTGTTCGCTCGTTGGCCAGAGGAGAACTGAGCGACTGAGTCTGGTTTCTCCCAAGGTTTTCTTCTCCAATCTGTTACTGATGGAGTTTGAGTTCCTGCCACTGTCGCCTCTGGCTTGCCTAGTTGAGGACACTTAATACTCAACAATATTACTGATCTGCACTGACACCATTATTTGAGAACTGAACTGAGCTGGATGATGACATCACAGCGGCTGTATATATATATACCTGTATATATAAATGAACTAAATTAATAACTTTTTTACAACAAAAATGAACATCACCTGGACTATGATGCTATTTTTGTGGGAAATAAACAATAAACAATTCTGAATAAAAGACAACTGTTCAATAAATGATTATAATGGTTTATTTCTTGCAAGAAAGGCTCAGAGTCAGTCAGCAGAGCTGTAAACACAGATAACATAGAGTCGTAGCTCACACACAACTGAACCGTTCTCTGCCTTTTAGGAAACCACATGATTTATTATAGGAAAGTAGTACTTAACCTGCACCTTGTGTCAAAATGATTAATGACTTTGACCTTCTTCAACTCTCTCTAAAATAAAGATGATGTTTTATTTTATAAATAACAGAATGTTTAATTATTTTATATTATATCATTTATATTCTATAATTTATTCAAAGGATAGAATATAAAGAACAGTGTTTTCAACCTTAGTTAAATTATTTTAGATTCTATAAATTATAATGTGTTTGTGTGACATGGTTTCATCACACTGACCCCATTTATATACGCTGCTCTGGAATGTGAGGGCCGGAGGGAGCGCCTGTGACACCATATAACCAGACAGAAACCCATATAACTGAACCTGACACCAACCTCAAACACCTGTCAAAACCACATGATCGAGGGCAAAAAAGGTCAAAAAGCTTCTGTCAAAACTACATGATTTAGGGCTAGCTAGGTCATAGGTCAAAACTAACTGTCATACCACATGATCGAGGGCTAGGAAGGGCAAAGGTTAATCCCTGACCCCAGAACAGAAGTTCAAAGGTCAAAGGTCAAAGTCATTAATCATTTTGACACAAGGTGCAAGTTAAGTACTACTTAGGAAAGATCATTAATTCTCCAAATATAAAACATTCCTCCATACATATTACATCAGACATGTTAGTCCTCTCGGTTTCAAAACATATCTTCACCCTTTATGAAGAACAAATACATATTGCTGCTTTTTCAAGACATAAGCATCTCTGGTTGATTCAGCAAGCTATAACAATCCAAGCAATAAAGAATAAAATAAAATCCCTCGTCTCATTCCCTGTCCTCGTACATGTCTCGTCACACACGATACAGTAGATCACATTCATTTGACCAGGGTAACACTAAACTAATTCCTCATTCATTTTTCATGTTTGACTTTTTATATTAAGTGTGTCGCCACGGTAGTTGAAAACATTTTCCTCAAATGTAAAAACTATTTATAATCACTTTATGTATAGTATAACATTATATAATATACTGTATAATATAATATTTTATAAAGCATTTAAATACAAATGAGAAATAATAAATAATAAAAATAATTTCTTATAATCAAATATTTCCAGAAAGTAAAAGCAATAAAAAGCATCAGATCAATATTTGAGCACAATCTTTATGAACACTATTAATATCCATAAGTTTAGCAAAGATACCCCTGCATTACTGAGGCTTGTCAAGCATTGAGCAGGTTATGATCATTATGTTTATGCACTGATCTATAAGCAGACAGACATATATATATATTATAATCTCTGGGTTTGACCTCCACGGCACAGAATCCAGAGTCTTCACTGCGAGACTACAGACACGACCTGAAACAGAGACGCTTTACATCAGTGGATGTCACGGATATCACTGTAATTACTGTACATCTCGTTCTGCTCACCCATTCAGACTGAAGATGAAGATGATGAAGATGATGGACAGGTGGATGAAGATGCCATCAGAAGAGCTCCTGTTCACAGCGTTATTACTGTTCTGCAATTCAGCTGGAAAACACAGAACATTAATACTGATGGCTATTGCGTTATTTCATAACCACTTCATTTTGATTGTCAAGTGTGTTCTGTGTCTTTATAACAACTGCATGATTATGAGTGAACGGTGTGTGTCAGACTCACCTGGAGAATCACAGGGATCTGATGGAACAGAAAACACTGATCAATCACTTCATACTTATATTCGGATTTATTACTGTTTTAAGATTTTAATATTATTAATCTAATTAAATACCTATAATATATGTTACACTTATGATGGACTAACATTCATGGATCAAAAGTGACAGATATTTGTGTTGTAAAAGTTTCTATTTCAAATAAATGCTGTTCCCTTTCGTTGTCACTCCGAGTTCCGTCGGATGACGACGAATGGGGTTTCGCTTAGAAAGCCTATCAACTTCGAGTATTACAAAACGAGCCAATGGCAAAGAAATGCCATGGGTCTGCGGAATTTGCATGACGTAACTCCGCCTTACCCCGTGGGTATAAAAGGAGGACGCCTGGCAACATGCAGATATGTTTTCGCTTCGGAGCCAAGTGTATTCTTCTCTCCACAAGCCAACTCTGAATTATCAGCTTCACGAACGAGTGCCTCGAGTGTTGGTGTGACGGCGATCTCCGGCGAGTGCGTGCTTCCTGCTTATCTCTGCAGTGGTTCATCAGAGAGTGCGTGCTTCCAGGGGCGCTTCAATGCGCCCGTGCATTTAAAAAAAAAAAAAAAAAAACGAATGGTTGCGGCAGCTTGGTATCGGACTCTGATGGGCACGAGCGTTGTCTAGTATGTTTGGGCTTGATCATGCTAGAGCAGCGCTCGTGGATGACTCATGTTCTCTCTGTGGGAACATGATCATCGCGTCATATAGGTCGAGACTCGGTGAACTCGCAAGAGTGAGAGTCCCCTCATCCCGAAGATCGGGATCTTCGGCTGGTGGCCAGGGTGACCTGAGGGTGTTGGTCTGGAACAAGGCGCCGACTCCGTGTCCGTGACCCCAGCCTCCCCTCAATGGCGGTGCCCGCTAGTGAATAGGTGATTCCCACGAGTCTACCCTCTGGTGGCCCGTGTGTTTCATTTAAAGCTACAGAGGATGATACTATGTTTGTAGCAGCTTCACAAGGTGGGTTTGATTCTCTGGGAAGTGACGACTCGTCACAGCTGCCACCTTCTGGTGTGCATACGGCTGTGCCTGAGTCTGATCCAGAGATGACGGCCATGCTTTCCTGGGACGATTGGTTTTTGGGTAAGGCCGCCGACCCTCGTCCACGGCAAACCCCAATACCTTCCCTCCCGGACGTGCATGATGAGATCTCGAAGTCCCAGAAGACCCCCTGGTTTTCTCGGGACCGCTCCCTGATCTCATCCGCCTTTCCCCCCTCGATGGGGCCGCTGCCATGGGTACACTGGGGTTCCCCCGGCTGAACGCTCTGTTGCGATGCTATGTTTCCTCAGAGTGCTTCTTCTCGGTGCAATCCTAAGCACCCGCCCGTGGTCTATAGTTTTCGTCTAAACTTGTGGCGAGATCCTATAGCACCACGGGACTGGCAGCCGCCTCTCTGCAGGCCATGGCCATTCTGCTGGTCCCCGACCCAGATGCTCATGGACTTGCACGAGGGCGGGACTGACCCAGGGCTCTTCACTGAGTCACGCGCCGCCACTGACCTTGCTCTCCGAGTGACGAAAGTGGCCGTACGCTCCCTGGGTCAAGTGATGCCTACCATTCTGTGGCTGAACCTGTCTGATGTGCTGAATGTCGCGCGGCCCCGTCTGTCCGACGTTCCCATATCCCAGGTCGGCCTCTTCGGCGGTGCGGTTGAGAACTTCGCCCAACAGCTCTCAACCGCCCATGTGCAGACTGACGTTGATTCTGTCCCGATGGCCCCGCCGTCCGCTCAGATCCCTCGGTCTGCCCACCGCCGAAGGCGCCCCCCCGCATATGTTTAAAAAAAGACGGGCCGGCTCTGGAAGCCGCGGGCGGACACCACAGCCCTCTCCAGCCCCGCCCCCCGCTACGTGCCGGGTTAAGCGGCGCTCCTGAGACGGGCTCCTCAGAGATGGGACTCAGTTCTTCCAGGAGTTGGTAGCAGGACCACTCCTTTCCCCGGTGGAGGGCCGGGGAAAAATCCTTATTCTCCTAAGAACTGACTCTCCCGTCTCTGGGAAGACAGAGATCTCGGACGACACAGAGCGCCGCCCACAAGCCGTGCTCTCCTCGTCCCCCTCTGTCCCAGAGGTGCTTGACACGGCGTGCCGTCCACGGACCGCTTCGCCCCTGTCCCCCTCTGTCACCAGACCCCTGGCAGAGCAGGCCCCCGCTGGACGACCAGCCTGGTGCTAACTGTGCCCCACACCGGGCCGCTATGCCGTCCACGTCTGGGCCAGTTACTCCGCTTCGCTGCCCCCCCGGGGGGACGCCTGTGGCCCGCATGACCCCGCTGGTTCAGTTCCTGGGAGCCTGGCTAGAGCTCCCCGTCTGTCCCGCTGGGTCGCGCTCGGCTATGCGATTCAGTTCGCACGGTCTCCTCCCCGCTTCCGGGGAGTCCGCTCCATTGTGGTCGGTGGCAATGCCCCCATCATGAGAGCAGAGATTCTCACCCTGCTGGCGAAGGGTGCGATCGAGACTGTCCCTCCAGCCGAGGTGAGGTCCGGCTTCTACAGCCCCTACTTCATTGTCCCCAAGAAAACCGGTGGGTTATGACCAATCCTGGACTTGCGCGTGCTGAATCGCTCCCTTCACAGGATGCCGTTCAAGATGCTCACTGCCCGACGCATTTTCGAATGCTTACGGCCCCAGGATTGGTTTGCAGCGATCGACCTGAAGGACGCCTACTTCCATGTCTCCATTCTTCCTCGACACAGACCGTTCCTACGGTTTGCTTTCGAGGGGCGGGCATACCAGTACGCGGTTCTCCCTTTCGGGCTAGCCCTGTCTCCTCGCGTCTTCACGAAGCTCGTCGAGGCAGCCCTTGTTCCCCTACGAGAACACGGAGTTCGCGTCCTGAACTATCTCGACGACTGGCTGATCCTAGCTCACTCTCGAGACCAGGCTTGCGAACACAGGGACTTGGTGCTCCGGCACTTAGCCCGTCTGGGCCTTCGGGTCAACTGGGAGAAGAGCAAACTTTGCCCCGTGCAGAGGATCTCTTTTCTCGGTATGGACATCGACTCGGTCGCCATGTCCGCGCAGCTTACGAGCGAGCGCGCGCAGTCACTGCTGACTTGCCTGAGACAATTCGAGGGCAAGAGTGTGGTCCCACTGAAACTTTTTCAGAGGCTCCTGGGGCATATGGCATCTGCAGCCGCGGCAACGCCGCTCGGATTGCTTCATATGAGACCGCTTCAGCTTTGGCTTCGCGACCGAGTCCCGAGGTGGGCACGGCAACACGGCACCCTCCGAGTACCAGTTACTCCGACCTGCCGTCAGACCTTCACCCCGTGGTCGAACCTCAGTTTTCTACGGGCCGGAGTGCCCCTGGGACGAGCTTCCCGGCATGTTGTTGTCACGACAGATGCCTCTACCACGGGCTGGGGTGCCATGTGCAATGGACGTGCTGCCGCGGGCTCCTGGACAGGACCCCAGCGCCTATGGCACGTTAATTGCCTCGAGTTGCTGGCTGTACGTCTCGCCCTGCGCCGCTTCCGAGCCGTGCTCATGGGCCAGCACGTACTAGTCCGATCAGACAATACCGCCACTGTAGCGTACATCAACCGTCAAGGTGGTCTGCGCTCCCGCCGTATGTCGCAACTCGCCCGCCACCTCCTCATATGGAGCCAGAAGCATCTGAGGTCGCTTCGTGCCATTTATATCCCCGGAGCCCTGAACTGTGTGGCCGACGAGCTATCACGGCTTCAGCCCCTCCCGGGAGAATGGCGGCTCCATCCCCGGTCGGTTCAGCTGATTTGGGACCAGTTCGGGGACGCACAGATAGATCTGTTTGCCTCCCACGACTCGACCCATTGCGCCCAGTATTATTCCCTGTCCGAGGGCACGCTCGGCACGGATGCTCTGGCGCACAGCTGGCCGCAGGGCCGCAAGTATGCGTTTCCCCCAGTGAGCCTTCTTGCGCAGACCTTGCGCAAGGTCAGGGAGGACGAGGAGCAGGTCATTCTGGTTGCGTCGTACTGGCCCACCAGGACCTGGTTCTCCGAATTGGTTCTCCTCGCGACAGCGCCTCCCTGGCCCATACCTCTGAGGAAGGACCTCCTTTCTCAGGGACGGGGCACCCTTTGGCACCCTCGTCCCGTCCAGGAGCCACACGTGGAGGTTCCAGAGATCGGGACGAGGGTGCCAAAGGGAGGCAGGTTTGAGTACCCTACCACCACTGGTGGTGGCTACCATCACTTCCGCTAGAGCATCATCCACGAGACATGTCTACGCGTTGAAGTGGAACCTCTTCGTCAACTGGTGCTCTTCTCACCGAGAAGACCCCCGAAGATGTTCGATCAGTGTCGTGCATTCCTTCCTACAAGATGGGTTGGAGCGTAGGCTGTCTCCCTCCACCCTCAAAGTCTATGTCGCCGCTATTGCCGCACAACACGACTTTGTTGAAGGTAAGTCCTTGGGGAAGCACGACCTGATCGTCAGGTTCCTGAGAGGAGCGAGGAGACTGAATCCTCCTCGCCCTCCTCTCGTTCCCTCTTGGGACCTCTCAGTGGTGTTAACTGCCCTGCAGAGTGTTCCTTTTGAGCCTCTGCAATCAGTGGAGCTTAAGTTCCTGTCAATGAAGACAGCGCTCCTGGTTGCATTGGCCTCCATCAAGAGGGTAGGGGACCTGCACGCATTCTCCGTTGACGAAGCATGCCTGGAGTTCGGGCCGGCTTACTCTCACATGATCCTGAGACCCCGGCCTGGATATGTGCCCAAGGTTCCTACCACTCCCTTCCGGGACCAGGTGGTGAACCTGCAAGCGCTGCCCCTGGAGGAGGCAGACCCAGCCTTGGCACTGCTCTGTCCAGTACGCGCTCTCCGCGCCTATGTGGACAGGACGCAGTGTTTCAGGACCTCAGACCAGCTCTTTGTCTGTTATGGTGGGAAGCTGAAGGGAAAGGCTCTCTCCAAGCAAAGGTTGTCTCACTGGATAGTGGACGCCATTGCTTTGGCATACCAGCAGCAAGGTCGACCATGCCCCCTTGGTGTGACTGCCCACTCCACCCGGAGTGTGGCGTCCTCTTGGGCTCTAGCGCATGGCGCCTCGCTAACAGACATCTGCAGAGCTGCAGGCTGGGCGACACCGAACACATTCGCCAGATTCTACAATCTCCGGGTGGAGCCTGTGTCCTCTCATGTACTCGCTTCAACCAGCTAGTACTGGACCCGCTCAGGTGTCTTTGCTTGCTCGCCATTCCACTCCACGGACTGGATACGTGCGATATTCTCCTCAGGTGAGCTTCTCCGAAAGCCCTGAGTTCCTCCAGCACCTCTGACGTCGGCGCCAGTGTCTATTGCCTGCGCGTCGGCTAGGTGCCTCCCGTGTGCATGGTCCCTCCCCTGAGCGACCCCCACATGTGTATTTCCACTGTAAGCCTCTCTCGAGCATGTGTCTCTCCCTTGGCAAGCCACCTTGCCACCCCTGGGGTTGAAATATTCCACCTGCGGCTGGACACCCCAGTGTTCTCCATATGCATCCTTCGGGTCATATGTGTATTCTCTAAGTCCCCCCCCTCTGGGTTGGCAGTAATTGCATATTTCCCCTAAAATTGTGGGATATGCTCCCCAGTGTACCTTGGTATTCCTGTTCTAAATAGGAGTCCTTCGTCCGTGCTAGTCTCACGACAGGGATCTCAGATTTACGCAGGGCACTGGAAGACAGCTGAGAAGGTGGCGTGATTAGACTGGTACCCCATTCGTCGTCATCCGACGGAACTCGGAGTGACAACGAAAGGGAACGTCTCGGTTACGGATGTAACCCTCGTTCCCTGAGTAGGGAACGGAGACGTTCCGTCTGCCTGCCACCTTCCGCTGTACCGCGGGGATCGCCTGAGCTCAGTCTTGGCTCCTCAGCGAAGAAACATATCTGCATGTTGCCAGGCGTCGTCCTTTTATACCCACGGGGTAAGGCGGAGTTACGTCATGCAAATTCCGCAGACCCATGGCATTTCTTTGCCATTGGCTAGTTTTGTAATACTCGAAGTTGATAGGCTTTCTAAGCGAAACCCCATTCGTCGTCATCCGACGGAACGTCTCCGTTCCCTACTCAGGGAACGAGGGTTACATCCGTAACCGAGACGTTCTTTTGAACTTTCTATTCATCAAAGAATCAGGAAAAATAATCTTGTTTCCACAAAAATATGAACGGTTTTCAACAATGATAATAATCATAAATGTTTCTTGAGCATCAAATCATCATATTACACTGATTTCTGAAGGATCATGTGACACTGAAGACTGGAGTAATGATGCTGAACATTCAGCTTTGCTCACAGGAATAAATTACACTTTACTGTATATTCACATAGAGAACAGATGATTTACATTATAATAATATTACACTGTTTTACTGTATTTCTGATCAAATAAACGCAGCTTTGATTAGCAGAAGAGACTCTTTCAGAAACTAGTGTAAATGAGTAAATGAGTTTTCCCTCACCATTACAGTTGAGCATCATAGACTCCTGCCGAGAGAAGAACGAGAAACATTGGATTTATAATATTTCAGCTCACACATAATTGATATGATGGACTGTACAGAATTCCTGACCTTCGGACAGTCCATCTGGAAAATCACATTGGTGTGTCTTCCTCTCAGAAGGAGTGTTTGTGGTTCAGCGTGATCAACTCGGGTCAGATCTGTCTCTCCAGAATCATCCACCACCATTATATGCTACACACACACGCACGCACGCACGCACGCACGCACACACACACACACACACACACACACACACACACATACACAGTCAGTCATGTGATCTTCATGATAAACATTACATTGATTTCTCTCATTAAATCTCCGGCTGACTGAAACGAGACTTTATCTCCTGGGTTAATGTTCTCATCTGCATATTTATGAGGATAATATGAGGATAATTTATGAGGATAATTGCAAGTGCCATCTGTGACTGTGCATAGCTCATGTATAGCAATATGTAATGAGGTACGCCTTGTTCATGTTTGTGATTGGTTTAGAACTGTATATGGAAGAGAGACTTCATATCATGAAGCCTTTATATTCAGTCTTGAGAACAGCTTCACATGATTCAAAACAATCAATAAAACATCAAAACTCAAAACATGATGAACATTACATTTTAAAAAAAACATGCTTTGGTAAATCATAATTTTATTAAAAAGTCGAAATTAGATAAAATTTCATACTTATGAAATAAAAACTCAAAATTAGAGGTTTAAAAGTCAATATTATAACATAAAATTGTGAAAATGATGACGTCATTATTTTGACTTATAATTATGATTGTCATAATTTCCCCTTTTTGTCAAACTTTCAACTTTATCTCATAAGTGAGTGAGTCATAATTTTTTTTATTTTATCTCATAATTATAACTTAGTGTGACATAATTTTCTTTATTTAATACACTTGACTTTGTATCTCATAATTGACATTTTATCAAAATTTTTACATTTTAGCTAATCAAATTTTACTGTATCTCATAATTGACACATTTTTCATCATCATTTTGACATTTTATGTCATAATTTTGACTTTGTATCTCATAATTGATCTTTTTTTAATCTCAATGACATTTTTAATCTCATCATTGACATTTTATGTCATAATTATGACTTTTTATCTTATAATTTTGACCTTTTATCTCATAATTTTGACTTTGCATCTCATAAATTTTACTTTGCATCTCATAACTTTAAATTTGCATCTTATAATTGAAATTTTATCTGATAAATTTGACTTTGTATCTCATAATTGATATTTTTTTTAATCTCATAATGACATTTTTAATCTCATCATTGACATTTTATCTCATAATTATGACTTTGCATCTCGTAAATTTTACTTTGCATCTCATAACTTTAAATTTGCATCTTATGATTGACATTTTATCTGATAAATTTGACTTTTTATCTCATAATTGATATTTTTTAATCTCATAATGACATTTTTAATCTCATCATTGACATTTTATCTCATAATTATGACTTTGCATCTCGTAAATTTTACTTTGCATCTCATAACTTTAAATTTGCATCTTATGATTGACATTTTATCTGATAAATTTGGCTTTGTATCTCATAATTGATCTTTTTTAATCTCATAATGACATAATGACATCTCATCATTGACATTTTATCTCATAATTATGACTTTTTATCTTATAATTTTCACATTTTATCTTATAATTTTGACTTTGCATCTCGCAAATTTGACTTTGCATCTCATAATTTTAAATTTGCATGTTATAATTGACATTTTATCTGATAAATCTGACTTTTTATGCCCTAATAATGTAATCTCATGTCATTGTTGAGGTCTGATGTGTCAGGATGAGGCTCAGACTCACGTCAGCGCTCCAGTGTGTGTCGCAGGTTGGATCAGGAGCGGTGCTCAGCTGACAGGCTGTCGATCCGTTGCTGAAATCTCTTCTACAGCAGCTGAGAGCGACCCGTCCTGACGGCAGAGCCAGCAAGCCTACAGGAACCACATCACAACCCTGAAAACCTGATCTTAAACCACATCAAAGACAAACCTCGTGCCTCATGCAGAGAATGTTTACTTTGTGTGTGATTTCACACTATATTCTTCCTTCACTCTGTGATACAGCGTCTGTAGAGTCACATGATCACACGTGTGTCAATCCTCTTCACACTGCTATTGTATCTCTGTAGTTTTACACCCTGAGTGACGGCCTGCATTACATGAAGTGTGATTTATGACGCACACTGCCTGTGTGACACTCAAGTGTGTGTTAGGTTTTGTTCAAAGACTACGGTTTTAAAGTGAACATTTCCATTCATGCTTTTGACAGATGCTTTCATCCTAAATGCATTACATTCAAGCCGTACATCTGATCAGTTGAAGCATTGCCTGGGAAGCAAACCCTTGAGCTGGTGTTGCGAGCTGGTGTTGCGAACGATCTCTGCTATACGCTTACATGTGTTCAACACCTGGAGACCACAGATAACACCGTCACACACACAAACACTCATTCGAGTCTGTTCGACTCGGTGAGAGCGGGTTTGGCTTCTTCTGGAAGATCTTTTAAGTGGTAAAAGGAAACAATGCCATCCAGGAATCCCAGCGATAACCAGGAAGTTTTAAACAATAGCTTCACGGAAGTTTACTTTCACTTCAATTGATGACAAACGAGAGCAAGTTTAAAGTTTTTCTAAGAACATAAGAAGGAACAAACCACACTCACATGCCCACATTAGAGCAAAGCTTTTGATCATCCATGCGGGAGACATTAGGAGATCGCTGATATCCACTCTTCCAAGATGTAAAAGGGGAAAACCCGAATGAAGAGGCGTGACTTAAACACATGCACATCTCCTTCATCTAATCATATATCTACACTCAAACTAATGATTTTTTGAGGCTCTTCACTTTATTTCAGCAGTTTATGTGGATTTAACAGCATTGAATCAGGTTTCTAGTTGAAATGTGACTTAAAACATTTCCTCTTTGACAAATCCAACCAAACAGGACTTTCATTCCCATCATGCTTTGCAAAGGGGCTGAACTGCGAGAGTAAAGTTGAAATAAAGTGTTATTTTAAACCATTTTTTAGCAAGATGAGAAAGTGACTAATAAATATTATTGTTCTTAAATGCATAATAACTTTTGAACTGCTAATCCATGCTTTAAAAAGTCCCGTAAAGAGGAGATTCACAGCTTTTCCGGGATTTCGTGCTTTTTGGACACTCCGAGGCTCCATAGTGAACGTGATTGCATCATCAAGTTTTGATCAGCATTGATTCGTCAAAGAAACCCATGTGGTTTGGGGTTCTGAGCCTATCAAGAACGACTATTGATGCTTAATCACGACCCCTTGCCCAGATTGGTTGAAACTATCATCTACTCAACCAAAAAACATAGCTTTTGATATTTTGCACGACTAATTAGCATATTTCTTTGGAAAATTGAACTGACGCAAAGTGAAAGTAGTTTTGTGCATGAAAACAAACACAAAATAACAGATTTGCATGACAGCACTCTCTGACAAAGCATTACACAATTCAAAAGCCAATATGACACATCTGATGAGGCACTGGAGTTTGTGTTCTCAAACGAGTCACTACACAATGTTCCAGTGGAGTTGTGTCCGACGGAGATAACTGGTGTAGATAAGAGTTCAGTTTCGTATTTGTAAATTCTACTTATAGTTTGTGAAAATCATTTGCACTGTTTGTATTTTTGTTGCACAAGACAATTTTCACAATAGTTTACACTACTTGCTGCACTATTTGTGTTTGTTGTTCATGTTCAGATTATATATATATATATATATATATATATATATATATATATATATATATATATATATATATATATATAACAAAACAGGCCAATCTCACTCATCCAGAATCCCAGAATAACCAGTAGCGAGTGCAGCCTTACGGAGAGACTCAGGAAGAGTTTCTGAATGTTAGTGGAGACATTTATGTAGATGTTGTGGAGTTACACTGATCATCTCATCATCATGTTGAACTTCTACACAAGTGTCCACAGTTCCTGAGGTGTTTATAAGACAGCGGTGACATGTTCTGGTCAATAGTGTTCAGTGCTCGTCTGTGCTCAACGACAGAACAGTTTCAGGCTTTGCTGGATCTTCTGCCACTGCGTTAGAACTGGTCTCTGTTGGCGCTTGCGAAACAAAATGTCGGCTGGTGTGTGTAAACGTGCAGATTAAGGGCCGGGAATATTATAAACGTGCAGATTAAGGGCTGGTAATATTATAAACGTGCAGATTAAGGGCTGGTAATATTATAAACGTGCAGATTAAGAGCCGGAAAATATTATAAACGTGCAGATTAAGAGCCGGTGATATTATAAACGTGCAGATTAAGAGCCGATAATATTATAAACGTGCAGATTAAGAGCCGGTGATATTATAAACGTGCAGATTAAGAGCCGATGATATTATAAACGTGCAGATTAAGAGCCGGTGATATTATAAACGTCCAGATTAAGAGCCGGTAATATTATAAACGTGCAGATTAAGGGCCGGTAATATTATAAACGTGCAGATTAAGAGCCGGTAATATTATAAACGTGCAGATTAAGAGCCGGTGATATTATAAACGTGCAGATTAAGAGCCGGTAATATTATAAACGTGCAGATTAAGAGCCGGTGATATTATAAACGTCCAGATTAAGAGCCGGTAATATTATAAACGTGCAGATTAAGGGCCGGTAATATTATAAACGTGCAGATTAAGAGCCGGTAATATTATAAACGTGCAGATTAAGAGCCGGTGATATTATAAACGTGCAGATTAAGGGCCGGTAATATTATAAACGTGCAGATTAAGAGCCGGTAATATTATAAACGTGCAGATTAAGAGCCGGTGATATTATAAACGTGCAGATTAAGAGCCGATAATATTATAAACGTGCAGATTAAGAGCCGGTAATATTATAAACGTGCAGATTAAGAGCCGGTAATATTATAAACGTGCAGATTAAGGGCCGGTGATATTATAATAAGATCCTCTTCATACGTCAGAAGGACAGCGAAAAATCTGCTTATTTTATAACATGCTTGCAGAGAAAGGCTGACCAGAACAAAGTTACTGGGTTTCACTTTTCACGTTTTCTGTGTTGGTAGAAGCACCAGAAACCCGATTACAGCACTTACACACAGACAAAGTTAGATTTTCATGATATGTGCCCTTTAAATCTACATTTGCACTTTCATCCAAAGTGACTTACATTGCATTTTAACTATACATCAACCATGTTTTTTTTTTTTTTTTTTTTTTTTCTGAACTGGCAGCAGAAGCAGTGAAGATCTGAAGGTAACGCATAAGTCTTTATTCCTTCTTTCTTCCTTAATATCTCTCATTTTGTATAGTTACATTACACTCTGTTGTTTACTGCAGGCAGAAGTATATAGTTGTTGTGTTCTCTTATTACGTTGCTAATTGATAAATGTCCACTAGATGGAGATATTGTGCTAGATATGGAAGTAGGAAGGTGGAGAGGAAGTGGTTGTAAGTGGAGAGAATGAAAAAGTAAAGAGACCTGTTCGCTATTTGGTGTGCTCTCATTTATGTCATGTGATTACACAACAAATTGGCGACGAGGATGGTAGTTCATCTTCCTCCTACATACTTGTCCTGGTGAGCCTGCAGTTCCGTTTGGGATATGGACGCAAATGTTTGAGAACTACTTGTTGGCGATTCATGCTGAGGGAGGTGACTGGCCTGATACTTGAAGCGTGCTACACTGCTTCACTGCCTGGCACAGAAGCACAGAGAATTTTCTACACTCTTCCTGATACCGGTACGACCTGTGCATCTGCTCTTACGGCTCTCAGAACGCATTTTGTACTGAAAGTTAATGTTATTGCTGAACGACATAAATTTCGTCAAAGGGAGCAAAGGCATGACGAAAATATACTTCAGTATGTGGCCGCGCTTCGTGATATGGTGTCATTATGTGCATTTAGTAACAAAGAAGATGAAATGTTAAGAGATCAAATTGTGGAGAAAGTGCACAGCAGCCGAATTCGTGAACGCTTACTACTTGAAGCGGATTTAACGTTAGAGCTGTGCAAGTGGCCGTTCAAGTGGAATCAAGTTCATTAGCGTTCACATGGCTAATGCGAGTGAATTTGCAAAGCCTGCCGACTTACCAGTTCAACGGCTATACGTCAGAAAAAAAATAAACGACCATGCGTAGAACAACACAAGGTAAAACCCAGAGTCATTCTGCATGCAAATGTTATCGCTGTGATTCCAGCTGCCATTTGGCAAATGCCAAGCAGTGCCCTGCTTTACAGTTTTTTACAATTGCTATGACAGATTTTTCAATACTTTTAACAATTTTCCAAAACTCTTAACACAGTTAGCACTACATCCGTCTGTGTAAGCTATACTATTAACACATTTCTTGTTGCTTTAACACAAAATGCATACAATTAACATAAATTTTAAATGCTTGAACTTCTTTTACACACAAGCTCAAACAAGACCAAAACAATAGATTTTTACTGCCAAATTTACCAATGTTTTAACACTGCATGTCAGAACAGATAACACCATGTTCTAAACCTAACATCAAGGTAAACAGCTGTTTATATTGTGAACTGAAACACAAATATATCCCCTGTATTTTATTCTATTGTTACTGAGAAACAGCTGGTTGAATTATGCAAATATGGGACAATGTGGCATTTCACAATTCCAGTACAGTCACAGCCTGGTTTGATCCCATCAGAGGATGATGTCCCTTTTCCTTGCCCATTACTCCCCTTTCCCTTTCTTAGCCTGGAAGTTTTTTGACCATCGTCCACAGGACCAAATGTCCCTCTTAGATGCAATGGATGCTGCATGCCAAAACATCCCAGCTGAACACTGACAGGGAAATTTGATAAGGAATGCCAAATTATTCTTCCCAAGAAGCCTTGCCAGAGAAGTGTGTGATGTGGATGAGAACATGTGACTAAATTGAGAAGACCGGGATGATTAGAAGATGGCTTTCTCTGTTTGTATATTTTGTATTTTCACATACAGTAATACTGTAAATGGCAGTTATTGCATATTTTTGTTATCTTGCAGAAATGTCCTGTTGCAAATAAAGCCTTTACCGCACCAAATCTGTCTCTGTCTTCTTTTTTTCATAAACCGTACATTCTACACTGCTACTCTGAGAAGGGTCATTCATTTTTTTGTATTGAATTTCTACAGCAAAGGAAACAAAATGCACACATTTGCTAAACCCTAAAAAAAAAAAAAACTTTAGAGAGGCTTCAAAAGAAACTGCAGTGCAAAACAATCTATAAACAATACAATATACTGTATACTGTATAAGGGCAGACCTGACATACTATATATAAAATAATGCAGTTTCTGTAATTCCATCTCATGTTAGTGTTTTTATGACATTGTGCTATGATTGACTAAATGTCCTTGTTGGAAGAGATCATGTGTTAGTGTTTTGATAGACATGGTGTATTGTTGATAGTGTATTATTGTTTTTTGAAAATTAGTGTTGGAGTTTAGTTTACAGTGTGTGATTTTGAGGATGAAATTAACTGTTTTGCCAATAGTGTGTTGTAGGTGTGTTGGTGCGTTAAGAGTTTAGGAAATGTGTTAAAAGTATTGAAAAAATTGTCATAGCGATTGTAAAAAACTGTAAATAACACATGTAAATGATCTGGTAAAATGTGACATTTTGCAAAAGTGTGCCGCTCTGGACGAAGACAGGACTCGGCACATTTTCTGGCACTACGACGCAAGAACTAATTGTTGATACTGGCTCATCCGTATCTTTTCTTCCAGAGCATATACATATATAAGCAATACTTCTCTGAACTATACTTGGAACAGTCAAATGTGCGTCTTGTCACATATTCGAAAGATGACCTTCCAGTGCTGGGATGTATTAAGACGTCTGCGCAACATGGTGAACATTCAGTACCTGCCACATTCTATATTGGGAAAAGTGAAACGCACTTATGGGCATGGACTTAATATATTCCTTGAACTTGTGCATAACAGGAGATAAGGTACTCACCCCCAAACTGTCAGTGCAACAAGTGTTCCTTACTGATACGCCACCCTTTGGCTGTGCAAAGAATTATGTAAACAAAGTGAAAATGCATGAAAACTTCATTCCTGTGCAACAGAAGCTACGCAGACTACCTTTTTCTGTGAGGGATGCTGTGTCTGCAGAGCTGAACCGCATACTAGCAGCAGATATTATTGAAAGAGTGGATGCTTCGCCTTGGGTTTCGCCCATCGTAGTTCCTCAAAAGAAATCTGGAGACATCAGAATGTGTGTGGATCTTAGGGAACCCAACAAAGCAGTCGTTGTGGATGGCTTCCCCATTCCACACACTGAAGAACTCTTTTCACAGTTGAGAGGTGCTGTGATGTTTTCTACAAGTGACCTGGCAAATGCTTACCATCAGGTACCACTACATGAGGACAGTAGGGACCTCACTGCTTTTATAACACATGATGGTTTGTTTCGTTTCAAGGGAGTTTGCTACGGATTAGCATCAGCCGCAGCAGCGTTTCAAAAACTGATGTCTACTATTCTCAGGGGTGTTACAGGCGTCCAGTGTTATCTGGATGACATAATTGTGTTTGGTGACTCTGTTACTAGCCATGATGCTCACCTAAAAATAGTGCTGCACAAACTACAAGAAGCAGGTCTGCATCTAAATGAGAAGAAATGTACATTTCTCCAGGAGAAGCTCACATTTCTGGGACATACCATCTCCAGAGAGGGACTGATGCCAGATCACAGCCATTTGGAAGCAACAGGCAATGCTCCACCACCTTCGGATGCGCCCACACTAAGATCATTTCTAGGCCTCACCGCTTGGTATGCTAAATTCATTCCTAACTACGCAGCTGTTGTTGAGCCTATGAGAGATGCCCTTAGAGGAAATTCTAATTTTGCATGGACTGATAAAGCACACAAGAGTTTCCAGGAAGTGAAAGAACTGATTGCACAGAGCTCGGCATTGGCTTTATTTGATCCTGCTTTGCCCACTATTGTTACAACAGATGCCTGAGACTACGGCGTAGGTGGCATCCTGACTCAGCTTCATCCAGATAAGACAGAAAGAACCGTGGCTTTCGCATCCAGAACCTTGACATCGGCAGAAAGGAAATATTCTGTTGTTGAGAAAGAAGCCCTTGCTTGTGTCTGGGTCATTGAGCGTTGGAGAACATACCTGTGGGGCAAACACTTCACATTAAGATCAGATCACCAAGCCCTAACCACCCTTTTGAGTACTAAAGGTGTGTGACGAGCTGGACTGAGAGTAGCACGATGGTCTGCCAGACTGCTCTGCTTTAACTATACTCTGCCGTACAGACGGGGGGTTGACAACCAGGTAGCGGATTGCCTTTCGCATCTTCCATTGCCAAATGAAATTAATTCTGATTTTGATTCTGAACCCGAAACAGTTGCTGCTATCACTACACTCCTGTCAGCTGTTCCTGTGGCCGAGTTTGCTGTTTGCGAGTTTGCAAGCTCCTCATGTCCTGAGCTTGCCAAACTTCGTCAATACATTGACTATGGCTGGCCCGCTACATCCACAGCCCTGCATCCTGACATGTCCAGGTACTTTCTAATACGAGACAAACTGTCTATTTTGGACTTGTATGTGCTAAGAGGACCACACAGACTGATTGTGCCACTTAGTTTATGTTCACGTTTGGTCACTCTCGCTCATGATGACCATCAAGGCATTGTGAGAACCAAGCAACGGCTTAGGGAGCTATACTGGTGGCCTAAGATGGATTCACAGGTACAGTCCACAATTGCAACCTGCGTCACCTGCCAACTCAATGATAAAACTGCTAGAACCACACATGCACCACTTACCCCAGTTGACTATCCAGTAGGTCCGTGGCAGAAACTGGGCATCGATGTGGTGGGTCCTTTCGGCATTGGTCCTGTTAGTTGTAGATACGCTATCACATTGATTGACTAACATTCAAAATGGCCAGAGGTAGCTTTTGCACCTCATGTGACTGCATCTACCATTAATTATTTTCTGAGGTCAGTGTTCAGCCGAAAAGGGAATCCTCTGGAGGTTATTACTGACAATGGACCTCAGTTCAGACTATTCCTACACGAAAGAGATGTACAGCACATCCGTACTTCTATATATCACCGGAAGGAAATGGAGCTGTGGAGCGCTGGAATAAGGTACTGAAGGAGGCTATTCTGACTGCAGAAAGGGAGAGAGCCCCTTGGACATCGTTCATTGTGGATTTTTGTGGAGAACAAAATTGACAATTCTTCCAAAGTGCAATGTGAATCCTGCTATAAAAAAAGCTGAAAACAAAAGTGATGCGAAATCAGAGGAAAATGAAAACATACTCAGATACAAAGCGCAAAACAAAGACTCCGGGGCTCAAGGAAGGCGACTTTGTACGGGTGAGAAAACCTGTGCATGTGAGAAAAGGGAAATCAAAATTCAGCAGCCCAATGCAGATTGTTAGAAGAAGGGGACACATGGTTTTGAACTGAGTGATGGATGAACTTGGGACGCATCTCATTTGGCACCACTGCCCACAGAATTTACTCCGGTTCCTGAACACTCTGAACAGTCAACTCTTACTGCATCACCTGGAGGTGGGAACCACCAGTTCAAGGGACATTGTAGAAGGAAGCCAGTATGGTTGAAAGACTATGTAACTTAAACTGCCATAGTAGGCAAAAGAAGAATGTAATGGGAAAAAGAAGGAAAAGAAAAACCCAGAAGTTTAGTTCAGGAAAGTTGTGGTTTGAACTGAAAGGATGTTCATGAGTAGTTCTAACCGGCCACCTTGTGTCAAGATGATTTATGACCCTATGATTGACAGGTGGGCGGTGCTAACCTTTGACCTTCCGGAGGATGTTCCGGAGGCCGCTTTGATGTAGGGATTAACCTTTGACCTATCGATCGATCAAGTTGACAGTTGTCTTTGATCCGTGGTATGGCAGCTGTGGGGTATAATAATTTATTTTGACAGTTGTCTTTGCCCTGTTGACCTGGAAATGATCCGTCATTTTGCCAGTTGTTTTTGATTCGGGTATGATATATCAAGTTGACGGCTAGTTTTGAACTTTTGACCCAGGTATAATAAGTTATTTTGACAGGCGTTTTTGATGTTAACATAATGAAGATAAGCTTTGATGATAATGGTTTGTCAGAAGTGACAGAAGGTTTGAGATTTATTGTCTTTGATGTTATTGGCTTTGAAAAGTCGTAATTCCCCACCACCCCCGGTATTTCCGAGCACATTGCCAGGGACAGTGAGGAAGTTTATGAGTTGAAACACATTGATCTTTAAAATGGTTATGTACATTTACAAAATATCGTACACATTGATCTTTAAAAGTGTATAAAGTATATTTTCAAAAAATCATCTTACCATTTCAGAGTACTGAAGAATTGGGTTAAAGTTGAAAAGAGTTCCTCTTTTGGAAAGAGTGCCTTTTGCATTTTGACAGTCTTTGAGCTAAATGTGTGTGACATCCGATATCCTGGCATTCCTGAGTACGCTATATAAATAGGTCTGTGTGTTGTAGCCAGACCAGAAAGGGAAAAACATGAGCTACGAGAGCATGAACGGTTCATCCTCCCCTAAAACCTCAGAGATGGGGCTGACCAGCAAGATGATGGAAAGTCTGACTATGGCCCCGAGAAAGCCCATCGGCCACGTCCGTTTGACAAACTTTCTCCATGAAACTTCGGAATGGACTAAAGCGGAATATATGATGTGTAGCAACCGTGTATTCGGGTACAAATTTCATAAACCCTCACGAATTGTTATACTCTACACCGCTGATGGTGTAGGTGAGTTTCAGCATGGGGAAGACGCATGCGTTGTATTTCCTGAAAAAGACTGGACTCTATTTTACACGTATGTCTGGAAGGATCTGCACGACATCGGCGAAGAGCCTTTGTACACTGCCGAGTGGGATGGGGTAAGTCCGAACACCCGGTACCGTGTGGTAGGTGACCATACTAAAAAGAAGCCAAATGATTCCGTCTACATATTCTGCTGTAAAGACAAGACAAAGCTCAACAGCACTCGATCAGGAGTCATCCGGCCTAACGAGCATCATGATCTGTACGAAATGCAATTTGTGTTCAATTGGTGCGATCTGGATCTGTTGAGTACTGTTTTTTCAACCATCGACAAAATGTTCAAATGGTGTGACATGCACGACGGATACAACAAAATCAAAGTGCAGCTGTTCCACCCCGAGAGATGAGCACGAAGCAGTTCGTTCGCTATGCCGTCCACACCCATTCACTACAGTCATCGTAAAGCTCAACTGTCAGACCCTCCCAAGCGTCTTTATAAACCGTGGTTGAAAGTCTAGAACGCCCCGCCCCTCTTCTACACCCATAAATTCCGGCGAGCAGACCCACCCGAGCAAACACATATAAACCATGGCTGAAGATGGAGGTCCAGAACCCGCGCACGTGTGCAGCTGCGGTATCTCTTTTGGCAGCATTCTCGAACCTGACGACAACGCGATCGACCATATTCTGACCGACGACGCCGGACCATCGGACATCCACAAAGACTGGGCCCCGGCCAAAACTATCAGACGTCGCATAGCCTTGACACCGTGCTTTGAAAACGATTGTGCTCAGGGTAACATTATCAACCCTGAACCATCAGACCTCCAAAACGACTGGGCTCAGGCTAAAACTACCAAACGTCGCTTAGACTGGGATTTGGAGCTCGAGTGTGACTGTGCTTGCACTAAACCTTCACCGCCATCCGACAAAAAGCTCGGATCTCACAACCTGACTTACGAGTCCGATGCTACAGACGGATGTTTCAGCGACGTCGGATTCAAAATCATAAAAGCAGCGGTCGTGGTGCTGCTGCAACATCTCATTGGTGATAAGCTCAAGGAGGAATGTGAGGGGTGTGCGATCGATCATCCTAGCCAGCTGCAACATTCGTGCCTGTTTGACCCCTCTACCTACTTCTTCGACACACACTTTGACGAACTGTCAGGCAAGCTGTTTAAACCCAATTTTCACACCATCATCACTATTATCCTCAACCGGTGCGGGTTAAAATCTCGACCCCACCGTATTCAAGGAACAGTCGGAGCTATTCTGCGTGAATTAAAAGACGAACCATTCATCACTGGCAAGCTAGAAGAAATCAGGGGGAGACTTCTGGACAAACCCTGCAAGGAGATCATCTACGACGTCGTTGATCTCTGGGAAGGTCTCTCCATCGTGAATGGCGAGTGATCAAACCTCCTCCGACATGGGTGTTGCGGGTAGTATAACGCACTTTATCGCATCCATGTTTAAAGATCATTACAAAGACCAGATCATCGGTCTTATGAACAAGATTATTGAGGAGGCAGCCGATTCCCCGTTTGAAATTCCACGTGATGATGATGACGACACTACACGTGAGAATCTCAAGAAAATGATAATAAATGTAAGAAGTCTGGGTCGTAACAATACATGGTACTCTATGACCTCCGCATGTCTTGACAATGATGAGCCAGTATGCGATGTGATAAAACAGGTTCTCGATTGGATGTACGGTTCACGGCCTGACATCAGTGTCTATGATACATTGAGCATGTTCACGTTTGTAGTCGATGTATGTATCCATTTTGTCAAAAAGTCAAAAGGGTTAGACACTGACGATGAGGAGGAGATGGTCGAACGTAGTCAATTGATTAACAACGTCGACCGAATTATTGAACTGTTTACCGATTATGTCCTAGACAGAAACATGTTTGTGTTCCGTGACTTTTTATTATGGCTAGATTGTGATTAGACCGTTGTATTATATTCATTTTTTACTTTGATCATGCATGTCATTATAACCATTTTACTTTGTGTGTCGTATTATATTCATTTTACTTAGATTGTATTATATTCATTATAACCATTTTTACTTAGCGTGTCTATCCTGTAACCTCATTATTTTTTTTAATAAAAGATTGATTCAAATCATCCGCACCTCTCATTCTTTCACAGCGGCTGAAACATCATCATGTCCGAGCTCATGAAAAAGACTTATTATACACCATCCAACCCAGGTTCTTTAGGGGGAAAAAAACGATTAAAAGATGCCGTCTTAAAAGATAGCGGAGTCCGTCTAAGCGATAAACAGGTTTCAGAATGGCTGGCCGGGGAGGATGCTTACACATTGCACAAAACAGCACCGATAAAATACAAACGAAATAGGGTGGTTGTATACGGAATCGATTGTCAATTCGAGGCCGATCTGGTCGACATGACCGCTTATGCCCGGGATAATGACGGTCATAAATATCTGTTGACCTGCGTAGACGTTTTCAGCAAACACGCCTGGACCAAGGTGTTGAAGAATAAGAGCGGGGTTGAGGTTACTAATGCGTTCGAGTCTATACTCGAAGAGGGTCGTGTCCCGCAGAAATTGCAGACGGATCAGGGAAAGGAATTTTTTAACAAACATTTTCAAAATCTAATGAAAAAACATGGCATTAATCATTTCGCTACCGCTACCGATTTGAAAGCCAGCGTCGTCGAACGATTTAATAGAACGTTAAAAAGTCGCATGTGGAGATTTTTAACAGCCACCAATTCGCGACGATACATAGATGTTTTACAAGACATTATTCAGGGGTACAATACCAGTTATCATCGCAGTATCAGAATGAGACCCGTGGACGTCAGCAGAGTCAATGAGGGTCAAGTGTTTCAAAACTTGTACGGAGATGTAAAGAAGAATAAGACCGAGAAACCCGTATTAAAGTTCAAAGTCGGCGACGTCGTCAGGATTTCTAAAGTGAGAGGTCCGTTCGCCAAAGGTTACGAGCAGAACTACACGGAAGAGTTTTTCACCGTATCCTCATGTATTCCGCGCCACCCCCCGGTCTACAGACTCAGCGATTATGATGGCGAAGTCCTCGAAGGGGTTTTTTATGAAAAAGAGCTGCAAAAAATAATTGTGAGTAAAAACAAATCTTTTAAGGTGGAAAAGATTTTAGGGCAGAAAAAACAAGGCAAATCTACGCTTGTTTTAGTGAAATGGCTAGGATGGCCTTCAAAATTTAACAGCTACGTAGATAAAAAAAACTGTGGTGGACTTGCAATCTCCTTAAAACGCATCAACCATAACGGATGAGATCATACGAGTCGAGGACCGTCATGGACGAGCATGGGTTCTACGTCACGCTACCGTGCAACGCATCGTCGTGGGTTTACCCCCAAAATCGAATATCCAGCTATACAACCAGACTACCAAAAGCTATAAGCTTGAAAGGACCCTGGCAAGTCGGACTAGCCGAAATCGAATATCCTAGAAGTTGGTATAGCTTTAACGACAAAGAAGGATATTTCACCCTAAACATTGAGCCGGATGGTGATACGATTAAAAAAAACAGAGCGATGCAATTAAACATAGCCGGAGGGTACTACCCAAATATTCGCGCCATCATTCGTGTTATAAATCAACTCATCCTAAATCATGGGGTATTGACTCACGATGAAATAAAAAACAAATTGTTTCTGGTGGCAAAACCCAACGTTTCACTCTACTTCCGAGGAAGACTCGGCATTATTTTAGGAGCAGCGAGGGGGGGCTATCTCGGACAATCGAGCTACGATAAAGAAGCAGATTTGACGAAAACCATTATGACGTACGCTCCTCATCAATGCGACATCAACGCAGGGTTCTACACATTCTACGTCTACACGGACATTATCCAATATCAAGTGGTCGGCGATTCTCACGTACCCCTTTTGAGATGCGTACATATATCGGGTAAAACCAATGACACGGTCATTGCTAGATACGACAAGCCGCATTACGCATCGATCGCCAAGGATCACATCACCGACATCACCATAGAGGTTAAGGACGATCAAAACAAGCCAGTACCCTTCACTTACGGGAAAGTCATCGTAAAACTGCACTTTAAACCAAAAAATTAATTATCATTATAGACCTAGAGAGAGTCCGGACTATGTTGCCTACTACCAAAACCAAGCCGGCGGAGCTTTACCCGGTTATGCCGGGGGAGGGGTTATGTACGGTAGCGGCTTAGGGGGTATTTTTAGAGGTCTGTTCCGGATGGCCGTACCTCTGTTAAAAAGAGGCTTCAGCATAGCAAAGCCCCACCTAAAATCAGCTGCTAAAAATATAGCATCCGACGTCTTCTCAAACGTATTGATGCGTTCGCATGACAATGATGCTAAAGCTCAAGGGGGGTCCGGTCTGATGGTCATGGCCCGTAAGAGAATGTCCAAACCTCCCGGTGTGAGAAGGCGTGGTCAATCGGGGGTGAAAAGGAAGAAAACAACACGTGTATCAAACAAGCGCTCACTCGTAAGTAGAAAGCGTAAGAAGACTGTTAGGCGAAACGCGTCGGTCAAGAGAGAGGTAAAAACCATATTCTAAAATGGCGTTACTGCATCGTATGTCGGGGGAGTGCATCAAGTCCGAGCTGGACTTATTTACAGTACCTCTGACACAGACCATCATCGAGAAAAACAGCTATTTAGAAGTAGCTCCGTTATCGGCCCTTTCGGCCTCTGCCCCGATAGAGTTTTTTATCGCGGGAAACGGGGATGATCATCTGGATCTCAATAACACCATGCTCTATCTACGGGTGAAAATCACGGACCCTGATGGGGGGGATATCCCGCATCTGGCTAGGGTCGGGCTGATTAACTACCCGGGAGCTACTATATTTTCACAAGTCGACATAACCCTGGGTGATCGTCTGATATCTCAAAGCTCAAGCACCTATCCTTATCGGTGTATCATAGAGAGTCTGCTCAACTACGGTAAGGATACGCTGGAATCTCTGTTCTCCACATCGTTGTTTCACAAAGATTCCGCGGGTCAGATGGACATTCATGACCCCCCGGGCAATAACGCTGGATTGACAAAGAGGGCGACCTATACCAGTCGGAGCAGGGAGGTGGAACTGTTTACCCCCATACACGCTGATATATTCTTCCAGGAGAAACTTTTACTGAATGGGGTGGATGTTAAGCTGCGATTTATTCGAGCAAAAGATGAATTCTGCCTGATGAGGGCCGACGACATTGCTTACAAATTAAATATAACGGCAGCATCCCTATTTGTCAAGAAAGTGTCTGTTTCACCCCCGGTGAGACTGGCTCACGCACAGGCGTTACTGTCAACAACGGCCAAGTATGCCGTCGACAGGGTCTGTCTAAAAACGTTCTCAATCCCTAACGGGTCTCGTGTTCTGAATCAAGAAAATCTGTTTTTAGGAACATTACCAAAGTCTATCATCATCGCCATGGTCGACAACGACGCATTCACCGGATCCTACACAAAAAATCCATTCGCGTTCAAACATTACAATCTGGAGTTCTTAGCCGTCTACGTCGACTCTCAGCAATTCCCCGCTAAACCTCTACAACCTAATTTCGAAGCCGGTCTGGCAGCGCGTGAATTTTATCAGCTATCGATGGCGACCGGTAGACACCTTAAAGACCGCGCGCTCTGTATCAACAGTGACGATTTCATGAACGGATACACGCTTTATGCGTTTAACCTCACCCCTGATGAAGAGTGTGGCCAACACATTTCGCTCATCAAGTCCGGAAATATCAGAGTCGAAGCACGTTTCAGACAACCGCTGCCGAATACTGTTAACTTAATCATTTACGCCGTTTTTGATTCTCTCATTGAAGTGTCTAACCGCAGACAGGTGCTGATCGATTACTATTGAGAGATGAACACGCTTCAACTCACAGCTATCGTGGATAAAATGACGTGCAGAACACATTTTCTTGGGGTTCTACCGAGCGATCAACTACCCAAAAAACCTGTGAGGACCTTACCTGCGATGGGGATCATTAACACCGACCCTGCTCGGCTACCCGGTGAACATTGGATCGCCGTTTATTTACCCGAAGAGGGGCCCGCTTGTTTTTTCGACAGCTTTGGCAATCCACCCAACAGCCCCCGCTTCCCAACCTGCATCGATCACTTTCTAGCGACCAACCACCCCCAAGTATTATATTCCGACAGACAAGTCCAGGATTATTCATCCAATACCTGCGGGGAGCACTGTTTGTTTTTTCTATATCATTTAGCTAAAGGTTGTGACTATGCCCATGTGATGAAACTATACACCGACGATTATATTAAAAATGATAAAATGGTATCCCTGTTTGTGAAGAGATTAAGACCGCATGTGTGTAATGATAAAATATCATCCTGTGTGCAAACATGTTTGATCTATAAATAAAAAATCTTAAAACCATTTATATTTTATCGTCTTTATTTAATCGTAAGATACATTCGTTAAAATTCCAGCCATTGCCTCGGATCACCGGTCGATATTTTAAACACAGAGTCTTTCGGAGTCCTGTAGCGTGAATATTTTCGTGCCTTTTTATAAGGTCTAACATCGGGTGTGGTGGCGGGGGTGATGGGGTTACTCTTTAGAGATTTAATCACGCTCCTGACCTGTTGATTCGGTACGGTAGAAAAAGGAATGTTTAACTCGCCAAAAGCCTGTAGAAACTCCGACCATCCTAGAGGTCTCCGGTCATCCCGAACCTTTTGGGGGGCCGTCACATTTTTTAACAAATCAACCATGTGTGAACCTGGTACGACTTTACCCTTGAACACAAACTCCCCCGATTCGTTCCAGCCGCTTAGTCCTTTAGCTTTAGACATCTTGTCTAATATGTATCTACTGTTTTTCACGCTTCTCGAAGGGACATTCTTCAGCACTTCGTCCACCACAGCCCCCTCAGCAACACCGTCTTCAACATTAGCAGGTAACGAGAGGGTTAAAACCCCGGTCTCACGATCCCCTTGTCTAACGATGGTCAAAAACCTGCTTAGGGTATTGGTGTAAAGTTTGGCTTTTTCGTACGGATTCAAATCGGTGCGATGTAAAATATTTCTTATGGCACCGTCCAAATTGTTTTCCACAGTCTGTTGAATGTTCTCACGTACATTTTCAGTTTTCATCTTATCCAGCTGATGCTGAGGGACTAAATACATCTTCTCAGCGTACTCCATCCTATCGATTGGCTATCAAGCTCGTCAGGAACGGGACGGCGACGCTTAATAGAGGTAAAAGGAACCCCCCCTTTTGGTTGATAACTCGTTTCTTGGCCTCTATGCAAATTTTTTTATCGGCCACAAATTTGATTTCCGCTTTTCTCTTTTTCAGTTTTTGGTACTGCTGGCGATTGACCGGGATCGTGCCGTAGAGGATGTTTAGCGCCAATTCGCATATAAGACCACATTGTTAACCCCGTAATTCTTCAGCTCTTTCTTAAAGTCAAAGAGCTTACCCTGAACCGTGGTGTACCAGGCATCGAACTTTTGTTGGTCTTTATCCGACATGTTATCGTAGTTGTAGAACTTTTTGTCGGGGTATGGTCCGAAATACTTCTCATTTTCAACCCTGTTGAACAGATGGGGAAAGTAACCTTTTTCAGTAGTCGTCAAGTCTAGCGCAGATGGCATTTTGGCTAGCGCTAGCGGAAAAAATGAATAACTGTCAAGGTAACGTTGTCCAAACGATTCATCGTACATGAAAATTAATTTACATCCCTGCATGATAACTTCCAGAGAAATTCCGGCTTTGCAGAAATACTCCAGAATGAGAAAGGAGTCAAATCTGGAGGCGTAATGAGCTATGAAGCAGTAGCCTTCATATCGAGGTTGTCTGAAGCGATTGATTAGCTTAGATATACAGCCCGTACCGCGAGCTACAAATTTCTCACCTTGGAACGTGATCGCGCAAACAAAATTAGCCACGTGCCTCCCATTTTCATAACGTGTTTCAAAATCGTAGAAAATGTATTTTTCGCAAAATTCCTTAGGCGCTAGGGGTTGTATGAAGCATTGGTGTTCTCCCTCGTCCACCAGAATTTCGCGACAATGTACGCATTTGTCCGGAGCGCATATGTGTTGGGTTTTCTTGTTTCCCGGTTTAACCTGGTAACGTCTGTTGCATAGTTTGCAGTATTTTATAAGATTACAGGCGGGGTTTTCCTGACCAGGAGGTGGGTTTTTTTTATGCATTTCGAAGCAATAGTACGAATTACAGTAACGCATGCAATCTAGACAGTGTATGGTCGTTTTAGGGTAGGTGTAACATTCTGAGTCGAAACATATGTTGCAGACGTGTTTGCATCGATGGTCTCTGCGTTTGGTGTAACTTTTGTAGCAGAATTCACATACGTATTGCGAACCGATGAACGACGGTAAATTCAAGATCATGTAGTAATGTCCGTTATCGAGATAGAGGAACACCGTTTTCGGATGGGGTTCGTCGCAAGTTTTGTACGTTTCTAGGACCATGGCATTAGATCTGTGAAATACCACAATTTTAATGTCTAGCGCTCGTTCAAACGAGACTATGTCGCTAAAAGCAATTGGATCTTGGATTGAGAAGCCTGCACTGTTTTGGATGGTGGTAGCCAGTTTTTCTAACTCACTCTCGGGTTGTTGTGGGTTAAGAAAACGGGCGAGACAGATGGAGAAACACAAATTATTTGAGATATTTGTGGGGGAAAATAAACTCGATTTTTTTCTTTTGATCACTTCCTCAATGGCCAGATCCGTGACTTTACGTCGGCCACCACCGTGCCTGTTCATAACAACGGTAGCTTCTATCTCCACGGCCTGGTCCGATAATAACTGTTCGTCGCTCTGTAAAACTTTTTCAATTTGATCGTAAAGCAAATTAGGGTCATAATTATTTCCATCGGTTAAAACAGCGTTGATGGGTATTTGGAGACTGGAGGCTGACACGGTCAAATTGATCACGGGTACGTCCCCCCCAAAATCTCTAGCGAAAGTAACAATCTCGCTCAGCGTGTCGTGTAAGCGACGATGATAATCGGCCAGATCTGTAGAGTTGATTGCTCTCAGATTCATGGTCCTTCTTAACGATACACTATTGAAACGAGGTCGTGGTAAAACGTGATATCCGTTAACGAACCCACCCCGCCGAATCAACGCGTCAATGTCGAGGGGGCTTAATCGATCATGTGTAGGAGTATTATCATCGCCGGTAGGATGTTCTACACTATCGTCATCAGGATCTGGGACTGGTTTCGGTGGTAGTGGGTGGGGTATTTAACCCTGCACCGCGTTGTACGGGTGGGTCATAGAGATTCATATCTGGATTTACGGCTAATTCAAAAAGATCCAAATCAGCAGGTGGGTGTGACGATTCTACATTAAGATACTGTTCTAAAGAATCTGGAAGCATACTTATCGTTTCAAGCTCCTCTGGAGACAGTTCTGTGTCAGATTGGTCTGATTGACGAGCGTCTGTAAAAAAGTATTTTGATCCATCCATTTTGAAATTCAGACTAACATCACAGAGTATAAAACAATCACAGAGTATAAAACATGAGATATTACAAAATCATAGAGCATATCAAAGCATACATAAAATAGCATAGCGTATACATGAAATATAATAATAAGAGTATATAAAATCAAAAGAGTATAAAATCAATACATGATCTAAAGGAATACAAAATGGATTGTGAGTAAACTATTAAATGTACTCAGACATCTCATCTATGACGTTGTGTATAAGACGAAGCCTGAGCAGCGTTTCACTTTGGTATTGCGTTGACATATGCTCGTTTCTATCAGAATACTCATCCATGATTAATTGGATGATACGGATGCGGTGAAATATTTCATCGCTCACATTCTGAAAAAAACGATCCTGAAGATCAAATCTGCTATGTATCTCGATGTTAGAGGACCTTAGCTCGCTACGCAAGGCATCTATTCTGCTACGGTTTTCGCCCACCCTTTCAAAAATCGCATCAAATTTCCTGTTTATATCCGCATACGCCTCGCGAAACTCACTGCGAGATGCATCTACTGAATTAATGAGCTCGCGAATCAGAGAGGTATTGTTGGATGGTTCATCGAGCGGTTGAGGGCTCAGCGCTACTTCTTCAACATCGATCTCTTCCTCTTCCGACGATTGGTGAAAATGAAATGGTGTCTGACCGGCGTTCGAGGTCGACGCTTCGCCACGCTCGCTCGTCCAAGAGCTCTGATCCCAAGCGTGGAGTTGAGTCACACCCCAGCCAGTCACGTCGCCATCATCATCATCATCATCATCATCATGGCTTCTATCCGAACCTGTTGTGTGGAAATATAACAATCAATCATAATGGTATGACAAATTTGAGTTTAAATGTTAATACATGTAGATAGGCTCACCATAAAACAGCTCAGGGCTGTTTTGGGGTACAAAATAATTCGTTTTTCTAGTCTTTTCCTTTGGTTGGTCTAAAGCTGTGGGGGTAGGAACTATTTGATCCCCGATTACGTCTCGTCTATCTGTTACGACGACGGTGCGTTGTTCATCCTCGTCTTGAGTAAGGTCGACCACTGGGAATCCAGGCTGTGTGACGAATTGGATGAAATCTATAAAAATAAATAAAACGTTAGATTTCCGTAAACATAAAACATTACGTTGAAGGTGGATCTTGTTCTTACCATCTGCAGCGCTGTCTGTATCAAACCCATGAGTAGGCACTGTGAATTAAAAAATAAGTGAAACTTAAAATAAATTAAAATTAATAAATAAAGATGCATAAAAAATAGGTCGATTTTAATTTATAAAGAATAGAAAATAAGTTCTCACATATGCCATCAAATGCGTTCAGCTCGACGTTTGAATCTGAGGGGAAAAAACATATTATGATTTGAAGCCGCATGGTGGTCCGTTTTATATGGTTGATGACGCGCGCACACACACACACACACACACACACACAAACACACACACACACACACACACACACACACACACACACACACACACACACACACACACACACACACACACACACACAGCTATAATTTTAAAATGAATAACATTTATGAATCACATCAACATTTAAATAGGTAGATTAAAACAAAACCATCTCCAACCATAAGAGTGACATGGTATATCATTTCAGGACACTAGGGGCGCTATTTACCTGTGAACTGGATGTCATTTATACCCCCGGAGGGGTAGGGGCGCTATTTGCTTGTGAACTGGATGTCATTTATACCCCCGGAGGGGTAGGGGCGCTATTTGTCTTTGAACTGGATGTTGTTTGTGCTCAAGGCATTAGGGCAAGCATATCCATTCCATACCTGAATGCGACGCTTCAGAAAGTGTTTAAAACGATGATTTTATGGTAAAATATCTACCAGTATACCGTCAGAAGCATCAGCAATGTTTTTCTGAAACATATACAGACAAAAGCAAAATGATATACCCCCATAACGATGTGTGAGACCCGTTAGCAGTGTAGCACGAGATGCTAACCAACACAATGTTCTAACAGCATGCCACATGGTTAGCACGAGTTTACTTTACGTTCTAGCATCGGTTTACTAAATTATAACGCTATATATATATCACCGTCTTTTCACATTAAAAGATGTTGAGATAGCGCTGCATTATAACACACAAATACATTCGTAGAAGTGTGAAGTATGTTGTTGTAAGCCGACGGCTGATCCATGATTTTCATAATAAAAGCTTTTTCACATAAAAAGTTTTCACATACCCACTACATCAAATGATAATTCATATTAATACACATGAGCATTGATATGCAGACTGATGTGTTTAAAATCACCAATGGTCCATATTTTTAAAATCAAACTTTATGATAAATGAATGCGATGTTGCATATTATTAAAAATCATATCTACTGTTTTTCACCCCATGTGAAAAACAATCTTTAAAACAACATAGCATGGAAATAAAGACTGATGTGAATTTTTAAAACACGGTATGTAAAACACCATAGTCTAATGTACATATGCATGGATAAACAGACTGATATTTTTAAAATCATAGTTTATGATACTTAATATCTGTACCGCAAATATTTTTAATAATCATACTTTATGAATATAATGCTCATATTTAAAAAATGATATCTATTGTTTTACACCATATGTGAAAAACACTATAGCATAAAAGAATTATAAAGAGAAAATACTTACTGTTTTGCATGTTGATGAGTTGAGCTGCACAGTCTTGAAGTTTGGACAAGATATGGTTTGCCAGGGGTTCGACTCGTCACCTCTTTATATACATTCTGAGATGCAATGAAAATGTATGGGAAAAGCTAGAACTATGTGTGTCCGCTAGATGGCGTGCGTGTTCTATGAATGGTACAGGAGAGTTCACAGAGAGGTCGTTTCTCAGAGATCTATCCAGCATTTGTTGCCGTATTTCATGGATAGAAGGTCAAAACTGTCACAAAAGAGACACTCCTCTCTTGAGATACGATGTTTTTAATTGGAAAGCGTATCGGTAGGGTGAACTGGCACTGTTATTTACCCAGACTGCGACGTACAGCGGTACCGGCTCCTTTGAGGCTTGCTACACAGTTGTTGTTTTTCAGGATATGCTCGCGACCATAAATTAGTATGAATCGTGAAGAACAACAGGTGAAAACGATGCTCCATGGATACATCCCCCGGTGTCGGAAACACACACACACACACACACATTTAGCTCAGAGACTGTCAACTTTAATCCATTTCTTCAGTACTCTGAAATGCTAAGCTGATTTTTATTTTTCACCACAGTGAAAAAATAAGTGATGATTTTATTTCTGATCATCCGTTCATAACTGTATAGCTTTCTTCTTCAACCCAGGTGAAAATGTATTTATTTTTTGTTTTGAAAAGATATTTTATTAACCATTTCATTTATATAATTTTAAAGATCAGTGCTTTTCAACGTTAGTGTAAGATATTTTCTCACTATCCCCATTTATATAGCGTACTCAGGAATGCCAGGATATCGGATGTCACACACATTTAGCTCAAAGACTGTCAAAATGCAAAAGGCACTCTTTCCAAAAGAGGAACTCTTTTCAACTTTAACCCAATTCTTCACCATAGTTAAAAGGTAAGATGATTTTATTTATTTTAAAGGAATTAATGTTTTTCAACTCTACTTAGTGTGAGATATTTTCTCACTTTCACTCCCCAGCATGGGGATGCAGGAATAGGGTGACGTCTCACACACACACACACACACACACACACACACACACACACACACACACACACACAGACAGACGCACACACTTAGCGCAGAGACCATGCCTGTCATGCGCTGGTGTTTGAGAGAGAGAGAGACACACACACACACACACACACACACACACACACACACACAGCAAATGTATATAGTATGCTTCAGGAATGCCAGGATATCGGATGTCACACACATTTAGCTCAAAGACTGTCAAAATGCAAAAGGCACTCTTTCCAAAAGAGGAACTCTTTTCAACTTTAACCCAATTCTTCAGTACTCTGAAATGGTAAGATGATTTTTTGAAAATATACTTTATACACCTTTAAAGATCAATGTGTACGATATTTTGTAAATGTACATAACCATTTTAAAGATCAATGTGTTTCAACTCATAAACTTCCTCACTGTCCCTGGCAATGTGCTCGGAAATACCGGGGGTGGTGGGGAATTACGACTTTTCAAAGCCAATAACATCAAAGACAATAAATCTCAAACCTTCTGTCACTTCTGACAAACCATTATCATCAAAGCTTATCTTCATTATGTTAACATCAAAAACGCCTGTCAAAATAACTTATTATACCTGGGTCAAAAGTTCAAAACTAGCCGTCAACTTGATATATCATACCCGAATCAAAAACAACTGGCAAAATGACGGATCATTTCCAGGTCAACAGGGCAAAGACAACTGTCAAAATAAATTATTATACCCCACAGCTGCCATACCACGGATCAAAGACAACTGTCAACTTGATCGATCGATAGGTCAAAGGTTAATCCCTACATCAAAGGGGCCTCCGGAACATCCTCCGGAAGGTCAAAGGTTAGCACCGCCCACCTGTCAATCATAGGGTCATAAATCATCTTGACACAAGGTGGCGGGTTAGAACTACTAACGTCTTATTTTTCCACCTGAGATTGCCACCACTAACCTACGACCAGATATTGTTTTGTGGTCTGGATCAGCACGCATTGTTCAACTGAGTTAACAGTGCCATTGGAGGATGCGGTAGATGAGGCATATAAGAGGAAGAAACTGCGGTATGCTCATCTGGCCACTGAAGCACAACAGCGAGGATGGAGAATCCAGGTTTATCCAGTGGAAGTGGGTTGTCGAGGATTTGTGGCACACTCTACAACCCGGTTCCTCAGAGACGTCGGATTCAGTGGCCAAGAGTTGTGTCGCACAGTAAAGAACTTATCTGAAGCAGCAGAAAGGAGCAGCAACTGGCTGTGGTTGAGACGGAAAGATTCTGGCTGGCTTTGTACAGGCCGCCACGCTACGGTTTCGAAGAATTCTTGAAAACTCGAAGAGTCTGTTGGTTTATTTGTATAGTTTGCATTGTAATATTATGTTCTTGTGTATTTTGCGTGAATGAGGATTGGTGTTTGGACAGGTAGTATGCCATACGGAACCGTTGCCACTGACCGCTTTAACGTCCGCAGTGGGGCTCGACAGCCTTAGTCAAACGGGTTGGCGCGTATGGTCGGGTTGCGGAGAGATTGTGAGAGATTGTGGTTAGGACAGATGTGAACTATGAGGAAGGAGCAACCTCAGCAGCAGGAGGGAAGTAGAGTTCCCTTTCGTTGTCACTCGAATGACGACGAATGGGGGGTTTCGCTTAGAAAGCCTATCAACTTCGAGTATTACAAAACGAGCCAATGGCAAAGAAATGCCATGGGTCTGCGGAATTTGCATGACGTAACTCCGCCCCACCTCGTGGGTATAAAAGGAGGACGCCCGGCAACATGCAGATATGTTTTCGCTTCGGAGCCAAGTGTATTCTTCTCTCCACAAGCCAACTCTGAATTGTCAGCTTCACGAACGAGTGCCTCGAGTGTTGGTGTGACGGCGATCTCCGGCGAAGGCGTGCTTCCTGCTTATCTCTGCAGTGGTTCGTCAGAGAGTGCGTGCTTCCCCGGGCGCTTCAACACTTGAGTTTTCTCTCTAAAAGAGCTTACACGCGGCACGTCTTTTTAAAGATGCCTCGCCCGTGTACTTCTGGTTGCGGCAGATTGGTATCGGACTCTGATGGGCACGAGCGCTGTCTAGTATGTTTGGGCATTGATCATGCTAGAGCAGCGCTCGTGGATGACTCATGTTCTCTCTGTGGGAACATGACCATCGCGTCATTAAGGTCGAGACTCGGTGAACTCGCAAGAGTGAGAGTCCCCTCATCCACACCCCGATCTAGCGTCTCCACGAGAGGCTCTACTTCGGCTGGTGGCCAGGGTGACCTGAGGGTGACGGTCTGGAACAAGGCGCCGACTATGTGTCTGCGACCCCAGCCCCCCTCTTCAATGGCGGTGCCCGCTAGTGAGCAGCTGATTCCCGCGGGTCTACCCTCTGGTGGCCCGCGTGCTTCAGTGGAAGCTACAGAGGATGATGCCATGTCTGTTGCAGCATCACAAGGTGGGTTTGAATCTTCTGGAAGTGACGACTCGTCACAGCTGCCACCTTCCGGTGCGCATATGGCTGTGCCCGAGTCCGATCCGGAGATGACAGCCATGCTTTCCCGGGCAGCCGCGAGCATCGGACTTGAGTGGAGGCCTCCACCCTGTCCTGAGCGCTCGCGGCTGGACGATTGGTTTTTGGGTAAGGCCGCCGACCCTCGTCCACGGCAAACCCCAATACCTTTCTTCCCGGACGTGCATGATGAGATCTCGAAGTCCTGGAAGACCCCCCTGTCTTCCCGTGACCGCTCGTTGGTCTCATCCGCCTTTCCTCCCCTCGATGAGGCAGCTGCCCGTGGGTACACTGGGCTTCCCCCGGTTGAACGTTCTGTTGCGATGCAACTGTGTCCTCAGAGTGCTTCTTCTCGGGGCGAGCCTAAGCACCCATCCAAGGGCTGTAGGTTTTCGCCCACCCTCGCGGCGAAATCCTACAGAGCGGCGGGACAGGCAGCTACTTCTCTGCATGCTATGGCCACTCTGCAGGTCTACCAGGCCCAGATGCTCAGAGACATGCACGAGGGTAGGACAGACCCAGGGCTCTTCAATGAGCTGCGCGCCGCGACCGACCTTGCTCTCCGGGCGATGAAGGTTACCGCGCGCTCCCTGGGTTTGGTGATGTCCACTGCTGTGGTCCAGGACAGACATCTTTGGCTGAACCTGGCTGACATGCGGGACACCGAGCGGACCCGTCTGCTCGATGCCCTCTTGTCCCAGGCCGGCCTCTTCGGCGGTGCGGTCGAAGACTTCGCCCAACAGTTTTCGACCGCCCAGAAACAGACTGAGGCGATAAAACACATTCTGCACCGCCGTCCCGCTGCTGCCTCCACCCGCTCGGCCGGGCAGAAGCCTCAGACTGTTTCCCGCCGAGGGCGCCCTCCTGCGGCTCCCACCCCTCCCGTCTGGGCCACGCAGCAGCCTCCACCTAGGCCTGGTCGCGGAGGAAGCCGCAAGAAGGCGCCACAGCCCTCTCCTGCCCCGCCCCCCGCTAAATACCGGGCCAAGCGGCGCTCCTGAGACGGGCTGCTCAGGGTTGATGATCGTTTCTCAGGAGATGTTAGCAGGACCACTCCTTCCCCCGGCCGGGGGAGAATCTTTTGTTCTCCACTCCCCGCTGCTCACCCACGAGTGGGCAGAACCCTAATGTGGTTAAAATCAGAAACGATCCCCTCTTCCCTGAGCCCACAGAGTTCGTGGGTGACACAGAGCGCCGCCCACAAGCCACGCTCTCCTCACTCCCCTCTGTCCCAGAGGCGGTTGACACGGAGGGCCGTCCACGGACCACCTCATCCCTGTCCCCCTCTGTCGCCAGACCCCTGGCAGAGCCGGCCCCTGCGGGACGACCTCCCTGGTCCTTCCCTGGCCCCCTCTGCCAAGACGCGGGTGCTAACTGTGCCCCCACACCGGGCCGCTATGCCGTCCACGTCTGGGGCAGTTACTCCGCTTCGCTGCCCCTCCGGGGGGACGCCTGTGGCCCGCATGACCCCGCTGGTTCAGTTCCTGGGAGCCTGGCTAGAGCTTCCCCGTCTGTCCCGCTGGGTCGTGCGCACCATCAGGCTCGGCTATGCGATTCAGTTCGCACGGTCTCCTCCCCGCTTCCGGGGAGTCCGCTCCACTGTGGTCGGTGGCAATGCCCCCATCATGAGTGCAGAGATTCTCACCCTGCTGGCGAAGGGTGCGATCGAGACTGTCCCTCCAGCCGAGATGAGGTCCGGCTTCTACAGCCCTTACTTCATTGTCCCCAAGAAAACCGGTGGGTTACGGCCAATCCTGGACTTGCGCGCGCTGAATCGCTCCCTTCACAGGATGCCGTTCAAGATGCTCACCGCCCGACGCATTTTCGAATGCATACGGCCCCAGGATTGGTTTGCAGCGATCGACCTGAAGGACGCCTACGTCCATGTCTCCATTCTTCCTCGACACAGACCGTTCCTACGGTTTGCTTTCGAGGGGCGGGCATACCAGTACGCGGTTCTCCCTTTCGGGCTAGCCCTGTCTCCTCGCGTCTTCACGAAGGTCGTCGAGGTAGCCCTTGTTCCCCTACGAGAACACGGGGTTCGCATCCTGAACTATCTCGACGACTGGCTGATCCTAGCTCACTCTCGAGACCAGGTTTGCGAACACAGGGACCTAGTGCTCCGGCACCTAGCCCGTCTGGGCCTTCGGGTCAACTGGGAGAATCTCTTGGATCTCTTTTCTCGGTATGGACATCGACTCGGTCGCCATGTCCGCGCAGCTTACGAGCGAGCGCGCGCAGTCACTGCTGACTTGCCTGAGACAGTTCGAGGGCAAGAGTGCGGTTCCACTGAAACTTTTTCAGAGGCTCCTGGGGCATATGGCATCTGCAGCCGCGGCAACGCCGCTCGGATTGCTTCAAATGAGACCGCTTCAGCTCTGGCTTCGCGACCGAGTCCCGAGGTGGGCATGGCATCAAGGCACGCTCCGAGTACCAGTTACTCCGACCTGCCGTCAGTTCTTCACCCCGTGGTCGAACCTCAGTTTTCTCAGGGCTGGTGTCCCCCTGGAACGAGCTTCCCGGCATGTTGTTGTCTCAACAGATGCCTCCACCACAGGCTGGGGCGCCATGTGCAATGGACATGCTGCTGCGGGCTCCTGGACAGGACCCCAGCGGCTATGGCATGTCAATTGCCTCGAGTTGTTGGCAGTACGCCTTGCCCTGCACCGCTTCCGAGCGTTGCTCACGGGTCAACACGTACTAGTCCGATCAGACAATACCGCCACAGTAGCGTACATCAACCATCAAGGTGGTCTACGCTCCCGCCGTATGTCACAACTCGCTCGCCACCTCCTCCTATGGAGTCAGAAGCATCTGAGGTCGCTTCGAGCCATTTTCATTCCCGGAGCCCTGAACTGTGCAGCCGACGAGCTCTCACGGCTTCAGCCCCTCCACGGAGAATGGCGACTCCATCCCCAGGCAGTCCAGCTGATTTGGGACCAGTTCGGAGACGCACAGGTAGATCTGTTTGCCTCTCACGACTCGACCCATTGCGCCCTGTATTATTCTCTGACCGAGGGCACGCTCGGCACGGATGCACTGGCGCACGGCTGGCCGCCGGGCCGCAAATATGCGTTTCCCCCAGTGAGCCTTCTTGCGCAGACTTTGCGCAAGGTCAGGGAGGACGAGGAGCAGGTCATCTTGGTTGCGCCGTACTGGCCCACCTGGACCTGGTTCCCCGAACTTGTACTCCTTGCAACAGCACCTCCCTGGCCCATACCTCTGAGGAAGGACCTCCTTTCTCAGGGACGGGGCACCCTATGGCACCCTCGTCCCGATCTGTGGAACCTCCACGTGTGGCTCCTGGACGGGACGAGGCAGGTTTGAGTACCCTACCACCACCGGTGGTGGCTACCATCACTTCCGCTAGAGCATCATCCACGAGACATGTCTACGCGTTGAAGTGCAACCTCTTCGTCAACTGGTGCTCTTCTCGCCGAGAAGACCCCCGGAGATGTTCGATCAGTGTCGTGCTTTCCTTCCTACAAGATGGGTTGGAGCGAAGGCTGTCTCCCTCCACCCTTAAAGTCTATGTCGCCTCTATTGCCGCACAACACGACTTTATCGAAGGTAAGTCCTTGGGAAAGCACGACCTGATCGTCAGGTTCCTGAGAGGAGCGAGGAGACTGAATCCTCCTCGCCCTCCTCTCGTTCCCTCTTGGGACCTCTCAGTGGTGTTAACTGCCCTGCGGAGTGCTCCCTTTGAGCCTCTGCAATCAGTGGAGCTTAAGTTCCTGTCAATGAAGACAGCGCTCCTGGTTGCATTGGCCTCCATCAAGAGGGTAGGGGACCTGCACGCATTCTCCGTTGACGAAGCGTGCCTGGAGTTCGGGCCGGCTTACTCTCACGTGATCCTGAGACCCCGGCCTGGATATGTGCCCAAGGTTCCTACCACTCCCATCCGGGACCAGGTGGTGAACCTGCAAGCGCTGCCCCTGGAGGAGGCAGACCCAGCCTTGGCACTGCTCTGTCCAGTACGCGCTCTCCACGCCTATGTGGACAGGACGCAGTGTTTCAGGACCTCAGACCAGCTCTTTGTCTGTTATGGTGGGAAGCTGAAGGGAAAGGCTCTCTCCAAGCAAAGGTTGTCTCACTGGATAGTGGACGCCATTGCTTTGGCATACCAGCAGCATGGTCGACCGTGCCCCCTTGGTGTGACTGCCCACTCCACCCGGAGTGTGGCATCCTCTTGGGCTCTAGCGCATGGCGCCTCGCTAACAGACATCTGCAGAGCTGCAGGCTGGGCGACACCCAGCGCCAGATTCTATAATCTCCGAGTGGAGCCAGTGTCCTCTCGTGTACTCGCTCCAACCAGCTAGTACCGGACCCCGCTCAGGTGTCTTCGCTTGCTCGCCATTCCACTCCACGGACTGGATACGTGCGATATTCTCCTCAGGTGAGCTCCCCGTAGCCCTGAGCTCCTCCAGCACTCCTGACGTCGGCGCCAGTGTCTCTTGCCTGCGCGTCGGCTAGGTGCCTCCCGTGTGCATGGTCCCTCCCTTGAGCGACCCCCACATGTGTATTTCCACTGTAAGCCTCTCCGAGCAGTGTGTCTTTCCCTTGGCAAGCCACCTTGCCACCCCTGGGGTTGAAATATTCCACCTGCGGCTGGACACCCCAGTGTTCTCCATATGCGTCCTTCGGGTCATATGTGTATTCTCTAAGTTCCCCCCTCTGGGTTGGCATTAATTGCATACTTCCCCCAGCTTGGGATATGCTTCCCAGTGTACCTTGGTATTCCTGTGTTAAGTGGAGTCCCTCGTCCAGTCTCTCGTCAGGGATCTCAGACTTAAGCAGGGCACTGGAAGACAGCTGAGAAGGTGGCGTGATTAGACTGGTACCCCATTCGTCGTCATCCGACGGAACTCGGAGTGACAACGAAAGGGAACGTCTCGGTTACGGATGTAACCCTCGTTCCCTGAGTAGGGAACGGAGACGTTCCGTCTGCCTGCCACTTTCCGCTGTACCGCAGGGATCGCCTGAGCTCAGTCTTGGCTCCTCAGCGAAGAAACATATCTGCATGTTGCCGGCGTCCTCCTTTTATACCCACGAGGTGGGGCGGAGTTACGTCATGCAAATTCCGCAGACCCATGGCATTTCTTTGCTATTGGCTCGTTTTGTAATACTCGAAGTTGATAGGCTTTCTAAGCGAAACCCCCCATTCGTCGTCATCCGACGGAACGTCTCCGTTCCCTACTCAGGGAACGAGGGTTACATCCATAACCGAGACGGTCAGTAAGCTGGGCTGAGTTGAGTGGGGGACGGAGGGGGCTCTGGGACGCCAGAGTCACTGTCGAGCCCTCTTGAGGTGTCGTGGGCTAGTCGACGAAACACTGAGGACGGAAGGTGCCCACTTGAAGACCCTAGAGATGTCCCCTACTTGGCTCAATCCAGAGGGTTGTTATGGGGGGACCGCACTGTGGTTGCAGCCGTTGTGTGTGCTGATGCGCAAATACACTGCAGCTATTAACACCAGACAGAAGGAGATTCACGTCACCAGATGGAAAGAAGCGTAAATGGATGGAGAAGCATAGGTTACTGTAAAGCTACGTCTTAGTTGGTGCTTATCTTGGCGAAAGCTGAGTACAAATCAGCATGAAGTTTTAACTTCTACTCTCGTGTAATGGAAATCATTATTCTTTGCATTTCTATGATTTCTTATCAAAACAAAACAAACAAAAATATATTTTCCACAAACAAAGCAAATTTTCCTAACGATGAGGCTTTAGCCCCACAGATGATAGAATGATTGTGTTCTTTATCGCTTCAGATATATTTACAATCATTCATTTAGTTTTACCAGGGCCTTTATGGTGTTTCCTGGGGTCATCAACCATCAATCGTGTCGTCGGCGGAGAAAACGGAAGGCATGTCCATCTGAGGTGGGCTTCTGGTCCGAGTCATTCATTCTTTGTCACATGACAGCTGCACATGTACAGAAATAAGAGTTGATTCGTTCTCATCTCCTTGTCACATGACTGCTTCATGGCTCTGATGCTGTGTTTACGCCGTGTTGTAGTTACTGTAATTAAGAGATGGTACCCGCATTACACTTGCAGCTGTTCACGGTATTAGACTCGGAATGATGCGTTTCTAGAGCAACATTATCACATTCAGAAATAAAAATTTCATAACTTAATGGGAACATTAGAAAAACGTTCTTAGAACAGATTTTTGTTGGCTGTAAATGTCATGGGTTTGTGTTCAGACGAAAGTGAACTGAATGAGTTTGAATAAAGCAGAGGCTGATCAGGGTTGTGAAATCAAACTCTTGTGTTCATGGATTTGATCTTTCTCGCTCTTGGCATCTAAAACTGCTTTAAGAAAAGCTACATTTTAAGTAGTTTTATTGAGAATTGTATTGAGATTACAATGGTTATGATTTTATGCTAATTTCTCTTTTGTCTGACTCCTGGTGTGTATTCTAGAGTTCTTCACCAGAAGACTCTTCCGTCATATCGAGCTCTGAGGAGATTTCTCTGTAAGTATTTAAACTGATGTTCACGTTCACTGCTTTACACACTGCTTCATCATGTGCTGCTGTTACTATTGTGTTTTAAAGCAGTGAGTCTGCAGCTTTTTTTTTTTTTTTTGAATGTGACCTTTTTGAGAGGAAAATGAATGTGCCTGTGTCAGGATTCAGTTCGTTATTTTACTGGATCAAAAGGACAAATGAGGAGGAATATAAAATATGGACTTCAGATAAATGGCATCATCAGATTAATTACTGCTGTATACTTATAATAATGATTGTAATGATTAATATAGTCATCAAAGAGACAATTGATGATAAAATCAAAAGGATTGACTTACTGTATTGGTTAAAATCATGATTATGTGTATCATTTGCATAAACTTTCTGATAATTGTGTATCACTTTTGCTCTTTTTTTTTGGATTTTATTCTACAGATTTTATTCTATTTTCGGAACTGAATCGTGTGAGAAGATCCATGATGGAGAATTTATCATAATTAATGATTCACAGATCATTTGTAGAAACTGCTATACCGAAAACAAGAGTAACACTTTATCTCGATAGTCCACTTTAGACATTCTACTAACTATAAGTAACTTTGCAGCTACATGTCAACTAACTGTCATTAGAGTATTAGTAGAATGTCTGCTTAAAATCTACTAACACTTTATTGTGTTGGTCCCCCAACAGACATTCTACTGACTAGAAGTAACTTAGCAACTACAAGTCAACTTGTTCTCCTAACCCTAACACCTAACCCTAACCTAACAGTCTACTGACAGTCTACTACAGTCTACTAATACTCTAATGACAGTTAGTTGACATGTAGTTGAAAAGTTACTTATAGTTAGTAGAATGTCTAAAGTGACTATCAAAATAAAGTGTAACCAAAACAAGTCTTTGGAATATTTATCAAATAAAATTCAAAATATGAACTACAGCGATTTTAAACCAAAATTATTAGAAAATAAATATAATGACACTTTCAATGAATTGACAAATAATCTTGATAAAGACGCAAAGAATTCTATTAAAGCAAAGGAACAGCTTGCTTTTGTATTTTTTAGAAGAAAAGATGGATCATTCGATCATAATAGAACTAAAGTTTTAAAACTACAGTGCCTCTCAGTAGGAGAACATACTGAAGATGAAATAATTAGACAACTAATACAAATTTATCAAGAAATTAACTGTGATTATTCTGAAATTTATATCTTCTCTGCAGAGCCGGATTAACGCAAAGGCAAACTAGGCACGTGCCTAGGGCCCGATTGGCGGGATGGGGCCCAGACAGAGGGACAAAAATAAAAAAAATGTACAAATGTCCTATCTACAATTTATTTCAATATTTATTAATTAACTAAAAATAGTGACGATGTTTATCTTAACCATAGACTGTTACATTGCATCACATTAACGCCAGCCCATGACTGTATATAGAGGCGCCGCGCCACCGCGCCAGCCAGTTAAGTCCGAGGGGACGTCAGCGGCGGTCAGAGCGGGACAACAAAGCTAGCAGTCAGGTGTGTTTTGAGTAGGCTAACATTCAATATGCTTTCGGGTGCGGTAATAATTTAAGCTGCGTGTTTATGATTTGTTTTTGCGCCTTTAAACATGCTTCAGTCCATTCAAATTCCTCTATTTCTTCTTGAATGTCTTTCCTCCATGCGTTTAATTTGTCTACAGCAGACTCTTTAGAGTTAGACATTATTAAATTATAATATTTTGACAATTGGCCCTTTTCACCTCTTTTTCCAATTATTTCCTCTATTAATGAACAGTTTGGGAATGTACATAATATCTGTAGACCTGGAAGACATAAAACTTTTAAGCTGTGAATATTTTAAAAAAATGTTTTGAGGGAATGTGGTGTTTATCACACAATTCTTGAAATGTAAGAAGTATTCCATCCATATACAAGTCTTTAATAGTCTGAATACCGTCTCGGTTACGTATGTAACTCTCGTTCCCTGAGTAGGGAACGGAGATGTTACGTCGGATGACGGAGAATGGGGGTTTCGCCTAGAAAGCCAATCATCTTCGAGTATTACAAAACGAGCCTATAGTAATGAAATGCCATGGGTCTGCGGAATTTGCATAGCGTATCTCCGCCCCACCGCGTGGGTATAAAAGGAGAGACGCTGGCAAAGGCAGATCATGTCTTCGCTGAGGAGCCGAGACTGAACTCAGGCGTCTACCCAGCGGTACAGCGGAAGTGGCCGGGAGACGTAACGTCTCCGTTCCCTACTCAGGGAACGAGGGTTACATACGTAACCGAGACGTTCCCTTTCGTAGTCACTCCGAGTTACGTCGGATGACGGAGAATGTGGGTTCCCGTATAATCACGCCACCTTCACAGCTGTCTTCCAGTGCCCTGCGAAAGTCTGATCCCCCTGTCGTGATACTGGCACGGACGAAGGAGTCCTACTTAGCACGGGAATACCAAGGTACACTGGGGAGCATATCTCAGAGGAAATATGCCGCAGCATGCCTACCCGTAGGGAGGACTTAAGAATACACATATGGCCGGAGGGCTACATATGGAGGAACACTGGAGTGACCAACCCGTGGGGTGGCAACTTTCAACTCCAGGGGTGGCAGGGTGGCTTGCCGAGGGAAAGACACATGCTCAAGGAGGCTTACAGTGGAAATACACATGTGGGGGTTACTCAGGGGAGGAACCATGCACACGGAGGCACCTAGCCGACGCACAGGCAATAGACACTGGCGGCAGCGTCAACAGTGCTGGAGGAACTCAGGGCTTCAGAGAGGAAGGCTCACCTGAGGAGAATATCGCACGTATCCAGTCCGTGGAGTGGAATGGCGAGCAAGCGAAGACACCTGAGCGGGTCCGGTACTAGCTGGTTAAAGCGAGTACGTGAGGGGACACAGGCTCCACTCAGAGATTGTAGAATCTGGCGAATGTGTTCGGTGTCGCCCAGCCTGCAGCTCTGCAGATGTCTGCCAGCAAGGCGCCATGCGCTAGAGCCCAAGAGGAAGCCACACTCCAGGTGGAGTGGGCTGTCACACCAAGGGGGCACGGTCGGCCTTGCTGTTGGTAAGCCAAAGCAATGGTGTCCACTATCCAGTGAGACAACCTCTGCTTTGAGAGAGCCTTTCCCTTCAGTCTCCCACCATAACAGACAAAGAGCTGGTCTGAGGTCCTGAAACACCGCGTCCTGTCTACGTAAGCGTGGAGAGCGCGTACTGGACAGAGCAGTGCCAAGGCTGGGTCTGCCTCCTCCAGGGGCAGCGCTTGCAGGTTCACCACCTGGTCCCGGAAGGGAGTGGTGGGAACCTTGGGCACATATCCAGGCCGGGGTCTCAGGATCACGTGAGAGTACGCTGGCCCGAATTCCAGGCACGCTTCGTCAACGGAGAATGCGTGCAGGTCCCCTACCCTCTTGATGGAGGCCAGTGCAACCAGGAGCGCTGTCTTCATTGACAGGAACTTAAGCCCCTCTTAATGAACTTAATGCCCCTCTGCAGGGCATTTAACACCACTGAGAGGTCCCAAGAGGGAACGAGAGGAGGGCGAGGAGGATTCAGTCTCCTCGCTCCTCTCAGGAACCTGATGAGAAGGTCCTCTCTCAGAGGAATAGGCCAAGGAGGTGCTGTCGCGAGGAGTACTAGTTCGGAGAACCAGGTCCCGGTGGGCCAGTACGGCGCAACCAGAGTGACCTGCTCCTCGTCCTCCTTGATCTTGCACAGAGTCCGTGCGAGAAGGCTCACTGGGGGAAACGCATATTTGCAGGGCAAGGCGTACTGCCAACAACTCGAGGCAATTGACATGCAGAAGGCGCTGGGGTCCTGTCCAGGAGCCCGCGGCAGCATGTCCGTTGCACATGGCGCCCCAGCCCGTGGAAGAGGCATCTGTGGAGACAACAACATGCCTGGAAACTCGTTCTAGGGGAACTCCGGCCCGTAGAAAGCTGAGGTTCATCCACGGGGTGAAGAACTGACGGCAGGTCAGAGTCACTGGGACTTGGAACGTGCCGTGATGCCATGCCCACCTCGGGATTCGATCGCGAAGCCACAGCTGAAGCGGTCTCATATGAAGCAATCCGAGCGGCGTTGCCACGGCTGCAGATGCCATATGCCCCAGGAGCCTCTGAAATAATTTCAGTGGGACTGCACTCTTGCCCTCGAACTGACGAAGACAAGTCAGCAGTGAGTGTGCGCTCGCTCGTAAGCTGCGCGGACATGGCGACCGAGTCGATCTCCATACCGAGAAAAGAGATCCTCTGCACGGGGCTGAGTTTGCTCTTCTCCCAGTTGACCCGAAGGCCCAGACAGGCTAGGTGCCGGAGCACAAGGTCTCTGTGTTCGCAAACCTGAGCTCGAGAGTGGGCTAGAATTAGCCAGTCGTCGAGGTAATTCAGGATGCGAACCCCGTGTTCGCGTAGGGGAACAAGGGCTGCCTCGACGACCTTCGTAAAGACGCGAGGAGACAGAGCCAACCCGAGTGGGAGAACCGCGTACTGATATGCCTGCCCCTCGAAAGCAAACCGGAGAAACGGTCTGTGTCGAGGTAAAATGGAGACATGAAAGTAGGCGTCCTTCAGGTCTATCACTGCAAACCAATCCTGTGGCCGCACACACTCGAAAATGCGTTTGGCCGTGAGCATCCTGAACAGCAGCCTGTGAAGGGAGCGGTTCAGGACGCGCAGGTCCAGGATCGGCCGTAACCCACCGGTCTTTTTGGGGACGATGAAGTACGGGCTGTAAAACCTCGACCTCATCTCGGCTGGAGGGACAGTCTCGATTGCACCCTTCGCCAGCAGGGTAGCAACCTCCGCTCTCATGATGGGGGCATTGCCACCGACCATAGTGAAGCGGACTCCCCTGAAGCGGGGAGGAGACCGAGCGAACTGAATCGCATTGATCGTTCGGGCGACCCAGCGGGACAGGTTGGGGAGCTCTAACCAAGCTGCCAGAAACTGAACCAGCGGGGTCATACGAACGACAGACGTCCCCCCGGAGGGGCAGCGAAGCGGAGTGACCAGCCCAGGCGAGGGTGGCATAGCGGCCCGGTGCGGGGGCGTGGTCAGGCTCCGCGCCCTGACAGAGGAGACCAGGGAAGGACCAGCGTTCCACGGGGGTCTGCTCTGCCAGGGGTCTGGCGACAGAGGGGGACGAGAGCGGTGTGGTCCGAAGACGGCACGCACTGTCGTCTGCGCCCTCTGGAACACAGGGGGACGGGAGTGGCGAGGCCCGGAGGCGGCGCACACTGCGGTCCGAGAACTCTGTGACAGAGTGCGGCCTCCTCCACGACGCGGCCCGGGTGAAGGCTGCTGCTGGGGCCGTGCGGGAGGGGAGGGAGCGACAGGAGGGCGCCCTCGGCGGCGAGCAGGCTGAGGCTTCTGTGCTGACGGCTGGGTGGAGGCAGCAGCAGGCCGTCGGGGCAGAATATGTTTAATAGCCTCAGACTGCTTCTGTGCGGTCAAGAACTGCTGGGCAAAGTTCTCGACCGCTCCGCCGAAGAGGCCGGCCTGGGATATGGGGGCGTCGAGCAGACGAGTGCGCTCGTTGTCCCGCATATCAGCCAGGTTCAGCCAAAGGTGATGCTCCTGGAACACCGAAGTGGACATCACCTGACCCAGGGAGCGTGAGGCCTCTTTCGTCACTCGGAGAGCGAGGTCAGTGGCGACACGCAGCTCATCAAAGAGCCCGGGGTCAGTTCCGCCCTCGTGCATATCTCTGAGCAGCTGGGCCTGGTAGACCTGCAAGGTGCTCATCGCATGCAGAGCGGCGGCCGCCTGTCCTGCAGCTCTGTGAGACCTCGCCACGAGAGTGGACGAAAATCTACAGGCCTTGGACGGGTGCTTAGGAACACCGCGAGATGAAGCACTCTGAGGACACAGTTGCATCGCAACAGAGCGTTCAACCGGGGGAATCCCAGTGTACCCATGGGCGACCGCCCCATTGAGGGGGGGAAAGGTGGAGAAAGCCGACGAACGTGCACGGGAGGTCAAAGGAGCCTTCCATGACTTCGCCAGCTCCTCATGCACTTCCGGGAAGAAAGGTATTGGGGTTGGCTGTGGCCGTGAGGCGGCAGCCGCGCCCAAAAACCAGTCATCCAGCCGCGAGCGCTCAGGGCGGGGTGGAGGGTTCCACTCAAGCCCGATGCTCGCGGCGGCTCGGGAGAGCATGGCCGTCATCTCGGGATATGATACGGGCAACACTGGAACTCCTGAAGGAGGCAACGCAGCCGCATCGTCACTTCCCGATGACTCTTGCCCGCCTTATGATGCCGCGATCGACATCGAGTCCTCCTCAGGAGCGCCGAATGAAACACGCAGGGCATCCGTAGATGGACCCAGTAGAATCACAGCGGCACTCGCGGGTTGCAACACTGCAGAGGGGGGTGTGGTCCGAGGACGCATCGTCGGAGAGTTCCACACCGTCACCCTCAAGTCACCCTGTCCACCAGCCGAAGTACCACCTCTCGAGGAGGGTGTAGATCGGGGTGTGGATGAGGGGACTCTCTCTCGAATGAGATCATTGAGTCTCGACCTCAGTGTTGCGATGGTCATTTTCCCACAGAAGGAACATGAGTCATCCACAAGCGCTGCTTTAGCGTGCTCTAAGCCCAGACACGCAAAGCAGCGATTGTGCCCATCAAAGGAAGACAGGAATCAACCGCACCCAGAAGAACACGGGCGAGACATCTTTAAAAAGACGTGCCACGTGCAGCTCTTTTAGAGAGGAAAAGCTCAGCGATGCTGAGGCGACCAGGGAGAAACACACAGACTGGCAGATCACTGCACAGATCGCAGGCAATGTGAACTCGCTGGTTACCGCCGTCACACCAACACCGGGGAGCTCGCTCGTCTCAAAGAGAAGAAGTCACTGAAACTCAGGATTTGGCTTGTGGAGTGAAGAGAAGTTTCTTGGCTCCAAAGCGAAAACATGATCTGCCTTTGCCGGCGTCTCTCCTTTTATACCCACGCGGTGGGGCGGAGATACGCTATACAAATTCCGCAGACCCATGGTATTTCATTGCCATAGGCTCGTTTTGTAATACTCGAAGATGATTGGCTTTCTAGGCGAAACCCCCATTCTCCGTCATCCGACGTAACTCGGAGTGACTACGAAAGGGAACTTTAGTTTTCCATAGTTTAAATCCTCCATCCTTATATTTATTATTATTTATTGTTAGACAGTTTCTAAATGGTCTTGATGAATGTGAAGGGGTCATGTTTGCCTTCTTGTTCTTAATTACAACATTTATAAATGTTGTAAGCTATTGTATTTTGCAGAAAATCTTAATTACAACATTTATAAATGTTGTAAGCTATTGCATTTTGCAGAAAATCTTAATTAAATGTGTTGATTAAATGTAAACAGAGCAAATAAGATAAACTTATTTGCTCTGTTTACATAGTTTACTGACACCTATTGGTTATTTACTGGTACTACTGCCTTAACAATGACACTCCCAATGGATAAGATGAGGATAATTTAATAGCATTTAATAGAGCCGTGTAATGACGTATAAATAATGAATATCAAAAAAATAGTCTGATAGACTGTTTAATATACAACACATGACTTATTTTGGCATACAAACAACCAATTTGTAACCAAAGACTAGGCTATGTAAAATGTGAATGAACTTTTATTAGTAACTTTGGAAAGTTTCAGATTTCAATTAATAAATAACATAGATGGAGGGGGGCCCAAAAAAATGCAGCCTGCCTAGTGTAGTCCATTTATTTAATCCGGCTCTGCTTCTCTACAAATAACCCATGTTTAGCAAGGAAAGACTGTATGCCCTGCATGATCATGATTTTTTTATGGCATATAAATTAAATGAGAAGCATGGCATAAAAACAATTACTGGATACATTAAATATTATGGCCTAAATGGCTCATGTGATAAACTTCTGATAAACACTTTTCTTTCCCTGGTGGGCTAAAAACCTGGAAGAAGCGTCCAGCAATCTCTTAAAGGAGAAACTCAATCACAAGCTTAAATATTGTGCTTTGCATCTTTTTTTAATGGACATCGAAAAAATGCAAATTGGGAAGAATTTTTTTTTAATTTGGTCTCGTGACTTTTTACCCTCTGTGGTCTAAGGTGTTCCCTGGGTTCTGACAAGCTCTGACATTTGTGCTTTTTTCAGTTATTTATAAACATGTTAATGGCAAAGGTGTAAATTCACTCTATATAGCACAAACGGGGCTACTGTAATATGTGAGCAACATGTATGTACATGTTTGTATTTTTGAGAGAATATTGTTTATGCATGGTTATTAAAAAAAAACTAAAACTTAAAGTGTCTGAAATAAGGCCACAAAACACATACTAAATATGTGTCCATAAGACTTTTGACTAATGGGTGTTGTTGCCTAGAGTTTTTGCTTCAAAATGATCTGAAAATCATCCTGCCTAATCATTTACACAAAACAATACATTGATTTAAATTTTATAAGACACCGTTTGTTTGGAAAGGCAATATGCGTGGAGGCGTGTTCACACCTGAGAAGACAAAGGCCGGATAATGTGCCACATACATAATGAGCTGCATATTAATTAGCCTTTCACACAGGTGTGTCACAGGGTCCCAAAGAATGCAAGGACAAAAGAAATTATCTATATATACATATTTTACAATTAGAAATTGGTAATTAGAAATTGGATATTTTACCAATAGAAATTAGAAATTGGATATTTTACCAATTACAAATAGGTTACAATTACAACAACAATTACAATTTTAACAATATTTCAAGTGTATTCTTTCTTTGTAAAAAGTATACATTTTATCATACATATTAAAAAAGGTAAGGATTCATTAGTTTGAATATTGGAACAAACACTATAATAACATCTTAGTTGATAATTCAATATACCAACTTTATTTTTGACAAAACATCATACTATAGTATATTTAACATATGAGCAGAAATTGGTGAACAAAAGCGTACCTATTTAATGTGACAGTAGTCTTTTTTTACAGTCAAAACTTTATAATCTATCCAAAACTAATCACAAAATCGTATCTAAACATTCATATTTAGTCTGTAACATATTGTGTATGATATATTAGCATAGACATGTTAATTTGCAGTTTGTTGATTATACAGAAATTTTATTTCAACATATTTCAGTCTATTTTTACTCATCTTAGTAGGCTATAGCAATATAGTTTGGATGTGTTCATGTAAAAATAACGTTTACTAATATATACGAGAGTGAATGAACGGCACAGACACGCGCTGTATAACTGTAGTAAACAAAGCGCGCGCGCCTGTGCCGTTCATTCATCATTTAGCCTACACACAGACACGCAATTCATATTCATACAATTCGTATTTTGAGTTTCTTTTGCACTGATAAGAAAAAAAGCGAGACTATCGCGCCCGCACGATAAACGACCTCAGAGGGTTAAGTGTTAAATCATGTCATCTGGTCTTGTAAAAATTTAAATAAACATACAAATTTGTTTCTATCATTGTCGTTGTGCAGTATCACTTTATTCAATGTCCAGAACACTAGAGCTTTGAAGATTTAACCAATCAGTGTCCAGAACACTAGAGCTTTGATAGATGTCACCAATCAGTGTCCAGAACACTAGAGCTTTGATAGATGTCACCAATCAGTATCCAGAACACTAGAGCTTTGATAGATGTCACCAATCAGTGTCCAGAACACTAGAGCTTTGATAGATGTCACCAATCAGTGTCCAGAGCACTAGAGCTTTGATAGATGTCACCAATCAGTGTCCAGAGCACTAGAGCTTTGATAGATGTCACCAATCAGTGTCCAGAGCACTAGAGCTTTGATAGATGTAAACAATCAGTGTTCAGAACACTAGAGCTTTGATAGATGTCACCAATCAGTGGCCAGAACACTAGAGCTTTGATAGATGTAACCAATCAGTGTCCAGAACACTCGAGCTTTGATAGATGTCACCAATCAGTATCCAGAACACTAGAGCTTTGATAGATGTCACCAATCAGTGTCCAGAGCACTAGAGCTTTGATAGATGTCACCAATCAGTGGCCAGAACACTAGAGCTTTGATAGATGTCACCAATCAGTGTTCAGAACACTAGAGCTTTGATAGATGTAAACAATCAGTGTTCAGAACACTAGAGAGCTTTGATAGATGTCACCAATCAGTGTCCAGAACACTAGAGCTTTGATAGATGTCACCAATCAGTGTTCAGAACACTAGAGCTTTGATAGATTTAACCAATCAGTGTCCAGAACACTAGAGCTTTGATAGATGTCACCAATCAGTGTCCAGAGCACTAGAGCTTTGATAGATGTCACCAATCAGTGTTCAGAACACTAGAGCTTTGATAGATGTAACCAATCAGTGTCCAGAACACTAGAGCTTTGATAGATGTCACCAATCAGTGTTCAGGACACTAGAGCTTTGATAGATTTAACCAATCAGTGTCCAGAACACTAGAGCTTTGATAGATGTCACCAATCAGTGTCCAGAACACTAGAGCTTTGATAGATGTCACCAATCAGTGGCCAGAACACTAGAGCTTTGATAGATGTCACCAGTCAGTGTCCAGAACACTAGAGCTTTGATAGATGCCACCAATCAGTGTTCAGAACACTAGAGCTTTGATAGATCTGCTGCTGTTCGATTACTGATGCACATTCACACTCAATCACACCAATGAGTCTGTTCAATGGATATAAAGACACTTTCTGCAAATATAGATATGTAAATATGTCACCTAGTGACCAACATTAAATTATAAACTCAGGTCCCAGCCACAGAAACCCAACAGACAGTCGAGGTTGCATACAAAAAAAACACACTTTATTGATGGGCCAGCAAGCATTAAATAGAAACACTAAGACGTAGGAGAAAGAGTTCACTAAAATCAAGTCTCTGAACCCCTTTGGAGAGAGGTTAAGATTCAGTGACTGGGTAGCTTCTCAGTGGTTTGCTCCAGCTGTCCTCCCTCAAAACAGTCAAACGGACGCGTCCAGAGGGTCACGGCAGTCGTCAGACCCACAGGAAAAAAAGTTACGGTACTCCAGGCAGCAAGCGTCGAGGGAGGTTCGAAGATAGCCACTCAGTCTTCGAGACAACGCCAGAACCACAGGATGGGTATTGCCAAGGCTAAAAGCAAGCAACCACAATGAACACCAACACCACCAGTAGCAGAAGAACACACATTCACACTGTGTGATAATAAAATATAGTTACGGCCCTTCAGGGAACAATAGCGAGCATTGAGGGGGGTTCAAGGGTAGCCACACAGTCTTCAGAGCCACGCCAAACACTGGAACCACAGGATGGGTATTGCTGAGGCTAGGAACAAGCAACCACAGTGAACACGCATTCACACTGTGTGGTAGAAAAATATAGTTACGGCCCTTCAGGCAACAATAGCGAGCGTTGAGGAAATCCAACTGCAGTATATCGTGTTCAAGCAGCGGGGCCTGGGAACCTGGGCTTAACAGTTACAGAGCAGGAGCATGCATTGACCACAATGGAAGCCAATCAACCACCACCAAGCAAGAAAACTCTTTCTTCTTCTTCTTCTTTTGTTTTTATGGCGGTTGGCAAACCAACTTAACGGTGCATTACCGCCACCGACTGGGCTGGAGTGTGAATCAAGAGATATTGGAACTTAGAGAAAAAAAAAGAATAATAATAAATTGAAATCCTCTTGGCTAAGTCTATGTCTCTCAGATACTTAATAACAAAGTGATAAGTGTTACTAGATGTTTTCCCTAATAAACCTTGCATTGTGAAATTATTCTGATTGATCATTCTGAGAAACTGAAAAAGCTGGTTTCTTTCTTGACTGTATTTTGTGCACTGAAATAAAATATGCTCCACAGTTTCTAAATGAGTACAATGTTGGCATTTCCCTGTTGGATGTTTCCCTATTAATTTCAATGAAGAATTAAGCCCTGTGTGTCCTATTCTTAACCGTGTAATTATACTTTCCTCTCTTCTACTCCTACACTCTATCCTTCCTATACCCACTTCTGGTTGTATATTATATAAATGTCTCCCTTTATCCTGATCCACCCAATACTCCTGCCATTTTGATCTTGCATATGCTTTAATTAATATTTTAGCTTCAGTTTTGCTATATGGAATTTGTAATATTCTATTATGTTTTAGTGTTTGTTTTGCAAGTTTATCAACCTCCTCATTCCCTTTCACTCCAACATGTGCGGGTACCCAAAGAAACCTGATTTTTAAATCCTTTACATTTAACTTATGTAAAACCATACATATTTTATGAATTATATCATTTCTTATAGATTTCCCAGATTTCATGCTTTCTAAAGCTGAATAACAATCAGATATAATCACGGAGTTATTTAAATCATTTCCCTCTACCCATTCCAGGGCCAACAAAATTGCAACCAGCTCTGTTGTGTATACTGATAAATTATCTGTTATTCTTTCCTGACATATTACCCCATTCTTTGGAATATATACTGCTGACCCAGCATGTCCTGTCTTTGGATCCTTGGAACCATCTGTAAATATAAATGTATATTCAGAAAAATGCATATCCAGATAACAATTAACAATATCATTCACTGCTACTTCCTTTGATTTATTTTTGATTTCCTTATGAATGCCTAAATCTACATCTGGTATAGGGAAAAACCATGGAGGAATAGGAGGGACTGAAACCGTTGAACAGTACTGTAACTTATGTGACCCTATATTCTCAGCTTTCACATCACCAATTCACCCAAAACTTCTGTAATTGGACTTACTGTGTTCCCAGCAGTCTTTTAAGATAGCTTTAGCTGGGTGGCTATCAACTTGTCCCCTCACATTAACCCAGTATGCCAACATCAGTTGCATCCTTCTGATCCTCAAAGGCATCTCACCCATTTCCACTTGCATAGAAGACACTGGGGATGTTTTAAAAGATCCACTACATATCCTTAAAGCCTGAGCTTGCATGACATCCAATGCTTTGACATTAGACTCTGCTGATGACATATATGCTATACACCCATAATCAAAGATAGACCTCATTAGTGCCCAATATATATTTTGTAATGATGCCCTGCTTGCTCCCCATGCTTGTCCTGATAGACATCGTAGGATATTAACAATCTTTTTACATTTATTAACCATTTTTTCCAAATGAATCTTCCATGTCAACTTTTCATCAAACCACATCCCAAGAAATCTAATAACCTTCCCTTGCTCAAGAGGCTGAGTGTACAACTTTAAGGATACAGGTGTGATCTTATGCTTTTTTGAAAAACATATGACTTGTGTTTTAGACACTGATAATCTAAATCCCCATTTATTTGTCCATTTTTCCACTTCCTTAATTGCATCTTGCATTTTTGATTTAACATACAATTCATTACGACCTCTAAACCATAATGCTCCATCATCAGCATACAAGGATTTCCCAATTTTCTGGTCAATATTTGAGAATATATCATTAATCATAATATTGAATAATAATGGGCTACATACACTACCTTGTGGAGTTCCATTCTCAACTATATATACCTCAGATAATTCTGCACCTACTCTTACCTGTATATTCCTATTAAACAAAAAATCCAAAATCCAATTGTATACTTTACCACCAATTCCTAATTGTTGTAATTTAATTAATAACCCTTCTTTCCAAATCATATCATATGCCTTCTCAACATCAAAAAATACTGCTATTACCACCTCCCTATTAGTCTGTGCTTTCCTAATATCTGATTCTAAACATATTAATGAATCCATTGTACTTCGTCCCTTACGAAACCCACTCTGATACGGGGAAAGAAGGTCATTGCTTTCTAAATAATGAGTCATTCTATCTGTAATTATTCTTTCCATTATTTTACACAACTGCGATGTTAATGCAATTGGTCTATAACTAGATGGGTCAGATGGGTTTTTCCCTGGCTTTAAAATAGGCACTATAATTGCATGTTTCCACACTGATGGAAGCTGACCAATTTCCCAAATTTTATTAAAAAAAATTTAGTACTATTTCTAATGTTTCATCTGTCATATTTGCTACCATTTTATAACATACCATGTCTTTTCCTGGAGTAGTTTGTTTTGCATTAAGGACTGCTTTTTTCAATTCAAACATATTTAAAGGTACATCTAATGGATTTCCTGAATGTCCTTTCTTTTCTAAAACATCTGGGAAACTTTCTAACACTTCCCTTCTATTCACTTGTGCTTCCTTAGTGAGGTTCTCAGAACTATGCACTTTCTTAAATGTTTGAGCTAAAACTTCAGCCTTTTCTAAATTAGTAACTGCCACTTTATCACCACTACTTAATACAGGTAATTCATAATTCCTTCTAACTCCTCCCATCCTCCTTATCATTCCCCATATATCAGATAACTTCACATCCCTTCCTATACTTTTACAAAATTTCCTCCAAAAGTTGTGCTTTTGTTTCTTAATTGTTCTTCTAACTTCTGCCTGCTTTCTTTTGTACTCTATCAGAGCATCCTGAGAATGATATTTTTTTAACACATTTAAAAGCTTTGTTTCTTGCTTTAACTACTTTACTGCACTCATCATTCCGCCATGGTACATTCTTACATTTCCTATTTCCTTTACTTTTTGGTATTGATTCCTCAGCTGACAATATTATTTCATTTACTAATACATTATTAAACTCATTTATTTCTATTTCTTTAATCTCATTAAGTTTAAGACGTTTAACTGCACAAATGATCTGAAAAAGTTCCCAATTCGCATTCTCTATTTTCCACCTTGGAATATTTTCTTGACACGTCCCTGATCCAACTTTAATTATAATAGGGAAATGATCACTACCTATTGTATTTTCCTTATCTACATTCCATGCTATTATACTGGACACAAAAGTTAAATCAAGTACTGATTCAGTATTATTTATACAGTTAAACCGCGTTCCCTCTCCATTGTTAAGACATACTAACCATTTGTCATCGATATACTCTTCTAAAACTAAACCATTTGCATCTGTACTGTTGCTTCCCCATAACGTATTGTGTGCATTAAAATCCCCACACCATATTACCTCACCAAGTGGTGATCCCAAAATATTTTCCAAATTACTACCCTCTATTTTCCCACAAGGGTTATAATAATTTATTACATCAATAGAACCTTTACTAGTCCATATCCTTATTGTAATTGATTCCTTCTTATCATATATTTTAATAATTTCATAGCTTAAACCATTTTGTATGAACGTTGCTAATCCTCCCCCTCTACCATTCTCTCTATCTCTTCTAACTGCTGAATATCCCTTAATAATAAAATCTAACTCTGATTTCAACCATGTTTCTTGCACACATATTATATTTGGTTTCTCTCTTAACTCATCTACATATTTCTTAAATTCTTGGCCGTTTGCTATCAAACTTCTAGCATTCCATTGTAGTATGCCAACATTTACCACCATTTAATCTACACCAGCACTGTGCTGGGTAGACTGAGTATCTGTACTTAAGTTATCCCTAACTGTTTCCCAAACCATTCCTTTTATCCCCAAATATTTTTCAGCTGCTTTCACAATAATTTTAATCCTTTCGGTACGACTCGTTGTCTGTGCAGAACAATTGATAATTTCAACCATAAAAATCACAAAATCATGTTTGCTGACAACTAAATTGTCTTTCCTTGTCTTTCCATCATCTTCATTTATTATGTCATTTCCAATGCCCTCCCTTTGTTGTGGTATTACATTCACTCTGGGGACTAGCTTTACTGCTTCAGAGTAGCTAATGCCTTCAGTTACCTTGATCCTTTGTACCTCTTTGTCTCCCTTACTAAATTCACAGCCCTGATATGCTGCACTGTGCTCCCCTCCACAATTGCAGCATTGATTGCGAACTTTGGAGGAGAACATGATTATGATGAATGTGACACACTTACTACACCTCTTCTTTCCTTTACATACAGCCGCGATATGCCCAAACCGTTGACATTTATAACATCGCAGTGGTGGAGGGATGTACATCTTAACCACATAACTCATAACACCAACAAAAACCTTATCTGGTAACGTTTCCCCTTCAAACGTAAGCATAACTGATAAGCTGTCGCAAACGTCTCCAAATCTCTTAGTTTTGAGTCTTTTGGCTTCACATACTTTAACATGCTTAATGTTTGCCATTATATCATCTGTTTGTACATTTACCGGAATGCCGGTAATGACTCCTCTAACTAACTTTTTATCATTAGCCTTTGAACATTGCACTAGTTTGCCATGAATTTTACTCATCTTAACTGCTTTTTTGAGTTGTTCTTCGCTTTTACAAAATACCAGTAGTTGTCCATCTCTTAATATTTTTGCACTCCTTACCTCTCCAATTTCTTTACTTAGACCTTTTGTAAGTTGTATCGGATTCCACTCTCTGAACGTGGTACCTTCTTGCCCCAACTTAACAAATACCTTAAATTGTTCCCCATCATCCTTTAAAGAAGCCCTTTCACCACATTCTGTTGTATTATTCCTTTTCTTTTTCTTTTGATTAACTTTCCACTCTTTGTTACCCTCGTTGTCTTCCAATTCTCCAGTGTTCCCCAACTCTCCTGTCTCACCACCACCTACTCCGTCACTTCCTTCCTCCATCTCCTGACCATTCCCAGCCCAGCTGTTGCCATGATCCACTAAGGATGGCTGGCGCGAAACAGACGTTCCGAAGCTTTGCGAGATCCCGAAACAAAGATGATTCGAAACACTGATCCGAAGCGTGATTCAAAACACCCACGTCACGTGACAACGGCTAAATGAAGCGTCTAAGTGTTTCATCAGGTGGAGTGCTCCTCCGAATCAGGGTTTCATTGATTGGTCGGTTCGGGAACAAATCACACAATCACACAGTATAAAAGTTTTGTCAACGCATTTTCATATCGTGGGTTTTTGTGAGAGGAGTTTGGTTTTGAGATAGCGGATTTTTGGTGATATAGTGACATTTATAGTGCGATTTGTTTAGTTATATTTAGGATTTAATTTACATTTACACATTGACTTAGAGACACACAGAGTACATATAGTGACACATTAATAGATGCATTGATATATATATATATATATATATATATATATATATATATATATATATATATATATATATATATATATATATATATAGATTAATAGATAGATACATATATCACAGATACATATAGATTATTAGATAGATAGGCTACATATAAAATAGATAGATAGATAGATAGATAGATAGATAGATAGATAGATAGATAGATAGATAGATAGATAGATAGATAGATAGATAGATAGATAGATAGATAGATAGATAGATAGATAGAAATGGAGGCTCCACAGAAGAGATGCCGTACATCTGTGGTGTGGGAGCATTTCCATTTGGAAACCCCAAATAAAGTGAGATGTGTGTATTGTGATCGGCAGCTAGCCTACTGCAACAATACATCATCTATGATGCGCCATTTGAGGAGCATTCATCCTGCCATTCTGCAGGGTGCAGAGGATGGTAGTGTTCCCCCTGTACCAAGGCCTGCTACTGACACTGCTGTGCCATCTAAGCAAGGTATGCATTGTTTGAAATATAGGCTAATTATAAGTGAAATATAATAACTAAGTGTTGGGCCATTGTTTAGAAAGCCCATGGACTAAGACATGCCTAACATCCCAATCACAACTGCCAATCACTTTAAAAACAAATGTTGTCAATATAATATTATACTTTGTGAATATACATTTTATATGTCTACATATGAGTACCCAATCTACAGCCAAGACATAATTTTGTTTTTTTGTAATTGTTGTATTTCTATAATGCACTTTATCTTTCTCTGCACACTGAGCATAAATATTCATAACATAACTTTGTTTAGGAAGGTTTCCAAATGAACCAGTAGACTACTTTCACGGTAGGCTACTATTTTTCCAATATATTTGTCTGAAAGTATGTTTTATCTTCTCTTTTAAAAGGCAGACAGAGGGAATTGGATGAGGCTCTTCTGAACATGGTGGTGAAGGATCTGCAGCCCTTCACCATCGTGGAGGATGAGGGTTTCAGGGCCTTTGTGAACAAGCTTGATCCAAGCTATGTCCTCCCATCCCGGAAGGTGCTTAAAACAATGGTCAGCGAAAGGTACAACACAACCAAGGAGAAGACAATGGAGGACCTACAAAAGGCGGAATTTGTTAGCCTTACGGCTGACATGTGGTCTTCCATTAATATGGATGGATATCTTGGTGTAACATGCCATTACATAACACCAGAGGCAACAATGGCAACTGTTTTACTGGGTGTAAGGTTTTACCAAACCCACACAGCCCAGCATCTCATGGATGAGATGAGATTGCTAATGGCTGAGTGGGGAATAACCTCCAAAGTTCACTGCATGGTGACTGACAATGCATCCAACATGATCCTAAGTGCCCAGCTACTCAACCTTCGCCATGTCCCATGTTTTGCTCATAATTTGAATTTGATAGTGAAAAAGGCCCTGGATCAAACCCCAGTCATCAATGAAATTCGCCAGAAAGCCAGAAAGATAGTGGGGTTGTTCAGATCCAGCTGCAAAGCAAAGGACAAGCTTGTGGAGATGCAGAGCTTGATGGGCAGACCAAGTCTGAAAATGATACAGGAGGTTGAAACGAGATGGAACAGCACATTCGACATGCTACAACGCTTGTATGAGCAACGTGAGCCAGTGGGTGCTGCACTTGCCAATTTAAACAGTGATACTGCTCCCCTGACAAGTCTTGAGTATGACATTATTCAACAGTCATTGACACTTCTTCAACCATTCAAACTAGCAACAACAGAGATGTCAGAGGAACAGAGAGTGTCTGCTTGAAAGCTCATACCATTGTACAGGATGTTGCAGCACAAGCTTGCACAGAAAAAAGGAAATGCAACGCAGGAATCAACTGTACAATTAGGTAGGACACTATGACCATACGTGTAATTGGCCATAACTCTCATATTGTTGTCATTATTTTAATTAATATGGTTTTCTCTTGTGTTGGCTCATAGGCTCACATCTACAAGAAGGTCTGCACTCCAGATGTGGAGGGTACGAGACTTTTAGAGCCTTGGCACTGGCTACACTGCTGGACCCAAGGTTTAAAAATGTGGCTTTTGGAAATCCTGCCAAAGCCCTGGATGCTGAAAAGCACATCACACTGGAGTGTGCTTCACTGATGCGTTCAAACACAACTCCTGGTGAGTTTCAGTCTATGTTATCTTATGTAATGTGATTCATGAAATTTATACTTCATATGTGTTGTCAGTTTATGATTTGTTACTAATTGCCGTTTTCTTTTAATTCAGAACCACAAATGTCAAGATCAGGCCCATCATCATCAACACCAGTTAAAACACAAGACAGTTTATGGGAACATTTTGACAATCGTATCCGTGAGACCCAGATGATACACAATCCTACAGCTGATGCCACAGTGGAAGTGAAAAAATACCTCAGCGATGCGTTTTTGCCCAGAACTCATGATCCTCTAACTTACTGGAAAGAGAGAGCAGTAATCTTTCCTCATTTGTATGTCCTAGCTAAAAAATATCTTTGTATGCCAGCAACAAGTGTCCCTTGTGAGAGAATTTTTTCAAAGGCTGGAGAAATTATCTGTAAAAAAAGAAGTAGGCTGAGTCCTTCAACAGCAGAGAAATTAATATTTTTGAATAAAAATCTATAAGAAAGGGAGACATTGTGGCTTGATTTATTTTTAGTAATATTCATTTTTCATGACCAAAATAACATTATGCAATGTGAAGAGACTACAGGTTACAAGCTTCATATATTACAAAAATACAATAAAAAAAAAAAAAACCAATACATTTTTTTATTAGCTTTTTGTAAAGGTTGTTTCAGATCAACACCTGCAAGTGACCACTAGGTGTCACCGTGGAGACGGGTTCCGGATTGATTCGAAGCCTCGATCTGCCCATCACTATGATCCACCTGACACGGAGTCAGTTTCCGTTTGTGCTGACGTTCACCCGTCATCGTTCCGTCCAGAAACTATATCGAAAACTCTTTCTCTCCCAAAGGACCAGTTTTTATCTTCCTTCAACCCAAGCATGGCCAACCGGTAAACAATTAGTTGGTAATTGAAATCATCAGCATCAAAGCAGAGGCAATGATAAAATTACTCAATGACAGGAAGTATCGCCCAAATATGGGTAAAAAGGTGGAGCATTATAACGAGTTCTAATAAACTAATTTCATCACATTAGTAGGGGAGGAAGCACAGTCCAAATATGGGCATGGTAGTGAACAGGAAGCAGGTTGCCAGGTTTGTCCATGAACGGGTATCTAAAAAGAGTCAAGTAGGGCAGATTAAGTAGTAGCCACAACAAAACCCACTACAAATTTGATGCACACGCACAGTGAATAACCACTACAATTCAGAGTGCAAATATGTTCATGCACACAGTAAACACCATCACACATGATACCCCACACACAATAAGGCCCTAATGTCTCTTCCAATTAAAAACAAAAAAAAAGTACTGGTTCAACCTGTGACAAATATAACGTGTTGATTTGTGTGATGATGCTGATGTGGAGCTGTGAATTGTTTTCCAGATGAGGGAAATCTGTATTCCTCATGATTCAAGCTCTGCCTGTATTTCAGATCCGCCAGCAGAGGGCAGTGATGATCTCACATGCAGCGCTGAGGATTCTGGGAAATAAACCAGTTTCTCACCACTGCTCTAACCTGTCATGAGGTGTTGTTTCCATGACGACCGGAGCATTGCCACCCGTCTTAATCTTCACAGGATATAATTAACCAATAATGTTACATCAAACATAGTAGTAAACAAGTGTCATTTTTCAGTGATATAAAACTGCTGATGTGTTTCCTGTGAGAGTATTTAAGTGTAAAAATGATTTTCAAACTTATATTGGAAATTTGTTTCTCAGATGAGTTTTCCCCCTGACGTCTGATGTGTTTCTGTTTCCTATAAAGTAACGCCCTGATTCTTCTAAACATGTTTGACTGATGATGATGTATATAATCTGTGTTGAGAATCAGGTTTGATCTGATAAGAGAAACACAAGCTCATCTGTGGATAATAAATGACGCGGGTTGATCGTTTACACTCTTTTATCAAGTAAAAGTCAAATCACTGATTTGATCAAGTAAATGTAAGAATAACTGTGATATTGTTAGTAATATTTCAGCTGGACTGAAGCAGGTTTACTTGATTATCATCATCATTTATTACAAAAATCAGGTTTTGTTGAAGCCGTTTGTCTATTATAAAGGTGATGATACACAGGGCAACATTTTGAGCAATGTTGCTGGGCAATGTTGCCGTCAACGGGCAACCAGAAGAGACACAGGGCCCACGACCGATCTAAATTATCCAGATAGAAATATATTGCCCATTTTCAATGGGAAAGTGCCCAAGCAACAATCGCTCGGCAAGATTGCCCAGCAACATTGCTCAAAAAGTTGCCCTGTATCATCACCTTAACTGTTGTATTGGAGTTTATTCATTTTAAGTTATGTATTTGTTTATTATTATTATTTAGTATGTGCATGTTTATATTTGTATTCATGTACTTATTTAGTTAATTATCATGCACCGGTCGGGTTAGGAATGCATATGTGTGGTGGAGGAGGAAGTAAACAAAGAACAAATGTGTGGATTTGGGAATGTTGGTTACTCAGTTTTTTGATCACTTTGTTAACGTTTGATTTTTTTCGTTTCTTGAAAATAGGAACTTAATTTAGAAATGTTCGGAAAATAAAGCATTTGAATGTAAGACTGCGTTTGGAGTGCGTGCAAAATAGCTAATGATCGTTTCCTGAATCCACGGCCAACATCGAAAGGCAGACACAAGTTTATTTTTCCATCTCAATCATCATTGCATTATATGTTTTAATTTTAATATGTTTCTTTAATCATAAAACTAAGCATTTAAATATCATTTTACTAAGACAGTATTGGTAGATATTGACCAGTCTCTTATATCAGCAGATTATGATAAACCACAGATTCTTTCATCATCATCAGTCAAATATGTTCATAAGAATTGGGGTTTGACTATAGAGTATATCAGAGTATAGAGTATATCAGACTATAGAGTATATCAGAGTATAGAGTATATCAGAGTAAAGAGTATATCAGAGTATAGAGTATATCAGAGTATAGAGTATATCAGACTATAGAGTATATCAGAGTATAGAGTATATCAGAGTATAGAGTATATCAGAGTATAGAGTATATCAGACTATAGAGTATATCAGACTGTAGAGTATATCAGAGTATAGAGTATATCAGAGTATAGAGTATATCAGAGTATAGAGTATATCAGAGTATAGAGTATATCAGACTATAGAGTATATCAGAGTATACAGGAGTACAGCCCGTCTTTAGTTTGGTCTCCAGCATCTTGAGGAGAGATGTCTGTCACTGAGATAAATAATAGAAAATCACACGAATTCTTTTCATCATCATCATTGAAACATGTTTAGAAAAATGGGTGTGTCACGTAAGAGTTTCATTATATACGAAAATAGAAACACACTTTATGCCTGCGGCGTCCTGAGAAGCATACTAAACCTGATTTAGATTTATGCAACAAATGTTTATTTGTTAATCAGTGATTCAGCAAACGATACGCAGGAATAGTTTCTATTGAGTTATATTGTTGTTATGTGAGATTACATGTCAGCTTCACAACATGTTTTTACATTTTTAAAATAAATGTAGAGAAAGGAATAATTTTAAAGAGAGATCCAGTATAATTTCTTCATATTTCCTAGTTATCAGATAATATTTTTATTGATGATCGGATTTGCTGCTAAAGTTTTTAAGGATTTGAAATGGATAAACATAACTCAGTTTTTGTGTTTTTAAGAATGTGTTCAAATGGATATACATGAATCTGATTCATAATCCTCAGATTTGAACTAGAACATGGTCATATTTGTGTCTTTTGCTCAAATATGATTCTCAACTCTGAGTGTGTTGCATTATGGTATAAATAATTTGCTGATCACTTTTCAACAAATTAGACCTGATAAAACGTCCGGGATAATTGGGATTCACATGGCTACGCGGAAGTGATGAAAAATTCTCAGAGCCACCAGGCACTGTTTTATGCAAATGAGCGGCCGGATCGCATTAAAGGTTTTCTGTTAGAACGGTGTCGTGTTAGCGCCCGCTAAGTTAATAACTAATGATCGTTGTGACGGACAAGCAGCCTTTGGAGTTTCATGATTGTCAGCTGCCAAGCCACTCCCTAGCAACCAAACAGAGTACCCTAGCAACCATTTTGCAAGACCTATATCTCTGCATCAGAACATCGTATAGAGATGGGGGTTGTCTCTTTTGACTCATGCTAGCAAACAGAACTTCCGACATGCTACACATGCTAGCTGTGAATAGCTACATGCTAATGGCGATTAGGTAAGTGCTAAATCATGCCAAGAAAATGCTAAGAACTCCAATAGTAACCATCTGTGACAACTACCAACCACCTAGTGACACCATAGCAACGACCCAGAATACCCTAGCAACTGCCTAGCAACAACCAGAATACCCTATCAACCACCTAGCAACAACATAGCAACCACCCAGAACACCCTAGCAACCAACTAGCAACACCATGGCAACCACCCAGAAAACCCTAGCAACCACCTAGCAACACCCTAGCAACCATCCAGAATACCCTAGCAACTGCCTAGCAACCACCCAGAATATCCTAGCAACCACCTAGCAACATCATAGCAACCACCCAGAACACCCTAGCAACCGCCTAGCAACCATCCAGATCACCCTAGCAACCGCCTAGCAACCACCCAGATAACCCTAGCAACCACCTAGCAACCTCATAGCAACCACCTAGTAACCTCATAGTAACCACCCAGAAAACCCTAGCAACACCCTAGCAACCACACAAAATACCCTAGCAACCGCTTAGCAACACCATAGCAACCACTCAAAACACCCTAGCAACCGCCTAGCAACCGCCTAGCAACCACCCAGAACACCCTAGCAACCGCACAGAACACCCTAGCAACACCCTAGCAACCAACCAGAATACCCTGGCAACACCATAGCAACCACCTAGAACACCCTAGCAACCACCTAGCAACCACCTGAACACATGAATAAGCCATATCTCAGCACCAAAACATCATACAGACATGTTTGTTGGTTCGTATGCAATCATATACCACACTCTAGCAACCGAGTGACGAGTTTTGCCACTGCAAGCACCACTTCACATTTTCTTCTGGAAATGTATATTCTAGTTAGTGGTGCTTGCCAAAGGCATCACTATTGTTATTGTGTATACTTATTATTAGTGGTGCTTGCCTATGGCAAAGCAACACTATTGTTATCTCACATACTTATTATTAGTGGTGCTTGCCTATGGCAAAGCAACACTATTGTTATCTCACATACTTATTATTAGTGGTGCTTGCCTATGGCAAAGCAACACTATTGTTATCTCACATACTTATTATTAGTGGTGCTTGCCTATGGCAAAGCAACACTATTGTTATCTCACATACTTATTATTCTTATTAGTGGTGCTTGCCTATGGCAAAGCAACACTATTGTTATCTCACATACTTATTATTAGTGGTGCTTGCCTATGGCAAAGCAACACTATTGTTATCTCACATACTTATTATTAGTGGTGCTTGCCTATGGCAAAGCAACACTATTGTTATCTCACATACTTATTATTAGTGGTGCTTGCCTATGGCAAAGCAACACTATTGTTATCTCACATACTTATTATTAGTGGTGCTTGCCTATGGCAAAGCAACACTATTGTTATCTCACATACTTATTATTAGTGGTGCTTGCCTATGGCAAAGCAACACTATTGTTATCTCACATACTTATTATTAGTGGTGCTTGCCTATGGCAAAGCAACACTATTGTTATCTCACATACTTATTATTCTTATTAGTGGTGCTTGCCTATGGCAAAGCAACACTATTGTTATCTCACATACTTATTATTAGTGGTGCTTGCCTATGGCAAAGCAACACTATTGTTATCTCACATACTTATTATTCTTATTAGTGGTGCTTGCCTATGGCAAAGCAACACTATTGTTATCTCACATACTTATTATTCTTATTCTTATTCTTATTCTTATTCTTATTCTTATTCTTATTATTCTTCTGGCCACTTTTTGACGCGCTACTCCTCCCGCAGTTTTTGTCACAGACCCACGAATGAGGTGTCAAAACGTGCGGCCTGTTCGGGAATGGTGTGCTATGACTTTTATAAGGGATCGGGGGTACGATGTTCGCCCCAGGGGCGAAAAACCGGCCGAAAAATCCCATAGACTTAACATTGCGTCAAACTTTGACGAGTCGTAGCTCGGAACGAGGATGTCACAGAAACGTGAAATTTGCCACATTTGAAGAGGCTGACAGGCTCTGTAAGAACATACCACACAATGGGGTAAAAGTTGCACCCCTGTGGGGCAGGAGCTGCCCAAAGTTGCCCCATTGACTTACTATGGTGTAGGACGGCCCATGAAATGGGCCGTCCTACACCATAGAAACCGCTTTTATATTGAACATAACTCTGGATCACAGTGTCGTAGAGACAAAGGGGCGGGCTCATTTTACTCAGACGGCCAATCATTCTCCTTGGATCATTGTGAAGCTATCAAGCCACGCCCTAGCAACCATTTAGAGCTCCTTAGCAACAAGTTCCATAGACTTCCATTGAAAGAGATCGAAGGGATATCTCTGGACTGAATTGTCATAGAAACATGAGGGTGGTCTGGTTTGACTCGGGGCAGCAAACAGCCAATCATGAATCACCTCAACACTTCCTAGCCACGCCCTAGCAACCATTGTCGAGCACCTTAGCAACCAAAATCCAAAGAGGAATATCGTCCATTCTGAATGTCACAGAGGCATGGGAGTTGGTTTATATCATTCATACTGACAAGCAGCCTTTGGAGTTTCATGATTGGCAGCTGCCAAGCCACTCCCTAGCAACCAAACAAGGTACCCTAGCAACCATTTTGCAAGACCTATATCTCTGCATCAAAACGTCGTATAGAGATGGGGGTTGGTTTATACATTCACATTGACTTTGGAGCTTCATGATTGGCAGCTGCCAAGCCACTCCCTAGCAACCAAACAGAGTACCCTAGCAACCGTTTTGCAAGACCAATATCTCTGCATCAGAACATCGTATAGAGATGGGGGTTGGCTCTTTTGACTCATGCTAGCAAACAGGACTTGCTACATGCTAAACATGCTAGCTGTGAATAGCTACATGCTAATATTGATTAGCTAACTGCTAAATCATGCCATGAACATTATAAAAACTCTATAGTAACCAAATGTGAACACTACCAACCACCTAGTAACACCATAGCAACCATCCAGAATACCATAGCAACCACCTAAAACACCCTAGCAACCGCCTAGCAACACCATAGCAACCACCCAGAACACCCTAGCAACTGCCTAGCAACGCCCTAGCAACCACCCAGAACACCCTAGCAACCGCCTAGCAACCACCCAGGATACCCTAGCAACCGCCTAGCAACACCCTAGCAACCACTCAGAACACCCTAGCAACCACCTAGCAACACCCTAGCAACCACCCAAAACACCCTAGCAACCACCTAGCAACACCCTGGCAACCATCCAGAATACCCTAGCAACCGCCTAGCAACGCCATAGCAACCACCCAGAATACCCTAGCAACCACCTAGCAACACCATAGCAACCACCCAGAACACCCTAGCAACCGCCTAGCAACGCCCTAGCAACCACCAAGAATACCCTAGCAACTGCCTAGCAACGCCCTAGCAACCACCCAGAATACCCTAGCAACCGCCTAGCAACACCATAGCAACCACCCAGAATACCCTAGCAGCCGCCTAGCAACCACCCAGAACACCCTAGCAACCGCCTAGCAACGCCCTAGCAACCACCCACAATACCCTAGCAACCGCCTAGCAACGCCCTAGCAACCACCCAGAATACCCTAGCAACCGCCTAGCAACACCATAGCAACCACCCAGAACACCCTAGCAACCACCCAGAACACCCTTGCAACGCCCTAGCAACCACACAAAATACCCTAGCAACCAACCAGAACACCCTAGCAACCACCCAGAATACCCTAGCAACCACCCAAAACACCCTAGCAACCACTCAGAACACCTTAGCAATGCCCTAGCAACCAGCTGAACAACATGAATAAGCCATATCTCAGCACCAGAACATAGTACAGACATGTTTGTTGGCTCGTATGCAATCATGTACCACACCCTAGCAACCGAGTGGCGAGTTTTGCCACTGCAAGCACCACTTCACATTTTCTTCTGGAAATGTACATTCTAGTTCTTATTCTTATTCTTATTATTCTTCTGGCCACTTTTTGACGCGCTACTCCTCCCGCAGTTTTTGTCACAGACCCACGAATGAGGTGTCAAAACGTGCGGCCTGTTCGGGAATGGTGTGCTATGACTTTTATAAGGGATCGGGGGTACGATGTTCGCCCCAGGGGCGAAAAACCGGCCGAAAAATCCCATAGACTTAACATTGCGTCAAACTTTGACGAGTCGTAGCTCGGAACGAGGATGTCACAGAAACGTGAAATTTGCCACATTTGAAGAGGCTGACAGGCTCTGTAAGAACATACCACACAATGGGGTAAAAGTTGCACCCCTGTGGGGCAGGAGCTGCCCAAAGTTGCCCCATTGACTTACTATGGTGTAGGACGGCCCATGAAATGGGCCGTCCTACACCATAGAAACCGCTTTTATATTGAACATAACTCTGGATCACAGTGTCGTAGAGACAAAGGGGCGGGCTCATTTTACTCAGACGGCCAATCATTCTCCTTGGATCATTGTGAAGCTATCAAGCCACGCCCTAGCAACCATTTAGAGCTCCTTAGCAACAAGTTCCATAGACTTCCATTGAAAGAGATCGAAGGGATATCTCTGGACTGAATTGTCATAGAAACATGAGGGTGGTCTGGTTTGACTCGGGGCAGCAAACAGCCAATCATGAATCACCTCAACACTTCCTAGCCACGCCCTAGCAACCATTGTCGAGCACCTTAGCAACCAAAATCCAAAGAGGAATATCGTCCATTCTGAATGTCACAGAGGCATGGGAGTTGGTTTATATCATTCATACTGACAAGCAGCCTTTGGAGTTTCATGATTGGCAGCTGCCAAGCCACTCCCTAGCAACCAAACAAGGTACCCTAGCAACCATTTTGCAAGACCTATATCTCTGCATCAAAACGTCGTATAGAGATGGGGGTTGGTTTATACATTCACATTGACTTTGGAGCTTCATGATTGGCAGCTGCCAAGCCACTCCCTAGCAACCAAACAGAGTACCCTAGCAACCGTTTTGCAAGACCAATATCTCTGCATCAGAACATCGTATAGAGATGGGGGTTGGCTCTTTTGACTCATGCTAGCAAACAGGACTTGCTACATGCTAAACATGCTAGCTGTGAATAGCTACATGCTAATATTGATTAGCTAAGTGCTAAATCATGCCATGAACATTATAAAAACTCTATAGTAACCAAATGTGAACACTACCAACCACCTAGTAACACCATAGCAACCATCCAGAATACCATAGCAACCACCTAAAACACCCTAGCAACCGCCTAGCAACACCATAGCAACCACCCAGAATACCCTAGCAACCGCCTAGCAACACCCTAGCAACACCTCAGAACACCCTAGCAACCACCTAGCAACACCCTAGCAACCACCCACAACACCCTAGCAACCACCTAGCAACACCCTAGCAACCACCCAAAACACCCTAGCAACCACCTAGCAACCACCCAGAACACCCTAGCAACCACCTAGCAACCACCCAGAACACCCTAGCAACCACCTAACAACAGCTTATCAACCACCCAGAATACCCTAGCAACCGCTTAGCAACACCATAGCAACCACCCAGAATACCCTAGCAACCACCTAGCAACACCATAGCAACCATCCAGAACACCCGAGCAACCGCCTAGCAACCACCCAGAATACCCTAGCAACCGCCTAGCAAACCCATAGCAACCACCCAGAATACCCTAGCAACCACCTAGCAACACCATAACAACCACCCAGAACACCCTAGCAACCGCCTAGCAACGCCCTAGCAACTGCCTAGCAATGCCCTAGCAACCACCCAGAATACCCTAGCAACCGCCTAGCAACACCATAGCAACTACCCAGAACACCCTAGCAACCACCTAGCAACCACCCAGAACACCCTAGCAACGCCCTAGCAACCACCCAGAATTACCCTAGCAACCAACAGAACACCCTAGCAACCACCCAAAACACCCTAGCAGCCACTTGAACAGCATGAATAAGCCATATCTCAGCACCAGAACATCGTACAGACGTGTTTGTTGGCTCGTATGCAATCATGTACCACACCCTAGCAACCGAGTAGCGAGATTTGCCACTGCAAGCACCACTTCACATTTTCTTCTGGAAATGTACATTCTAGTTAGTGGTGCTTGCCTATGGCAAAGCAACACTATTGTTATCTCACATACTTATTATTCTTATTAGTGGTGCTTGCCTATGGCAAAGCAACACTATTGTTATCTCACATACTTATTATTCTTATTCTTATTCTTATTCTTATTCTTATTATTCTTCTGGCCACTTTTTGACGCGCTACTCCTCCCGCAGTTTTTGTCACAGACCCACGAATGAGGTGTCAAAACGTGCGGCCTGTTCGGGAATGGTGTGCTATGACTTTTATAAGGGATCGGGGGTACGATGTTCGCCCCAGGGGCGAAAAACCGGCCGAAAAATCCCATAGACTTAACATTGCGTCAAACTTTGACGAGTCGTAGCTCGGAACGAGGATGTCACAGAAACGTGAAATTTGCCACATTTGAAGAGGCTGACAGGCTCTGTAAGAACATACCACACAATGGGGTAAAAGTTGCACCCCTGTGGGGCAGGAGCTGCCCAAAGTTGCCCCATTGACTTACTATGGTGTAGGACGGCCCATGAAATGGGCCGTCCTACACCATAGAAACCGCTTTTATATTGAACATAACTCTGGATCACAGTGTCGTAGAGACAAAGGGGCGGGCTCATTTTACTCAGACGGCCAATCATTCTCCTTGGATCATTGTGAAGCTATCAAGCCACGCCCTAGCAACCATTTAGAGCTCCTTAGCAACAAGTTCCATAGACTTCCATTGAAAGAGATCGAAGGGATATCTCTGGACTGAATTGTCATAGAAACATGAGGGTGGTCTGGTTTGACTCGGGGCAGCAAACAGCCAATCATGAATCACCTCAACACTTCCTAGCCACGCCCTAGCAACCATTGTCGAGCACCTTAGCAACCAAAATCCAAAGAGGAATATCGTCCATTCTGAATGTCACAGAGGCATGGGAGTTGGTTTATATCATTCATACTGACAAGCAGCCTTTGGAGTTTCATGATTGGCAGCTGCCAAGCCACTCCCTAGCAACCAAACAAGGTACCCTAGCAACCATTTTGCAAGACCTATATCTCTGCATCAAAACGTCGTATAGAGATGGGGGTTGGTTTATACATTCACATTGACTTTGGAGCTTCATGATTGGCAGCTGCCAAGCCACTCCCTAGCAACCAAACAGAGTACCCTAGCAACCGTTTTGCAAGACCAATATCTCTGCATCAGAACATCGTATAGAGATGGGGGTTGGCTCTTTCTAATTTCATGAAATGGGCCGTCCTACACATTGCATAGGGATTTTGTATTGAACATAGCTCTGGATCACAGTGTCATAGAGACAAGGGGATGGGCTCATTTTACTCAGATGACCAATCAGTCTCTCAGGATCATTGTGAAGCTATTAAGCCACGCCCTAGTAACCATTTAGAGCACCTTAGCAACAAGTCCCATAGACTTCCATTGAAAGACGTCAAAAGAATATCTCCGGATAGAAGTGTCATAAAAACACAAGGGTGGTCTCGTTTGACTCGGGGAAGCAAACAGCTTTCATCAACACTTCCTAGCCCCTCCCTAGCAACCATTGTCGAGCACCTTAGCAACTAAAATCTATAGAGGGATATCTTCCATTCTGAATGTCACAGAGGCATGGGAGTTGGTTTATATCGTTCATACTGACAAGTAACCTTTGGACTTTGATGACTGGCAGCTGCCAAGCCATTCCCTAGCAACCAAACAGAGTACCCTAGCAACCATTTTGCAAGACCTATATCTCTGCATCAGAACATCGTATAGAGATGTGGTTTGGCTCTTTTGACTCATGCTAGCAAACAGGGCTTCCAACATGCTACACATGCTAGCTGTGAATAGCTACATGCTAATAGCGATTAGGTAAGTGCTAAATCATGCCAAGAAAGTGTTAAGAACTCCAATAGTAACCATCTGTGACAACTACCAACCACCTAGTAACACCATAGCAACCACCCAGAATACCTTAGCAACCACATAGCAACGTCCTAGCAACCACCCAGAATACCCTAGCAACCGCCTAGCAACCACCCAGAACACCCTAGCAACCGCCTAGCAACGCCCTAGCAACCACCCAGAATTCCCTAGCAACCGCCTAGCAACACCATAGCAACCACCCAGAACACCCTATCAACCACCTAGCAACCACCCAGAACACCCTAGCAACGCCCTAGCAACCACCCAGAACACCCTAGCAACCGCCTAGCAACTCCCTAGAAACCACCCAGAATACCCTAGCAACCGCCTAGCAACACCATAGCAACCACCCAGAATACCTTAGCAACCGCCTAGCAACACCATAGCAACCACCCAGAATACCCTAGCAACCGCCTAGCAACCACCCAGAACACCCTAGCAAATACCTAGCAACGCCCTAGCAACCACCCAGAATACCCTAGCAACCACCTAGCAACACCCTAGCAACCACCCAGAATACCCTAGCAACAGCCTAGCAACACCATAGCAACCACCCAGAACACCCTAGCAACCACCTAGCAACCACCCAGAACACCCTAGCAACGTCCTAGCAACCATCCAAAACACCCTAGCAACCAATCAGAACACCCTAGCAACCACCCAGAATACCCTAGCAACCACCCAAATCACCCTAGCAACCACTCAGAACACCTTAGCAACGCCCTAGCAACCACCTGAACAACATGAATAAGCCATATCTCAGCACCAGAACATAGTACAGACATGTTTGTTGGCTCGTATGCAATCATGTACCACACCCTAGCAACCGAGTGGCGAGTTTTGCCACTGCAAGCACCACTTCACATTTTCTTCTGGAAATGTACGTTCTAGTTCTTATTATTATTATTCCGGACAAAAGTTTGGCGCGTAACTCCTCCCGCAAAGTTTGTCACAGAGCCCTGAGTGAGGCGTCAAATCGACCGGCTCATTGAGGAGAGGTGTGCTATGACTTTTCTAAGCGATCGGATGTACGATGTTCGCAAAAAAGTCTTATTGACTTAACATTGCGGAATGTTCAGAAATTCAAATCCCAACCGACTTTTTCACACACACTGACACAAAGGGCCTGACACCCCTGCGTTTCTCTCCCTCTCTCTCTCCCTCAGAGGATTTATATTATCAAGCAGTCAATAAGTAATGGCCTTAAATCTTCATAGCCACACCCTAGCAACCAATTACAGCACCCTAGCAACCGTAGGCCTCGTGCCATACCAAAGGCCATACCAAAGGCACTTGTTAATAAAGATTTTAAGAACTCTATAATAACTCTATAGTAACTATCTGTTACTATGTTATAAAAAAATACATGCTGACATCGCAGACCACTGAGTGAGGCGTCAAATCGTGCGGCTTATTGAGGAGAGGTGTGCTACATCTTTCCTAAGAGATCGGGGGTTAGGTAATTGCCCCAGGGGCAAAAAAGCGCCTCATATTATGTCTCATATTCTACTGTCAGGACATAATGACAGTTTTAACAAATATGTAAAAAATATTTTTTTTACAAAAGTTACCTACAGCAGCTTTAAGGCTAAAACACCCCGAACTCTTCAGTGACGGGGTTTGATTCACTAGTCTAATTAATTTTAATGCACTTTCTCTAGATTGTCACTGCAAGTAACAATATGATTAGCCACTCAACATAGACTCTTACAGCAGCCCATCATTGTTTGGTCTCCAGCATGTTTTCACTCCGTGTGTCTTCTGGAGGAGAGATGTGCTGTTACTGAGTGATCAGACCTGGACAACAAGAAAACATGAATAAAATACCACAGATTCTTTCATCATCATCATTAGTGAAACATGTTTAGAAGAATGGGCGTTTCAGAGTTTCATTGAATAGGATACAGAAACACACTTCATACCTGTGACGTCTTGAGACAAACACAATAAACCTGATTTAGATTTACTAGTTAATTTAAAAAACAGAGATAACAGGAAAATAATGTTGTAATAATATTGTTAAATATAAATTTAAATGTCCCCAACTAAGCAAGCCAAAAGCCAATGGCGACAAAGGCGACAGTGAAGGAACCAAAACTCCATCAGTGACAGAATGGAGAAAAAAACCTTGGGAGAACCCAGACTCAGACTCAGTCCTCCTCTGGCCAGTGAACGAACAGTGTATGATTATGATTTAGGCAGCATTATAGGTCAGAAGTCAGATTGGATCAGAACTTTCACAATATTTAAGTTCTGAGCCCGGCTTAAAGTCTGTACAGGAAACAGAAATAATTTGTTCGCCTCTAATTAAGCCAGCTATATTTCTATAGAGCTTTATACAATACAGATTGTTTCAAAGCGTTATAGTAATAGACAGGAAAATAACAGTATCAATGATGCAAAAAGACTTCAATACGGCTGTAAATTAGCTCTAAAAAGAAAAAAAGTTTCTTTGGAATTCTTTTCCAAAAGAAATTCTCTTTCTGGAACGGACTCTGGAATCTCTCTCTGGCTGAAACGAAACAGGCTTGGAAATCAGTAAGGGCCTCAGTGGCCATATCAGGGCAAGCAGGGAATTCTAGGGCGACCTCCCTGGTCATATCTGGACAGTTAGGGAGTTCAGTGCAAGCCTCCGTGTCCATAGGGGAGCCATCAGGGGACACAGAGAGCTCAGAAACAGCCTCTGTGGACGTTGGCACTTCGGGGAATCAGGAAAGTTGTCTGCAGCTCAACATACTAGTCTCTTTCACCCCGAGACGGATCTGGTGGCGGGTATGAAGGCTGAAAACTGGTGTGACGGCCATGACGTGATGAGCCATGATGGGCACTGTGGGATTACAGGGTTCCTCATCTGCAATTCAAACTGTAAATAGAGAGCCGCTCAACAATAGAGCATAGACCAAGTGCTGAGCTAGGGTCCAGTTGGAATTACCTAAAATTAGAGGCCAAGCCGCTCCAAAAACAGTCCATCAGTTGCACGTCATCCCACGAACCCATATGGCTATAACTGAGGAAGTCTTCTACAAAATACTCCATTGGATGTCCATCTTGATAAATGGAGCATAGTTTTCCTCTGCTAGGCTACTTTCTGTTAGGTAATTATACCTTTAAATTTTTTGTTAGTCTTGTGTTAGCAATGCTAACAGAAGAAAAATACCACAATGGCAATGAGGGACAGGTGAGAGACTAATGAATTAGACAATGAAACAATCCGGTTGTTAAGTCTGACATCGCGCGTGACGTTTAGCCTCTTCCGTGTCCAAGCGTTCCGCTCGTCCAGATTCATGAGTCTAGAGTCCAGGCATCAATGAAAAAGAAGGTTTATGAGGTTGAGGTGAGTTAGGTGTAAGCTAGCTAGGTAGTTGACATAAGTTGATATTCCATGTTCTGGATGAGGTATTTCAAAAGAAAAAAAATTATAGAACTGCACTAATTGTGGATGTAAACGAAGATGAAAAGGTAAATATGTGACAGCCAGGTTTTAGAGGGTTAACATTAGTGAAATTAGGCTAGTCAATTTAGTAGTATGATCTGACAGCCCCGGGATAACGTTAGCTACAGAAGTATTATTATAAACACAGCGCTGGCAGCAATGTGTTTTAGAAGTGTCACGGATGATACAGGAGACAGACTGGTGGTAAGTGAGGTAGTTTATTTCACAGGTTTTGCAGAAGCAGTCAGAGATATGGTGAGTATGAAGACAGATGATACTTTGAATGGTAACTTAACTGAGGAACTAACTAGAGTCTCTTTTGCAGATGCAGGTGAAGGATCCCAGGGACGGATGCAGACGGATGGCTGAAGACTGAAGACAAGAACTGAAAGCAAGGTTTGCATAAGGTCCACTGGCAGTCAGGTTAAGTAGCGGGTAGGTATCAAGGGAGAGTCTGTGAGTCATGTGTTGACGAGACCAGACAAAGAGTGAGTGCAGGGGAGCTGAAAATGAAGGGAGATGTGATGATGGGTGCAGGTGACGGTGATTAGAATTCGGGTGATAATGAACGAGTGGGCGGAGTGAGTAAATGAGTGGGAGGAGTGAATGAAGCTGGTGGAATCCTGACAATCCTCCTCCGAGGCGGCTCTTGACGACTGAGAAGAGGGATGAGGGAGGCGACGAGGTCTACCCCGGGGCCTGGGAGCTGGGCGGTCAGGATGGTCGGTATGGAACTGGGTGAGTAAGGCTGGATCCAAGATGTCCTCGCGAGGAACCCATGACCGTTCCTCCGGGCCGTAGTCCTCCCAGTCGACCAGGTACTCCAGCCTTGGACCTCGACGCCGCGAGTCCATGATGGTACGGACCTGGTAGATTGGCTCTTCCATGATGGGAACCAGAGGAGGAGGAGGTACGTCAGCTGGAACGGCTTCTGTGGAGGGAGGAATGACAGGATCAGTGAAGGGCTTTAACAAGGAAACATGGAAGGAAGGTGATATCCGGTACTGTGGAGGAAGGTTGAGTCTGTGTGTAACGTCGTTCAGCTGCCTCTGTACGGTGAATGGACCAATGTATCGAGGACTCAGCTTACGGCAAGGCAGGCGGAGGCGAATGTCCCGAGTCGATAGCCACACCTTCTGTCCCGGCTGATACTGCAGAGTTTCCAAGCGCCAACGATCTGCTTGATCCTTATGCTTCCGCACTGCCTGCTGGAGATGCACGTGAGCCGAGTCCCATACCCTCTCGCTCTGATGGAACCAGTAATCGACAGCTGGAACCTGGGAGGGCTCACCCGACCAAGGGAAGAGAGGAGGTTGAAAACCCTGGACACACTGGAAGGGGGTGAGCCCAGTGGTTGACTGCCGAAGGGAGTTCTGGGCGTACTCAGCCCAGGGAAGGAACTGGCTCCAGCTGTCCTGGTACTGATGGCCTAGTAGGTCCTCAGGTAACGTCCGATCTCCTGGATCTTCCCCTCAGTCTGGCCGTTAGTCTGAGGGTGGTATCCAGAAGACAAGCTGACCGTAACCCCGAGGAGTTTGAAGAATGCCTGCCACACTCTAGAAATGAACTGCGGATCTCTGTCCGAGACAATGTCTTCGGGAATTCCGAAGTTCCGAAACACATGATTGAAGAGGGCCTCAGCGACCTCAAATGCAGTAGGAAGTCCTGGTAATGGAATCAGTTTGCAGGCTTTAGAAAAGCGATCCACAATTATGAAGGCACATTTGTGGTTGTCGGATCGGGGCAGGTCAGTCATGAAGTCCACTCCAATATGAGACCATGGTCGCTGAGGGATTGACAGTGGCACGAGCTTGCCCTCCGGGAGTCTTCTGGGGGTGTTGGTAACGGCGCAGACTGAGCATCCCTTGACATACCTGGACACTGAGTCCAGAAGGGCAGTACGAAGGTGGCGAGGAACGAAGATGCGTCCCTCTGGACCTCCCGGCGGAGCGGGATGGTGACGGTTCTCCTCGGCTACCTTCTCGTCGATATCCCAGATGATAGGATTGACGAACACGGCTGGAGGGAGAATGGATTCAGGTGCAGAATCTTCACAGGGAGGACTATGAATTCGGGAAAGAGCGTCAGCTCTGCAATTCTTGCTGCCAGGTCGGTAAGACACGAGGAAATCAAAGCGAGTGAAGAAGAGGGCTCATTGAGCTTGGCGTGGATTCAGTCTTTTTGCCTCTCTGAGGTATTCCAAGTTGCGATGATCTGTGATGACATGAAATTGATGGTTTGCTCCCTCCAGCCAATGCCTCCACTCCTCCAAAGCCAACTTGATGGCGAGCAGCTCACGATTGCCGATATCGTAGTTCCGGTCCGCCGGGGACAGCTTCTTAGAGAAGAAGGCACATGGATGGAGTTTGGGAGGATCACCCTGCCGCTGGCAGAGTACCGCTCCAACCCTGGTTGAGGACTCGTCCACCTCGACGACAAAGGGAATCTCGGTATCTGGATGAACCAGGACTGGAGCGGTTTGAAAAGCTTCTTTGAGGTGCTGAAAGGCGAGGGTGGCTTCTGGAGACAAGGACAGAGACTTGGGCCGGCCCTGGAGCGAAGAAGTTAGAGGAGCACTGAAGTGACTGTAGTTCTTGATGAATCTCCGGTATTAGTTAGCGAATCCTAGAAACCGTTGAAGGTCTTTCACCGTCGATGGAAGGGGCCAGTTCTGAATAGCTTCCACCTTCCTCTGGTCCATCCACACTCCAAACTGGTCAATGACGTAGCCCAGGAACTGGACTGAGGTGGTGTGGAACTCACACTTTTCCAGCTTGAGGTACAATTGGTGAGCTCTTAGTTTCTCCAGGACCAGAGTGACGTGACGTTGATGTTCAGTATGGGAAGAAGAGTAGATGAGAATATCGTCTATGTAGACGACCACGAACCTGTTGAGATACTCTCTGAAGACCTCATTCATGTATCCCTGGAAGACGGCTGGAGCGTTAGACAGTCCGAAGGGCATGACTCGGTACTCATAATGACTGGAGGGCGTGATGAAGGCCGTCTTCCAGTCATCGCCTCGACGAATTCGGATCAGGTTGTAAGCACTGCGTAAATCGAGTTTAGAGAAGATGCGGGCTCCACGCAGCTGCTCCAAAGCTGCTGGGACCAGAGGAAGGGGATAGCTAAACTTGACGGTTTGAGAGTTGAGGTGACGGTAATCTATGCACGGCCTCAAGCCTCCGTCCTTCTTGGCCATGAAGAAGAAGCTGGAATCGGCAGGGGATGTGGATGGTAGAATGTATTCTTGCTTGAGGGCTTCCTCCACATACTCCTCCATGGCCTTCTGCTCCGGGATGGACAGAGGGTAGATACGACCTTTAGACAGAGTGGCTCCAGGTAGCAGGTCGATGGCGCAGTCCCATGGCCAATGAGGTGGTAATTTGGTTGCCAGTTGCTTGCTGAACACATACTGGAATCTCCACCTGGTGTTGGATATCAGGACTCTCAATAGACGTGGAACAAACGGGAAACTCTGGGCTTTCCTCAGGAGATGAAGAACGTGGTTGAAATCTTTTAACCATCGATATGCAGGAGGGGAAACAGTTCTCACCCGAACGAAGGACCTCCCCGGACATCCAGTCGATGGTGGGTTGGTGTTGGACCATCCAAGGGCGTCCCAGGATGAGCTCAGCAGTGGACTCCTCCAGCACCATGAAGGAAATCTCCTCCGTGTGAAGGCAGCCGACGCAGAGCTTCAGTGTGGGGGTGACATAGCGAATTCGACCTCGGCCCAGCGGTTTACCTTGAATGGTTTGAACTCGAAGATCTTGGAGATTTCGGCGTTTACGAATGTTCAGTTTCTGAAGGAGTTGCGTGGATATGAAGTTCCCTCGGAACCAGAGTCGAGGAGGGCTTGTGCTGAGACACATACATGAGAGGTTAATAAATGGACATTAGTACGATTCAAAGGGGCAATCTTGGGAGGAATCTGAATAGTGCTTACCGCTGGGCGTTGAGGTCGAACAGGGCAGGTGTTGATGAGATGTTTATCACCCCCACAGTACAAGCAGAGGTGATGCTGAATGTGACGCTGCCGCTCAGTAGAGGAAAGATGAGTGGAGTCTACTTGCATAGGCTCGGGTGCTGGAGGAGCGCATGATGGAGCCGAGGGCGGAGGACATACAGTGGAAGCAGGGTTATTGCAGGCAGACAAATGTTGGGACACCCGAATGGTTCTCTGAATGAGACTTTCAATTCCAGATTCAATGGAATGTTGGTGTTTGAGTTTGAGTTTCCCAGTAAACCATGGTTTATCATTAGTAAATAATAAGAATGTCCTGGTAGGAATGCATGTATCCTCACAGAAAGATATATATGATGTTACAGTATCTGTGAGCTCATCCAGATCGTTGGTAGCAGCTTCAAAAACAGTCCAATCAGTGCAATCAAAGCAGGCCTGTAGATCCTGTTCTGCTTCATTAGTCCATCTTTTTACAGTTCTTATTACAGGTTTAGCTGATTTCAGTTTCTGCCTGTAGGTCGGTATAAGATGAACCAAACAGTGATCAGAGAGCCCCAAAGCTGTTCGTGAAACGGAGTGATACGCATTTTTTATTGTGGTGTAACAGTGGTCCAGTATATTACTGTCTCTGGTGGGACATGTAACGTGCTGTCTGTATTTTGGTAGTTCGCGGGAAAGATTTGCTTTGTTAAAATCCCCAAGAATGATTAAAAGAGAGTCAGGATACCTTTGTTCTGTTTCAGCTATTTGTTCAGCCAGCTGTTGTAGCGCCGCGCTCACGCACGCGTCTGGAGGGATGTAAACATTCACGAGAATGAAAGAGGAAAACTCCCGAGGTGAGTAGAAAGGTTTACAGTTTATGAAATGTGCCTCTAAATTAGGAGAGCACATCTTCTTCAGTGTTGTTACATCTGAACACCAACTTTCGTTAATGTAGAAACACAATCCACCACCTCTCGTTTTCCCCGTTAGCTCCGCGATGCGATCCGCTCTGAACAGCTGGAAGCCCGGCAGATGTATTGCGTTGTCCGGTATGGCTTCACTCAGCCAGGTTTCAGTGAAGCACAGAGCAGCAGAGTTTAAAAAATCCTTGTTAGTGCGTGTGAGGAGAAGAAGTTCGTCCATTTTGTTAGGAAGGGATCGGAGGTTCGCAAGATGAATACTGGGGAGTGCAGTGCGCAGGCCGCGCTCGCGGAGTTTAACCAGCGCGCCTGCACGCTTCCCGCGTTTGCGTCTGACCGCGCGTTTGAACAACAACGCTGCCCCACCGACGAGAATGTCCAGCAAGACGTCCGAATAATCAAAAACTGTAGAAAAGTTATCTGGTGTGTGTTTCCTAATGTCCAGTAGTTCGTCTTTGGTGAAACTGATAGGAAAAGAATGACTAAACGCAAAACAAACGAACAAAAACAACACAATAGCTGGAGAGCGACACACCGTGGCAGCCATGCGCGGCGCCATCTTGCATCCTGCGCCATCTTTGTATTCTTGTATCACAATTGCACTACATTAAATCAATGACAATTCAGCTAGGGTTTTGTCATCCAACACTTAATTTTGTAAAATGGTATGTTTAATAATTTCTCGAAATTTGAACCAGGGGTTTCAAACTGTGTAATATAGTTAAAAACTAACATTAAATAATTTAGGCTAATGAAAAATGTGGTAAGCTACACACATGTATGTATGTAAACCATTGCTTTCATTAGGGGTTCAAGCACGAAGTGCTGAAACCCTATTGTAATTGAACTGATTTTTATTATTATTAGGGGTTCAAGCACGCTAGTGCTGAAACCCTATTGTAATTGTTAGGATTTTTATTATTATTATTATTATTATTATTATTATTATTCCGCCCTACAACGCATCGTGCAGCCCAAACCGTAAGTGCTAGAGACTTGAAACTTGGGCCTCAATTTGGGGAGAACCTATCAGAGTATGACCCCGATTGGCCCATAGGTGGTGCTACAGCAACCAAAAGTACTAAATCGCTCATAACTCCTAGACCGTTTGACTTATAATCAAGGTTTTTACACCACTGTGATCCTTGGCTCAAGACGGAAATGGGCGTGGCAAAATACAGTCCAAAGCCTATAAATCCTAAATGAAAACTCAAAACTGAAAAAAAAAATTGGTGGGCATATGTGACATAACATAATAAACAAGCATGCCAACTTTTATGGAGATCGGACGATAGGTGGCGCTATAACTGTTAAAAAGCTTTGAAAACCATGTATTTCCTATGGTAAATTGCCTGTATTGGCTGTAAATGGTCTTTTCCATCTATTATGTCAGTGGTTAAATGCTTGCTAAATAAAACTTAATGTCTTTAATGCTTATGTGCTTAAAGGCCTTAAATGCTTGAACCCCGCTAAATGCTGCTTGCAGCTTTAATTATTATTATGATTGTTATCACATGCCATCTATTTGATTGTATAGATTATACTGACCTCTTGCTGCATTTCCTTTGAGTAATTCAGACCAAGGATATTTAAATTCCACAACCATTTAACTCCATCACAGTGGTGATAATTCTGTTTGAATATAAATTAAGTTTAAAAGAGAGAGTTGAAAGAGTTGAATATGATCAATACATCAATCTTGTTAACATCAATCTTGTTATTCTGAGATTTATGAATTCTTACAGTTTGAAATCAATAAAAAAAAATAATGTCAAAGTCAGTTAGAATAATCAAATGTAACAATTTATTATGTCAGGTAAATGTATCATTAAATTGTCATAATCAGTTCAAAGATAAACATCAAATACTCCAGAATATAGAGGAGAAATGTTAAACCGACATTAGGAAATGCATGAAGCTGGGAGTCTCGGTGACTCACAGCATTCACGGGCTGATCTGAGGTACAGAAAGGCCCCGATCCTTTTGCTGCATTCCATTATATAGCCAGAACTTCTTTCACATGGTAACATGTGCTAACAATGGTAATTTGCATTCGGAGGTCACACCTTTTGTGTGCAGAGGACCATTTGCTTGAAAATCACCCCCTTCTGTGTGCAAGGTATTTCTAAACTCTTAAGAACTTTATTACCTTTTGGTTTAATTCTTTGGGAATGAGACAATTGTACCAGTCGCACTGAGACATTTAAAATGATAACAAACATGTATAAAACTGTATGATAATTGTTCACATTAAAACCATATAGATTCTTGTGTGAGTTTGGGTGATCTCACCATGAGGGAGAGAGAGTGGGGGTAGAGGGAAAGAGATGTGGATTAGAATGATGATTCTGAGGTGAGACTTGCGTCTCGAATGGTGAACAAGAGTGAGTTCAAATGGTAATTTCCTTTGTTTTCTCAGAGAGTAGCCCTCTCTTACAGTTCTTTCAGTTTTTCCAGTCTTACATACACTATATTCTAATTAGAGTTTTTCTGCTTTTTCCCGCGTTTTGCAAAGAAGAAATGTGCTTGCTTTTTTCCCCACAGTGAAGGACTAAGCTTTTTAATAAAATGAAGAACTGCTGTTGTTGTTAACCAGATGAGAATTTGATAATTAAACTAAGTTTAACTTGAGTTTTGCGGTTCTCTGAGTGTTCAAGATTACAGACAGCTGCCTTGACAAAAATGGAAGCTGAAAAACTGGAATGACTGAAGAGGAAGTGGGGCGCCTTCAGCTCCCTTCCTAAAAGAGGAAGTTGACACGACTGAGGGGTCAACATGGAAAGACTGAGACAGTGCAGGAAAAGGGGACACTTGATTTCACTTGAGACTTTTCACTTCAAAGACAATTTTGCCATGCATTATGCAATTTTATGGCAGGGTGAAAACTTGAGGGTTTTAAAATTCTAATGCAGGCATCATAGGTGCTAAAACAATTTTATAGTTGCAATAGTTGTTCTCTAATAAGAGAAAATGGGTGATAAGTTACTTTGCCTGGACTAGGTCAGAATAGATAATTGGGTAAACTTCTATAGCGATGAATGAATGACTAGCATTAAATATATTTTAGATGTTACCATTTGCTAAAAAGAAAAACATTCAAAAGGAGATTGATTTTGGGAAACAATTTAATTTCTGGATTATTATTAGTTGAAGAGCTTTAACCAAATGTCCAACATATAACTAAAGATCTTAATGTTTTAATGAAGCCCAGATCATGAATTAAAACAAGTTATGTAGGGGGCACAAAGTTAAAACTTAGAGCAAGATCAATGTCACTTGTCCCAAACAGGTTAAATTTAAACTAAAAATTAATCTAAACAGTTTAGACATTTTAGTCAAATAGAGTAATTGCTCATAAAGAAAAATTCTGAAAAGCTTTCTTCACAATGAAGTTACAGATTATAATGATCTGGATCAATGGATCCATTATGAACTATTCCGCATTGCCAAAAATTAGAGGCAGGATAAGTTATGTCCATCAGTTAATTCTGGAAAATAGGATGGTAGGAAGATTAGTTAAAGCCCATGGTGCAGGTTAAACACCACTGTCGATTAATGAGTACATAAAGCAGTCAAGATATGTATATAAAGTTAGAAATGCCTCCAAAATGGTGTTAAAGTCCAGTTTTTGTAGTTTTTGGTAAGTGACGGTTATTTTTTACGCAACTCGGCGATGACGTCACATGAGGTATAGCATCGAGTGAAAGTCAACGTTTTCTTTATATCTAGTGACAGTGATTATGTTGTTGGCTCAGATAAGTACCCTAAACTTAGCCAGAAGATCTAGAAATAGAAGGTATATTATGCTAGCTATGGGCTAGCTTGACAGTCCCACATGTGAACCCCTAGTGTTTATTTCTAAGCTTTTACCTCTTTCTCCAGTGAAAATGTTGTTTGCAAACGTAGCCGACGCTGAGTAGGCTGGTCATGTCTTCAGTGTGATTATTGTTGATTGTGCCAACTACTTTTCCTCATGATTGATTGTCATTGACACCATCAGGCTTACCGGGAGAGGGAGTGAGTAGTAAGCGTCTGTGTCGCTGCCTGAATCCGTTTGTGCTACACATAGCATACTCACACTTCAGGCAGGAATTTACCATGACGATGATAAATTAAAATACAAAAACTACCGAAAACACTGACTCACGACCGCTCTTACTGAATTCCAAAAGATCACCAAAAAGTTACCAACCAACTAACCTTGAATACCAACCTACTCAGCACTGAGCTGACGCAAATGGTCAATCAGCAGTATCTGCCTGTTAAAGGCCTAATAGATCAATGTGATTCAAAAGATAGCAAAAGATGACACTTAAACTTGACTCAAGGTCTACTAAAATTAAAAGGCAATGTACTATTCAGTAAAGAGCAGGTATGGAAAATTCATTTGAAGAATTAAAAATCGAGATAGTGGTCGTGATGATTACGACCAGAGAGGGGAAATGTGATGGATTTTTAAGAGATAAGAAAGTAAACGGTCTTTTGGAACTAATCATGTTTCTGACTCTAATTATCTAACCTTATGATAAACTTTCACCTGACTTCCCCTTTGGGTCTAATATTATGACTAACTTTTACCTGACTTCCCCTTTTAGGCATCCTAACATTTTAACCAAATGTACTGAAAAGGAGGATCGATTGCTCCTGTCTGCCTCGCTGCCTGCTGTGCTGTGAGTTTTGTCTGCTTCCAGGCTGTAAGCTCAGTCTAAGCCTCGTATTAGCTTCGTATTTCTTTCAGTTTTGAACCATCATTTACTATAATTTCTAATTGTTTATACTACTAATTACAGCTTACTTAACATTCGCTAGCTTCCGTTATTCTTAGCACGACACACTAGTAACTCGCTAGTCTGTTAACGCGTCACCCCTGCGCTCAGTTTATTTAATTATTTTTCGCTCGCGCGCCCGCGCCTCTGAGTTCATAAAAGTCCAGGGGCCTGTACCATGATGGTAGTTGAACAAACTCAGGGTTACAGGATTAGTTTAGAGTTGACAAAACCAAACCAATCCAACCAGGCTTTGTTGGTACCATGATGCTGATCATCAACTTTCTCTGTCAACTCAGGCTTTGATCCTGAGTTTAGGAGTTTAAGTGTGACATCAGTAGCGAACAGCCAATCACATGCTGAGAAAGAGTGAAACTGAGATTAATTTCTCGCGAGAAAAGCAGCGCAATTCACTCATTAAATAAAAGTATTAAAATAGTAAGAATTTAAACAAATTTACACAGCAAGAAGAAAACAGCTGTCTATGGAAGAGGACAACTAAAAGAAAAAGTCTCGCTACTGTATATCAGTGCAAGTAAACGTTCTGAAGTTATTTTATACAGCTGATAAAGGTATAGAGAGAATTGAACATTTAAGCTCACATGTAGTCATTTTATAGCTTCATCTATTGATGCTAAAGCGTATTTATATTACCTTTATATATTTATTCATTTAAACTGCGTAATAATAATTGATTAACTAAAATTGTACATGTGTGATTGATAAAGGGTATAATAATTACATAAATAATATTGAAATTATACAAATTTATTATTCTAAATAAGCATCACTAAAAACCAGACGATTTTGTCTTTAAAAATCATTTGCTATGTAGTGACCTTTAATTTGGAGTAGAAACAGGTGGAGTGACTTTATCACATCAGTCATGTGACACTTTGCTCACAGCTGATTGGTCTAAGTTCGGTTTGTAACCTCTTACCTGGAACATAACCTGCCCCGGACCAGGTTAGCCGTGGAGCGTAAGTTACTATGGCGATGAACAGAGCTAAAAGCCAAACCACGTTCATGGTCCCTAAAACCCAGGGTTGACGCAAAATAAACTGAAACATAGCTGGCTAGCCACCTAAACCGGCTTCATGGTATAGGCCCCAGGTGAGTAAGAATCAGTCAACAAACACGGTGAGTAATGTCTTGTCCTGTTATTGTCACCTGCACTTCATGACACATGTTTAGTATAGCCTTCCCCGTCGGCAATATAGTATATATATGTGATAAATGCAAGGAAACTGTCAGGCTGACCGAGAAGATTTCAGAAGTCAAGTCAAGTCAAGTCAAGTCATCCTCATTTATATAGCGCTTTTAACAATGTAGATTGTTTCAAAGCAGCTTTGCAGAGATAAACATATAATTTAAGGTAACAGAGATTGGTTTAGTTTTATAGTGGTTCTTGAATAATGTTTTTTCCAGCTAAAGTTAGTTTTGATTGATTTACTTCCATCTAAATGATCATTTGTTATTAAATTAGGGGCCGCTAAGACGACACCGTTCTCTCTAAACAGACTTTAAACGTGAACCTGTGATAGACGCTGATGGCGTTCACATGCGCATTAAGAACTGATTCTATAGTTATGTGCGTTTGAATATGTGTGCAGGTTTGTAATTCCTTACAAACCATGCCTAAACAAACTACTTGTCTTGTCTATAAATTTTGATTCAGAATTTTATTTTATCTTATCACTTCGGGTAGGTACGCGAACCGAAAAATTCCACAACGCTTTATCTGTAGAGAGCTATAGGGATCCTCCATAGGGAGAGGCTAGTTGGCACTTTAGCACTGCATTGTCATCGGGTCCAGGCGAAGGTCCTTCGTCAGATCTGGAAACGGCCTGGATCCGGCAGGCTGCGGGAAAACCTCTGGATAAACAAAGACACTAAAATTAGCGTAGATGCCATTCTTCTTATGATGTAACGAGTACATCAAGATTTAAGGGAAGTGTTCCCAGTTCCGGCTGACCTAATCTAAGCAGCCTAATATTGAATTATAGAAGTCTATAGTGTGTTATGTGAATGCTAGGTCAAAGAGATGTGTTTTTAGTCTAGCTTTGAACTGACAGACTGTGTCTGCTTCCCGGACAATGTTAGGAAGATTGTTCCAAAGTTTTGGTGCTAAATAGGGAAAGGATCTACCGCCAGCAGTCGATTTAGATATTCTTGGTATTATCAACTGGCCAGAACTTCAAGATCGCAATAGACGTGAAGGAATATAATGCGTTAAGAGCTCGCTCAAGTACTGGGGAGCTAAACCATTTAGTGCTTTGTAAGTAATCAGCAATATTTTAAAATTTATACGATGTTTAATAGGGAGCCAATGCAGTGTTGACAGAACCGGGCTAATATGGTCATACTTCCTGGTTCTGGTAAGAACTCTAGCGGCTGCGTTTTGAACTAGCTGTAGTTTGTTTATTAAGCGTGCAGGGCAACCACCTAGCAGAGCATTACAATAATCTAGCCTTGATGTCATGAACGCATGAACTAATTGTTCCGCATTTGTCAATGAGAGCATATGACATAATTTAGATATATTTTTAAGATGGAAAAATGCGGTTTTACAGACACTAGACACGTGACTTTCAAATGAAAGATTGGTATCAAAGAGCACACCCAGGTTCCTCACTGACGACGAAGACTTAACAGAGGTTATTGCATTCTAGGTTATTGCATGTGGAAAATTTTTGTCCAATAATTAGAATCTCTGTTTTTTCAGAATTTAGTAGTAGGAAATTACTAGTCATCCAATTTTTTATATCAACTATACATTCCGATAATTTTGTGAATTGGTGAGTTTCGTTAGGTTTGGAAGAAATATAGAGCTGAGTATCATCAGCATAACAGTGAAAGCTAATTCCATGTTTCCTAATGATATCTCCTAAAGGTAGCATGTACAGAGTGAAAAGCAGCGGTCCTAGTACTGAGCCTTGTGGTACGCCATACTGAACTTGTGATCGATAAGACATCTCTTCATTTACTGCTACAAACTGATAGCGGTCAGATAAATATGATTTAAACCATGCTAATGCAATTCCACTAATGCCAACCTAGTTTTCTAGTCTATTTAAGAGAATGTTGTGGTCAGTGGTGTCAAATGCAGCACTAAGATCGAGTAACACTAATAGAGAGATACAACCACGATCGGATGATAAGAGCAAATCATTTGTGACTCTAATGAGAGCTGTCTCAGTGCTATGGTGCGGTCTAAATCCTGACTGGAAATCCTCGCAGATATAATTTCTTTCAAGAAAGGAACACAGCTGTGAGGATACTGCTTTTTCTAATATCTTTGATAGAAAAGGTAGATTTGAGATCGGCCTGTAATTGACTAATTCTGTAGGATCAAGTTGCGTTTTTTTAAGAAGCGGTTTAATCATATCCAGCTTAAAGGTTTTTGGTACGTATCCTAGAGACAAAGACCTAGATCTAGCAGCTTTTAAAGCCTCTCTGTAAGCAATCGAGCTCTCCTTCCATGCAATCCGAAATACCTCTAGTTTTGTTTTCTTCCAGTTGCGCTCCATTTTTCTGGCTGCTCTCTTAAGGGCCCGGGTGTGCTCGTTGTACCACGGCGTTGGACTATTTTCTTTAATCTTCTTTAAGCGCAATGGAGCAACTGTGTCTAAAGTGCTGGAAAGAAGGGAGTTAAAAGTTTCTGTAGCAATATCAAGTTCTTCTAAGCTATCTGGGATGCTGAGATGATGAAACTGATTAGGAAGATTATTGATAAAGCAATCTTTAGTGGCAGAAGTGATAGGTCTAACATACTTGTAACACGGAGTTGGCTTTGCAGCCTTGGCTAAATGTAATTTACATGAGACTAGATAATGATCTGAGATGTCGTCGCTCTGCTGCAGAATTTCAACAGCATCAACATTGATTCCATGTGATAATACAGTATTAGATCTAGAGTATGATTACGACAATGAGTAGGTCCTGACACGTGTTGTCTAACTCCAATAGAGTTAAGAATGTCTTTAAATGCCAATCCCATTGCATCTTTTCCATTATCTACATGTATATTAAAATCACCAACAATTAGGACTTTATCTGCAGTCAATACTAATTCTGATAGAAAGTCAGCAAATTCTTTGATAAAATCTTTATGGTGCCCTGGTGGCCTGTATACAGTTGCCAGCAGAATTCTCAAACTTCAAATCAAATCAAATCAAATCCTTTTATTGTCACACTACCATATACACAAGTGCAACAGTGGGTGAAATTCTTGGGTGCAATTCCGAGCAACATAGCAGTCGTGACATGATGGACGTGTGACAGTTTACAGTAAACATACGAATTACTCAAAGTACCATATACATTATAAAAACAATAAATAATATACAATATACAATATACAACAATATACAGAATACAAAATACAAAAAGGTATTTATACATACTATAGATACATATATTGGTGAAATATGTATGTAGTTTACAGTATGTTATGTTGTGCTGTGTTGACAGTTAGACTGTTATGGTTGTTGATCATGAGGGATCAAGAGTTTAGAAGTCTAATTGCATGGGGGAAGAAGCTGTTCCGGAGTCGGCTGGTGTGTGTGCTGATGCTGCGGTACCGCCGGCCTGATGGTAGCAGTGAGAGCAGCCCATGGCTCGGGTGGCTAGAGTCTCCGATGATCCTCCGAGCTTTCTTCACACACCGCCTGGCATATATATCCTGGAGGGAGGGAAGCTCACCTCCGATGATGCGGCTGGCAGTGCGCACCACCCTTCGCAGGTCTTTGCGGTTGCGGCAGGTAGTGTTGCCATACCAGGCAGTGATGCAGCCAGTCAGGATGCTCTCGACGGTGCCGGTGTAGAACTGTGTGAGGATGCGGCGGTTCATTCCGAACTTCCTCAGCCGTCTTAGGAAGAAGAGGCGCTGATGAGCCTTCTTCACGACGGCCTCAGTGTGGACGGACCATGTGAGTTCCTCATCAAGTTTCACATCAAGCAAGGTGGTAAATGGTGTTAAATGCTGGTGTTAAATGCTGAGCTGTAGTCTACAAACAGCATTCTCACATATGTGTTCCTCTTTTCCAGGTGGGAGAGAGCAGTGTGTATTGTAGATGCAATAGCATCATCAGTGGAGCGGTTATTGCGGTAAACAAACTGCAGTGGGTCAAGTGAGGGAGGTAGAACAGAGCAGATGTAATCCCTGACTAGTCTCTCAAAGCATTTACTGATGATGGGGGTCAGAGCAACAGGACGCCAGTCATTTAAGCAGGTGATGTTTGACTGCTTTGATACAGGGACAATGGTGGACGTTTTAAAGCATGTGGGGACTACAGACAGGGAGAGGGACAGATTGAAAATGTCCGTAAAAACACCAGCCAGTTGGTTCGCGCACACTCTAATGACACGCCCCGGTATGCCGTCTGGACCCGCGGCTTTACGAATGTTCACCCAACGGAAAGATCGGGTTACATCCGCTACAGAGACGGAGAATGTACTAACCTCTGTAGCTTCAGCCGTGGGCACTCTCACCGCGAGGGGGGTGTTAGTTCCCTCAAAACGAGCATAAAAAGTGTTTAGCTCATCTGGGAGAGAGGCAGCGTTGTTTACAAGGGATTTTGTATTCCCTATGTAGTCCGTGATGGTGTTAATTCCCTTCAACATGCTTCTAGAGTCGGTGGTGTTAAACTGTTCTTCAGTCTTGTCCCTATATTGGCGTTTTGCTGCTCTGATAGTTTTTCGGAGGGCATAACTTGCTTGTTTATGCTCCTCCGCGCTCCCGGAATTAAAAGCTGAGGTGCGTGCATTGAGTGTTGCACGAACATCGCTGTTAATCCATGGTTTCTGGTTCGGGTACATCCGTATTGTTTTGGTCGGAACAACGTCTTCTACGCACTTCCTGATGAAACAGGTTACGCTATCAGCATAAGCCTCGATGTCGTCATCAGAGGCCGACCAGAACATCTCCCAGTCCGCGTGATCAAAACAGTCCTGTAGCGTAGAGTCTGATTGGTCCGACCAGCACTGGATCGATCTGAGGGCGGGTGTTTCCTGTTTCAGTTTCTGCCTGTAAGCGGGCAGAAGGAGGACGGAAGAGTGGTCCGATTTGCCAAACGGTGGCCGTGGGAGGGATTTGTAGCCATCCCGGAAAGGGGAGTAGCAATGATCCAAAACCCGGTCTCCTCGTGTGTTAAAGTTTATGTGTTGGTGGTATTTTGGTGCTATTTTCTTAAAGTTAGCTTTGTTAAAGTCCCCAGACACAATGAATGCGGTCTCTGGGTGCGCGATTTCCTGCTCGCTTATTCCCCCATACAGTTCCTTTAGTGCCCGGTCTATGTCGGCTTGTGGGGGAATGTACACAGCCGTGATAATGACCGCTGTGAATTCCCTCGGTAGCCAGAATGGTCGACACAGAAGCAAGAGAAATTCCAGATCAGGAGAGCAGAAAGACTTGATAGAATGTACGTTCCTCTGATCACACCAGGATTTGTTAATCAAAAAACATACACCTCCGCCTCTGCTTTTACCTGAGAGGTCTTTAACTCGGTCCGCTCGATGCACGTAGAACCCCGCGGTTTCGATGGCCGAGTCTGGAATCTCAGCAGACATCCAAGTTTCTGTAAGGCAGATAATGCAGCAGTCCCTCGTCTCCCGTTGGAAAGAGATCCGCGCTCTCAGCTCACAGAGTTTGTTGTCTAGAGACTGAACGTTTGCAAGTAGAATACTGGGAAGCGGGGGTCGATTTGCACGCCGTCTTACTCTAACGAGAACGCCGGCTCTTCTTCCCCTTCTCCGCCTGCGTTTCCGCGGCCGGGCCGCCCAGACAAAGGGCTCCGTTGCCTTGTTTGTAGACAGCGGGTCGTCGTTAAAGAGATTAAAGTCCGGTTTTCGGTGTTTGATTGCCGAACCAATGTCCAAAAGTGTTTGTATGTCGTACGTGATAAGACAGACAACATCCAAGACAAAAAACAAAAGAACTGTAAACAGAACAAACAAAAAACTACAATGTTGTGACGGAGCTCGCAACGCAGCAGCCATACTCGGCGCCATCTTGAGTCGTAAAAAAAGATAGATTTAGATAGATAGATTTATCATTTACATTATATATTTTTTACATTAAGCACCAACACTTCAAAAGAAGTATATTTAAAACTACATTTTTTAGTGGTTTTGAAAATATTACTATAAATTACAGCAACACAACCCCCTTTGCCTTTTAGGCGAGGTTCATGTTTATAACAGTAATCATGGGGGGTGGACTCATTTAAAGTAATGTAATCGTCTGGTTTTAGCCAGGTTTCTGTCATACACAGCACATCTAGGTTATAATCTGAAATCATATCATTAACTATGAGCGCTTTTGAAGTAAGGCATCGAATATTCAGCAACCCAAGCTTTATCGTTTGCTCATCTGTATTATATCTATTTTTTATTTGTTGAATATCAATTACATTTTTAACCTTAGATCGGTTTGGACGTTTTTTGGATTTCCAAATTCGGGGAACAGACACAGTCTCTATATGATGATATCTAGGTGAAAGAGGCTCTATGTGATGGGATTTATCTGACCTTGGTGACGCGAGGCCGCTAGCAGACGGTCAGTTTAGCCAGTTTGTCTGCTTCCTGACCTGAGCCCCAGATTGTCATGTTTTGTCTCTAAGACTATGAGCCAAATTACTAGAGAGAAGAGCAGCACCATCCCAGGAGGGATGAATACCATCTCTTTTCAACAGGTCAGGTTTGCCCCAAAAACGTTTCCAATTGTCTATGAATTCTATATTATTTTGCGGACACCACTTAGACAGCCAGCCATTGAGTGATGACAATCTGCTAACTATCTCATCACTCCTTCGAACAGGAAGGGGGCCAGAGCAAATTACAGTGCCTGACATCGTACTTGCGAGTTCAAACACCTCTTTAATATTAATTTTGGTGATCTCCGACTGGCGGAGTCGAACATCATTAGTGCCGACGTGAATACCAATCTTAGAGAATTTACGATTAGCATTAGCCAGCACTTTTAAATTTGCTTTGATGTCAGGCGCTCTGGCTCCCGGCAAACATGTGACTATGTTGGCTGGTGTCCCTATTTTCACGTTCCGTGTGATCGAATCACCAATTACCAGGGCACAATCAACAGAATTCTCAGTGGGTGTTTCACTGAGCGGGGCAAATCGATTTGTTATGGTAATCGGAACGGAAGAGTGTTTTTTTGATCTGCGACTAGAGCGATCCCTCACCGTCACCCATTTGCCTCGCTGCACAGGCAATAATTCAGCCGGAACCGAATCATGTAAAGGGTTCACTATGCTAGGCGCATCCAAAATAGTATCTAAAGCTCTAGCACACTTACTACGGGTGGCGGTTTAACAGGATAGCGAGTTACTAGCGTGTTGTGCTAACAATAACGGAAGCTAGCGATGTCAGGTTAATCTGAGATGTTGTCTAAGCTGTATTTAGTAGTATAAACAACTAGAAATGGTAGTAAATGATGGTTCAAAACAGAAAGAAATACAAAGCTAATACGAGGCTTAGACGGAGCTTACAGCCTCGAAGCAAACAAAACACAGCAACAGGCAGCTAGGCAGACAGGAGCAATCGATCAGGAATCGAACTAGAGACACGTATCCAAACTTTAATTGAGGATAGTAAGTGTGCAAGAGCTTTAGATAAAATTTTGGATGTGCCTAGCATAGTGAACCCTTTAAATCAGAGGTCTTCAATCCTGCTCCTGGAGGGTCGCTGTCCTGCAGAGTTTAGTTTCAACCCTAATCAAACACACCTGAATCAGCTTATCAAGCTCTTCAGGATCGCTTGAATATACAAAGGCAGGTGTGCTGAAGCAGGTTGGAACTAAACTCTGCAGGACAGTGGCCCTCCAGGAGCAGGATTGAAGACCTCTGCTTTACATGATTCGGTTCCGGCTGAATTATTGCCTGTGCAGCAAGGCAAATGGGTGACAGTGAGAGATCGCTCTAGTCGCGGATCAAAAAACCACTCTTCCGTTCCGATTACCATAACAAATCGATTTGCCCCACTCAGTGAAACACCGACTGAGAATTCTGTTGATTGTGCCCTGGTACTTGGCAATTCTATTACACGGAACGTGAAAATAGAGACACCAGCCAGCATAGTCACATGTTTGCCGGGAGCCAGAGCGCCTGACATCAAAGCAAATTTAAAAGTGCTGGCTAATGCTAATCATAAATTCTCTAAGATTATTATTCACGTCGGCACTAATGATGTTCGACTCCACCAGTCGGAGATCACCAAAATTAACATTAAATAGGTGTTTGAACTCGCAAGTACGATGTCAGGCACTGTAATTTGCTCTGGCCCCCTTCCTGTTCGAAGGAGTGATGAGATAGTTAGTAGATTGTGTTCACTCAATGGCTGGCTGTCTAAGTGGTGTCCGCAAAATAATATAGAATTCGTAGACAATTGGAAAAGTTTTTGGGGCAAACCTGGCCTGTTGAAAAGAGATGGTATTCATCCCTCCTGGGATGGTGCTGCTCTTCTCTCATAGTCTTAGAGATAAAACATGACAATCTGGGGCTCAGGTCAGGAAGCAGACAGACTGGCTAAACCGACCGTCTGCTAGCGGCCTCGCGTCACCAAGGTCAGATAAATCCCATCACATAGAGGCTCTTTCACCTAGATATCATCATATAGAGACTTCCCCGAATTTGGAAATACAAAAAACTTCCAAACCCATTTAAGTTTAAAAATTTAATTGATGTTCAACAAATAAAAAACAGATATAATACAGATGAGCAAACGATAAAGCTTGGGTTGCTGAATATTCGATCCCTTACTTCAAAGGAGCTCATAGTTAATGATATGATTTCAGATTATAACCTAGATGTGCTGTGTTTGACAGAAACCTGGCTAAAACCAAATGATTACATTACTTTAAATGAGTCCACTCTCCAAGATTACTGTTATAAACATGAACCTCGTCCGAAAGGCAAAGGGGGAGGTGTTGCTGTAATTTATAGTAATATTTTCAAAACCACTAAGAAATCTAGTTTTAAATATACTTCTTTTGAAGTGTTGGTGCTTAATGTAAAAATATATAGTCTAAACGATAAATCACATTTGAGAATTCTGCTGGCTACTGTATACAGGGCACCAGGGCACCATAAAGACTTTATCAAAGAATTTGCTGACTTTCTATCAGAATTAGTATTGGCTGCAGATAAAGTACTAAATGTTGGTGATTTTAATATACATGTAGATAATGAAAAAGATGCATTGGGATTGGCATTTAAAGACATTGTAAACTCAATTGGAGTTAGACAACACGTGTCAGGACCTACTCATTGTCGTAGTCATACTCTAGATCTAATATTATCACATGGAATAGATGTTGATGCCGTTGAAATACTGCAGCAGAGCGACGACATCTCAGATCATTATCTAGTCTCATGTAAATTACATTTAGCCAAGGCTGCAAAGCCGACTTTGTGTTATAAATATGTTAGACCTATCACTTCTGCCACGAAAGATTGCTTTATCAATAATCTTCCTGATCAGTTTCATCATCTCAGCATCCCAGATAGCTTAGAACTTGATATTGTAACAGAAACTTTTAACTCTCTCTTTTCCAGCACTTTAGACACAGTTGCTCCGCTGCGCTTAAAGAATATTAAAGAAAATAGTCCAACGCCGTGGTACAACGAGCACACCTGGGCCCTTAAGAGAGCAACCAGAAAAATGGTGCGCAACTGGAAGAAAACAAAACTAGAGGTATTTCGGATTGCATGGAAGGAGAGCTCGATTGCTTACAGAGAGGCTTTAAAAGCTGCTAGATCTGCTTATTTTTCAACCCTATTAGAAGAAAATAAACATAATCTTAGGTATTTATTTGAAAAAGTGGCTAAACTAACGAAAAAGAAAGCTTCAAGCCCAGAAGTTTCCAAGAAACACAGCAGTAATGACTTTATGAACTTCTTCACTTATAAGATCGATAATATCTGGGACAAAATTATAACTATGCAACCTTCTACTACAGTATCGCATCAGGGAGTGCTTAGTAGTCTGCCTGAGGTAAAATTTGATTCATTTGTTGCTATAGGAGAAGAAGAATTTTGCAAAATCGTTAACTCATCTAAATCGACAACTTGTATGTTAGACCCTATACCGACTAAACTATTGAAAGAGATGCTTCCAGAGGTCATAGATCCTCTTCTCAATATCATTAATTCGTCTTTGTCTCTAGAATACGTACCAAAACCCTTTAAGCTGGCTATGATTAAACCGCTTGTTAAAAAAACACAACTTGATCCTACAGAATTAGTCAATTACAGGCCGATCTCGAATCTGCCTTTTCTGTCAAAGATATTAGAAAAGGCAGTATCCTCACAACTGTGTTCCTTTTTTGAAGGAAATGATATCTGCGAGGATTTGCAGTCCGGATTTAGACCGTACTATAGTACTGAGACTGCTCTCATTAAAGTCACAAATTATTTGCTCTTATCATCCGATCATGGTTGTATCTCTCTATTAGTGTTACTTGATCTCAGTGCTGCATTTGACACCATTGACCACAACATTCTATTAAATAGACTAGAAAACTATGTTGGCATTAGTGGAATTGCACTAGCATGGTTTAAATCATACTTATCTGACCGTTATCAGTTTGTATCAGTAAATGAAGAGATGTCTTATCGGTCAAAAGTTCAGTATGGCGTACCACAAGGCCCAGTACTAGGACCGCTGCCGTTCACTCTGTACATGCTACCGTTAGGAGATATCATTAGGAAACATGGAATTAGTTTTCACTGTTATGCTGATGATACTCAGCTGTATATTTTCTCAAAACCTAACGAAACTTACCAATTCACAAAATTAACGGAATGCATAGCTGATATAAAAAATTGGATGACTAGTAATTTCCTACTACTAAATTCTGAAAAAACAGAGATTCTAATTATTGGACAAAAAACTTCCACATGCAATAACCTAGAATATTAATTAATTTCAGTTTATTGTCATTGTTATCCCAAGGGACAGCAACGAAATTGTGTTCGGAGCATACAACAACCGTACATGGTATCTCAAAGTGCACCGATAAATAAATAATAATAAATAGATAAATATCCCCCTGTGTAAACATGACCCATCAAAGTATATAGTAGCAGCAAAAGGTTTACAAAACAAGAGACAACCAAAAACAGAGAGTATGATCAGAGGTGGATATGGATGAGGTAATGCAGCAATGCAAAGTCCAGTTCACAGATATTTCACAGAGAGGTATGATTTACTGTCCATGAGAGGAGGAGAGGGGGGAGAGGGATGGGGGCAGTGAGGAAAATATCAATTAAGCAGGATGGATATGGTTAATGCAGCAATGCAAAGTCCAGTTCATAGTTATTTTACGCTGAAGATATAGTTTACTGTCCATTAGAAGGAAGTGGGGAGGGTAGGGAGAGAGAGGGAAGGGCATCATTAAGCAGCCTTACTGCGTAAGGGTACAGGCTGTTAGCCAGTCTGGTTTTACTGGCACCAATAGACCTGTACCTTCTTCCTGATGGCAGCAGATGGAACAGATGATGGGCCGGGTGATGCCGGTCCCGCAAGATGCTCTTTACTCTCTTCAAACAACGGCTATCATAGATGTTACTGATATTCGGGAGAGTGGTCCCAATGATTTTTCCAGCTGTATTTACCACTCGTTGGAGTGCCTGCTGATGGGCCTTAGTGCAGCTGGAATACCACACTAAGAATCCATATGTCAAAACACTGCTGATGGCACAGTTGTAAAAGTTTACCATCAGCTGTTTAGGAATCCTGGCATTCCTCAGTTGCCTCAGATAGTAGAGGCGTTGCTGAGCCTTCCCTATCACAGAGATGATGTTGGTTCCCCAGGACAGGTCCTCAGTCACCGTTACTCCCAGGAATTTGAAAAATGGCACCCTCTCCACCACTTCATTGCCTATGTAGAGAGGGGAGTGAATGGGTCTGCATTTGCGAAAATCCACGATAATTTCCTTAGTTTTTTTAATGTTCAAGGACAGATTATTATTGACACACCATGACGCTAGATGTTGCACCTCAGTCCGATAGTCTGCCTCATTGTTGTTGTTAATAAATCCCAGCACTGTTGTATCATCTGCAAATTTAACAATGAGGTTGGAGCAGAGAGAAGCAGAGCAGTCATGTGTAAAAAGAGTGTAGAGCAAAGGGCTAAGCACACACCCTTGGGGGGCCCCGGTGTTGATTAATAGGGTGGAGGACAAGTGCTTGCCTACTCTAACCCTCTGTGTTCGATCTGTCAGAAAATCCACAATCCAATTGCACAGCGAGTTGTTGAGGCCAAGGTGGTGCAGTTTGGCTCGGAGTTTAAACGGCCGGATTGTATTAAAGGCAGAGCTAAAGTCGACGAAGAGGAGTCTTGCGTAGGTGTTCTTGTGCTCAAGATGTTCCAGTAACATGTGAAGCACGATGGCGATGGCGTCCTCAGTCGACCGATTCCGCCTGTAAGCAAATTGGTGTGGATCAAGTGATGATGGTATTGCACTTTTAATGTGAGTGATGACCAGCCTCTCAAGACACTTAGCAGGAATGGAAGTGAGTGCTACCGGTCTATAGTCATTTAAAAGGCTGGCATTTGACTGCTTGGGGACTGGGACTATTGTGGCTGCCTTAAAGCAGGCAGGAACCCATGAAGTGGATAGCGAGGTGTTATAAATTCCAGTGAAGACGTCAGTTAACTCCGCAGCACAGTCTCTCAGCACACGGCCCAGCACACCGTCCGGTCCGGCTGCCTTCCTGATGTTAATGCTGCAGAGAGCCCGTCTTACTTCATGGTTGCTCAGGACTGGTGCACGGTCAGTAGACAGGAGGGGGGGCAGCACTGGATCAGTGTTTTCCCTGTCATAACGGGCATAAAAGAGATTAAAATCCTCAGCTGAGATGCAATCAGCAGAGGGAGATGTTAATTTACTCTTGTAATCCGTGATGGCTCTAATGCCCTCCCATACCTGCCTGGAATCTGCAGAGTTATTAAAACAGGCTTCAATACGCCTCCGGTGTTGTTGTTTGGCAGTGTTGATTCCTTTCCTTAATGCAGCCCTGGCTTTGCTGTATAAGTCATGATCTTTAGAACCCAGCGCTCTATTCCTAGCCCGGATCAGTTGTTCAACTTCGTGTGTAATCCACGGTTTCCTGTTGAGATACACACGGAAATGTTTCCAAGATGTAACATTGTCCACACAGAAGTTAATGTAACACAGGACAGTGGAGGTGTATTCATCCAGTGACTCACGAGTGTCCGTACCCTGCCCCTTGAAAACATCCCAATCTGTGTGGTGGAAACAGTCCTGTAACATAGGGATAGCGTCCTCTGAAAACATTCTCACTGTCTTGGTTGTGATCCCAGTGCTCTTGATCTTGGGTGTGTACCGTGAGTGTAGCAACAAAGAGAGATGGTCTGACAGACCCAGGTGGGGGTAGGCCTGGGCCCTGTATGCTTCTGCTACATTAGTATACACCTGGTCCAGCGTTTTATCTCCCCTCGTAGCACATTTCACATTGCGATGGAATTTGTGAAGAACAGTTTTTAAGTCAGCATGATTAAAATCCCCAGCGGCGACAAAAACACTGTCCGGGTGTGCTACCAAGCTGTTATTAATGCTGTTGGAAATCTGTGCGAGCGCTAGCTTAGCATTAGCGTCCGGTGGAATGTAAACAGCACAGATATAAACAGCAGTGAATTCCCTCGGAAGATAAAACGGTCTGCACTTCAGCAGCATAAGTTCCACCTCTGGACTGCATAGTCTGTTCATAATGGTGATATTTCTGCACCAGGAGTTGTTAATATAGATACACAGTCCCCCGCCGGTCTTCTTACCAGAGTCTGCGGTCCTGTCGGCTCGGTAGGTGGTGCGTCCCGCTAACTCGATGGCAGCATCCGGAGTGGTGCTGTTCAGCCAAGTTTCAGTAAAAATCATGCAACAACAGTTATAAATAGTCCTCTTTGCTGCTATATGCAACCGGATCTCATCCATCTTGTTGCGGATCGACCGGGCGTTTGAGAGGAAGATTGTAGGGAGCGGTGGTTTAAACGGATTAGCCTTTAGCCTAGTCCATGCGCCCCCTCGCCCGTTAATACTGTTTAACACTTGATGGCTGCTCTGTTAAGTCTTCGTCGTCAGTTAGGAACCTGGGTGTGCTCTTTGATACCAATCTCTCATTTGAAAGTCAAGTGTCTAGTATCTGTAAAAGCGCATTTTTTCATCTTAAAAATATATCTAAATTACGTCATATGCTTTCATTGACAAATGCGGAACAATTAGTTCATGCGTTCATAACCTCAAGGCTAGATCATTGTAATGCTCTACTGGGTGGTTGCCCTGCACGCTTAATAAACAAACTACAGCTAGTTCAAAACGCAGCCGCTAAAGTTTTTACCAGAACCAGGAAGTATGACAATATTAGCCCGGTTCTGTCAACACTGCATTGGCTCCCTATTAAACATCGTATACATTTTAAAATATTGCTGATTACTTACAAACAGGGCTGGCGCGTCCATATAGGCGAACTAGGCAATTGCCTAGAGCGGCACTTTTGTAAGGGCGGCAAAATGTGTGCCAACCGGGAATGAACAATTCACAAAATAGGTTATTTATATGATTTACTGAGCTGCTGCCGCCCCGCAGCACCGGCGTGCCCCTGCTCTCACGAGTTATGACTGGGTGATGGGAAGTTCGGATCATTTTACTGACTCTCTTGAGTCATTCGAGTCATTTAGTTTATTTCATTTCGTCACGAAGTGCGGCGATCGGAACCCGGAGGCCATTCTGCCCCTAGCTGTACATGTAAAAGCATGGGAAGCGATCCCAGGGATATGAGAATGGGTGCTGAGCACAATAAGACAGGGCTATTCACTACAGTTCGCTCGCCGCCCCCCGCGCTTTCGAGCACGGACCGAGACCATAAAACCTGCTCTAAAAGCCTGACTCGCTCAGAGAAGGAGGTACCGGTTCTATGGCCCCTTTGCACAACAGTTTCGCTATTTCTGTGCGGAGTAGAAATATGGCGGCTCACTGACAGCGGTGGCTGGCTGTTTCATATGTGACGTCCCGATTGCTTTGAATGGGAACGTTTTGTGAACAGGGAACATACTTAATGGACTGGCAACAATCTCCATAGAACATGAACTGGCACAGAGAATCGAAATAGAGGATGCAGTTAAGACCTTTGCTGTGATGAAGGCCCGCCGTTCGTGCTTCTGAAACGTAAGTTAAGCTTTATTTGCTCTTTAGTCGTTATTTAAGATGCTGAACCTGCTGATGATATAATGTGCTTGCGGACATTTCATTTGTGTGTGTTTTACGCACATAAGAAAGTGGTGTAAAGAGATTTGCAACAGTAATTTGAGGAGGTGAAATGTGATTATTTGGAAAAGTCCTGTCATGACTGCTTAAAGAAAAATGACAGCAGGCATTTGCCGCCTGCATAAACTTTAATATTGTTGACATTTTGGGCACACGTGCGTTGCGCACTATTTGCGTTATATCTAGGCCTATGGCTTATTGGTCTTTGTGTGTTGTTGCTGGTTTTGCGTAATATGTATATGGCATATTGGTCTTTGTGTGTTGTTGCTGGTATACGTTGCAAATAGAGGGGCGGCAGAATTGTTTTTCACCTAGAGCGGCAGAAGTGCACTCGCCGGTCCAGCTTACAAAGCACTCATTGGTTTAGCTCCGCAGTACTTGAGCGAGCTCTTAACCCATTATAGTCCTTCATGTCTATTGCGATCTCAAAATTCTTGCCAGTTGATAATACCTAGAATATCAAAATCAACTGCTGGCGGTAGATCCTTTTCCTACTTGGCACCAAAACTTTGGAACAATCTTCCTAACATGGTCAAGGGAAGCAGACACAGTCTGTTAGTTCAAATCTAGACTAAAAACACATCTCTTTGGCTTAGCATATACTTAACACATTATAGATTGCTATAATTCAATGTTAGGTTGCATAGTTTAGATCAGCCGGAACCGGGAACACTTCCCATAAATCCTGATGTACTTTGTACATCATTAGAAGGATGGCATTTACGCTAATATTAGTCTCTCTGTTTATCCCGAGGTTTAACGCAAACTGCCGGATCCAGGCCATATCCAGATCTGAGGAAGGACCATCACATGGACACGACGACAACGCTTCCCTGAAGTGCCAGCCTCATCAACACTGTGAAGGCCTCATGGACACCTCAACAAACTCATCTCCATACCGGCGTGATGACTCCGACCCCTAACCAGATGAACTAGATAAATATTGTGAAAGTTCTGATCCAATCCGACTTCTGACCTATTATGCCACCTAAATCATAATCATACACTGTTCATTTGTTGGCCAAAGGAAGACTGGCCCCCTGACTGAGCCTGGGTTCTCCCAAGGTTTTTTTCTCCATTCTGTCACTGATGGAGTTTTGGTTCCTTGCCACTGTTGCCTTTTATCGCCATTGGCTTTTGGCTTGCTTAGTTGGGGACATTTAACATTTAATTTTGAATTTAACAATACTATTACAACTTTACTTTCCTGTTATCTCTGTAAAGCTGCTTTGAAACAATTTGTATTGTAATAAGCGCTATATAAATAAAGGTGACTTGACTTGACTACTGTTTCGAAACTAGTGAAAACTCATGACTTTAGTTGTGTGAGTCTAAAAATAACAAATATGGGAAATGAAACTAGACAGAGGTCTAAACATGAAACCTTTTGGTTACCTAGTAACAAGAGGGCCTGTCTATGAAGAACCAATCAAGGGGAAATTATGTAATGTTTCATGTCTTTTTGCCAAATCCTTATTCTACCAAAACTGTTGTATTTGTGTTTATTGGTGGAATACTCAATGGAATTTGTCTGAGATCCTCTGGCCTTGCTTCGTGGGTGAGATGCTCGGAGAACTGCTTGAGTACTCTCTCGGCCGTGATTAAAACATTTAAAGGACATTTGCTGAAGTCTGTCTGTATATTATTGCTGCGCTGCAAGTTAGATAGGGAGCAAGTTAGTTCAGGGAACAAGTTATTTAACGAAACACTAGAGACCTTACTACCAGGTGATAGTGTGGAGCGAGTTAAGAACACAGAGACCTTACTACCAGCTGATAGTGTGGAGCGAGTTACGAACACTAGAGACCTTACTACCAGGTGATAGTGTGGAGTGAGTTAAGAACACAGTGACCTTACAACCAGGTGATAGTGTGGAGCGAGTTAAGAACACAGAGACCTTACTACCAGGTGATAGTGTGGAGCGAGTTAAGAACACAGACCTTACTACCAAGTGATAGTGGGGAGCGAGTTAAGAACACTAGAGACCTTACTACCAGGTGATAGTGTGAATCGAGTTAAGAACGCAGAGACCTTACTACCAGGTGATAGTGTGGAGCGAGTTAAGAACACTAGAGACCTTACTACCAGGTGATAGTGTGGAGCGAGTTAAGAACACAGAGACCTTACTACTAAGTGATAGTGTGGAGCAAGTTAAGAACACAGAGACCTTACTACCAGGTGATAGTGTGGAGCGAGTTAAGAACACAGAGACCTTACTACCAGGTGATAGTGTGGAGCGAGTTAAGAACACAGACCTTACTACCAAGTGATAGTGTGGAGCGAGTTAAGAACACTAGAGACCTTACTACCAAGTGATAGTGTGGAGAGAGTTAAGAACACAGAGATCTTACTACCAAGTGATAGTGTGCGATAGGGGACAAGACGTCGTTTAACTCTTTGTGAGACTCTCAGGCGGGGTTTCATTGTTGTATTTAGCAAACACTAGAGACCTTGCTACCAAGTGATAGTATGGAGCGAGTCAACCAGCGCGTTCAGAGGCAACTCAACTGAATATAATATTATTTAGCGAAACACTAGAGACCTTACTACCAAGTGATAGTGTTCGATAGTTTCAGGTGTCAAGGACACTCGGTTCAAGTCAGGTGTGTAGGGGAAACATCTACCACATAAGCCAACTATATTTAAAAAATATTTACCTGTAATTATAGCTGTAATTAATTTCTGTAATATAACTGTCACGGTGTGGGTTTTGTCTTGTCTGTCACGTGATTCCCTGTTTGTCATGTGATCCTGCCATGTGTCTTGTCTTTTTGTTAATTGGTTGCTTATTGTCCACAGGTGTTCGTTGTCTTGTTGATTAGTCTCCCCAGGTGTCTCAGAATAACCCCGCCCCCTTGTTATATTGTTTAGCTTGTCTGTTTGTGTATTTATACCTCTGTGTTTCAGTTGTGGTTTGCCGGTCGTTGTAGTTGTTTACTGTTCCTTGTTCCTTGTACTGTTTTTCAACCTGAATTACCTGTTAGTTTCATTAAAGTAGTGCTTGCAATTGGATTCTCTCTCGGCTTCATTCCTGCCTCATCGTTACAATAACATAATTATACCCTTCCCACACACCTGTGCCCAACCTTAAAAGTTTAGTCACCCAAAAATTAAAATGATGTAATTAATTACTCACCCGCATATGTTCCAAATCCGTAAAACTTTCGTTCATCTTTTTGATTAAATCTGAGAGGTACAAACAACTAGGCTACCACTTTGATGCTTCAAAAAGTTCATAAAGAGATTGTAAATCTAATCCAAATTTATTGAGCATTTTAGTCCAAATTTATTTTCTGAAGAGACAATCTCTTTAAATGATGAATAGATTAAATGTAGGCTTTTATTTACCCATAAACATTGATCAACTCACACATCACTCAGAAGGCATTATAGGTTTATTTTCGTGTGTTACGAAGCCATTTGAGCTTCTGAAAGAACCAATGAGGTTTGTGTTTCGAAGATGAACGGAAGTCTTACGGTTTTGGAATGACATGAGGGTGAATAAAAAATTATGATAGAATTTTCATTTTTGGGTGAACTATCCCTTTAAGATTTGTCACTGGAATTCACTTGAATTAAAGCAATAGTTTGCCAATAAACAAGTAAACAATAAGTCATCGTTTACTCACCTTCATGACATTTCAAATATGTTAACACAGAGTGACGAAGAGACCAAAGTCATTTACTAAAACATTTCAAACATATTTGATTAATGTTGTAATAGTTTTCCTTGTTTGTTTGTATTGATTGAATGATGACGGTTATCAGCAGGGGAGTCTCTGGATTGCAGATAGTTTTGTTGATACTGGCATGTGAATGAAAGTCTTATCTTTTGTAGGTGACCAGAGAGAAGTGACCGGAGAGAAGTGATCGGAGAGAAGTGACCGGAGAGAGAAGTGACCAGAGAGAAGTGACCAGAGAGAAGTGACTGGAGGCTGGCATACGATGACGAACAAGAGACTGAAGATGATGAAGGACGAGACAGTTCGATGTATAGGTTAGTTTTCCACAGGTAGGTATCAGGTATGAGTGTGTGAAGCAGACTTAAGTGGAGTGGAGCTGATAAAGGTGGATGATTGAAGAGTGTGGGAGCCAGGAAGGATCATGGGAAATGTAGTGCAGTGGTGACAGGACTAGTGACTGAGGATTGTGACAGATATAGGAGACAACAACCTACGACAAAAATGGATCAAATATGATTAGCTAAAAAAATAGATTTTAGACAGGCTTCAGATTCAGAAACAAATGACTTGAGTCAGTTTTGTAATGAATAATTCTGAGTAGCCAAATCAGTCTGATGAATCCGTCAGAACAGCTAGTTCCATGCCAATGCATCATTAGCCTCATAAATACAGCAATCTCTGTAATTTGACAAGGACAACATAGGTCTATTTAGCTCTTTAACTTTTGACTGGGTCTCAAGATTGACCCAACCTCTCTTGGTAGGTCCTATGAAAGTGTTTTGGAATCCTTGTCCTAGTTATGAAGTGAAGTTACAGAATCATAGTATTCCTGAGCTAAGAGTTTCAGAAAATAATTTGATCAGAGGCCAACTCTTTTTTCAAAGTGTGGCAGTTTGTAATTTTAGGTTAAGTCCGACTACGCCACCCGGAAATAATCTGGGAACCCAAAGATCATTCAGGTACACAAAGCACACAGATACGTTGTGGCTGAGTCAGATAACAGACACCGATGATAGTATAAAACAATTTATTCAAGAAAACACCATTTAATAAGATTCAACACGATCTTTAGTGATAAAGCCTAAAATCTTATAGATCAAACTTCTCGTACACACACACACACACATATACTCTACCACTTCAGAACCTGGGGAATTTGTCTTGCCTATCAAATGGACACAGCAATCACTCATGCTCTCTCACAACACTCCACCCATTGTGAACACTGCAGACTGTCAGTCAGACCACCACCACCACACCCAGAAGGCTTCAGGAACCACAGGTACCCAAGATTCTGAAGGGAGAAAACAAGAGCAATCAATATAACAACAATAAACAAAAACACACATATACTTTCCACATGAACTCGGTCAATGAAGTGTATAAATCACACACGGCCAAAAGCCCTATCTTTCTCTCGACACCAGCTAACCTGCTGATGCTCATGGACCGTGACCCATTCCCCTATTTCTTGACACCCAAATAAACCCAAAATCGCAAACAGAAAATCAATACAACACACAAAAAAAAGGAGCAGGAAATACAAAACCCAAACCAAACCAAACACTCCTAATAGCATACAAGTATCAGGGTGACACACATAGATTAAGAAAATGGCTGCTGCTTCTGAGGCTTGGCGGGAGCGGAATACAAACGGGATACAAATTCTAAACACCTTCAGATAGAAAGTATAATATTTAAACATGTGCAGTTAATATCTTATTATTTATTTATTACTTTAAGAGCACCTAATTGCTCAGTCTTATATAACTCATCCACATAAATAAATCAAATTTTAACTCATAAAAGTTTCTTTATGATTAAAAATTTCCGAATTATCTCAGAATGCATATTCTTATTACTATGATTTATAACTTTAACAATTTCTGTAATTTTTAAAATTGATTTCAAAATGTAACAATTCATAAATCTCATATTGATCTATGTATCTTGTATCAACTCTTTCAATTGTATCTTTATAGTCTCTCAGAATTAAACTTCTATTCAAACAAAACTTCAAACAAAAAGTAAATTGCAACATTACAGGATCTCTGGGTATTTTACCCTCCCTTCTCTGATTTCCGGCATAACAAGTTTCTCTTTGCAGGAAGTTTTATTAATAGCTCTCTGGGCACACTCTCAAACACAACAAATAAAATACTCAACAAATACTTTTGGTTGAATTTAACCATAATCATTGCTCATTGACCTTAATAGACAAGGTAAAAATATGTTTCTCTTTTTTCAAAATCCTTAAATCTTTTAAATGTGATCACCAGTTTTCTTCACATTTTACTTAACAGAACAGGCAATTTTCAGTTAAACCTTTTAATTAATCTAGAAGCATATTTAAGAAAAGTGCTGAAGTCTGTGTGTCCTACCTTAATAAGTTATTTTCCTCCGCCCCGTCTGGGATGTTCCTTCCGCCGGGTGGGGTCCTCTGCAAGTTGGCAGAATGAAATGAAATGAAATGGACATTTAAAAAAATGATAAGTTCCTCTATTATCAGAACTTATTTTAGTTTTGCCCCCACCGACGGAAGGAGGATCCTTGGCTCCTGGCAGCTCGCCAAAATTGAGGTAGATTTTTCCCTAAACCTAACTGCGTACCTGGAACCTAATTATTTTAAATAAATTTATTTGGGGTGCCCAGTCATCACCCAAGCATCTACACATCAGGAATTAATAAATATCCGGGGCGTCTACAATCGGCACCCAAGCGTCTCCAAATCGACACTTAATATCTGGGGCGTCTACAATCGACACCCAATAACCTTTATACTCTGGCTCCTCCGTCTTCCGTCGACAACTGGCCGAGTTCCCTAAACTCTAACTTACTTACTTGGTTACCTAGTCTAACCTGTTGCGCAATAGAAAATAACAGCAAATGTCCTTTAAATGCTTTAATCACGGCTAGGAGAGTTCTCAAGCAGTTCTCAGAGAATCTCCCTAGAAGAAGCAAGGCCGGTGGATCTCAGAGAAATCCCATTGAGTATCCCACCAGTCAACACGAATACAACAGTTTTTATAATATGACATGATACATTATCACATGCTTTCAAATCCAGATATCTCAAAACAAAATCATGACTAACATATCACACTCTGCAAGTCCCCCCTTTCATTACCCTTTGTTAGTAACATCAGCAAAATATCCTGTATCATCAAAAACATTGTGAGGGTTTAATATTTTAATCAATCATTTCCCAATATAACGGTTAGTCTAATTTCAAAGTTCCTTTTACCAAAGTTATATTAAGTCAAAAGTTTTGGAGGTTAGAGTTTGTCTGCTACATCCTAGAAGAAAAAGGAAGTAAGCTCACTTTAGATTTATTGTTAGAATCATGGACATTTTAGTCATCCTCAGACATAAGACCAAAGGAAGTGTTAGAACTTGTCACGAGATGTTAGTATAATTCATATCTTTATGGTTAAACGTTAAAAACATGGTTAATTTAATATTCAGTTTAAAATCTCCACCACAGTGCTGTAATCATTTCGACCTCTGGGTGAAACGGACTTAGCCTAATTTTCAGCAACTTACCTACAAGTAATGTTTTGAACTTCCCGCGGGCCATACGTGCCCTGGAAGAACCGGAAGAACGCTCCGACCTAAAGGACATAACGAGGACCGAAACGCGCGTCCGAGCAGCCTTGTTCAGTGACAGAAAGATCCATATGCAAGTATTGTTTCCATCGAAATTTAAATGCATTAAGAAATACTTGCCCTGCTTTGAGGCATTGTGATTCTTTGCTGGCTCCCAACGGTTAAGTGTTTGTGAAATTTGCTATTTCTGTGATCTCTCTTTTCCTTCCTTTCTTTATTTCCATTATTCTGTATATGTTGTCGTTAAATGTAATTTGTACTATAGCTTCATTTATTAAACTCCTTTATACTCATTTATTGTCTCTGACTGTTGCTCATAGAATAAAGCCTCTTTAATGTGTGATCTTAGCTACAAGCTTGATATTGATAACTACTTAAGTTAGTAATATTATCAGAAAGTTATTCTTCATAAACAGAAGGATAGCTTTTCCTGATAGTGATTAAAATAATCCTTTTCGCGAAATTGATCAGAGAATCGAATGGTAGGTTCGGTGGACGAACAGATTAGTCGAGGAGAAGTTAATTCTGTTTAAAGGATATTCTGGAAAATTGGTATAGCCTATCTGTATATTGTATGTATTCATAATTGATTAGTTATTATGTTATTATAATTGATTAGCTTGTATGTATTCATAATTGATCAGTTATTAATTGTGAATTATTGATTATACATTCCCCTTTCCTGAGTGAGATACCCTGAGATACACTCATTTGGTCTTTGTGTGCATTTGGTCTTTAACTGCTGATGACTTTGCTAACTTCTTCACCAACAAAACAACTTCTATCAGCAGTCAGTTCTCAACTCCACACACACAGGAACCCACACATCCTCTCCCACTACCAGAAACCTTCTCTTTACCTTCTCTCCGCTAACCGAGGAAGAAGTATCTAAACTTCTCCTCTCCAGTCATCCTACTACCTGCCCTCTAGACCCCATCCCCTCACACCTTCTACAAGCCATCTCTCCCACACTTCTACCAGCACTCACACACATCATCAGCTCATCCCTCCACACTGGCATTTTCCCTACAGCATTCAAGCAGGCTCGGGTAACTCTGCTTAAAAAAACAACATTAGACACATCACTTTTAGAGAATTACAGACCTGTCTCTCTCCTACCATTCATTGTGAAAACACTTGAACGAGTTGCTTTCAACCAAGTGTCATCTTTCCTGTCTCTGACCAACCAGCTAGATGTCAACCAATCTGGCTTCAAGAAAGGCCATTCAACAGAGACTGCACTACTGTCGGTCACAGAAGCCCTGCGGATCGCAAAAGCTGCTTCCAAATCTTCAGTTCTCATTCTGCTGGATCTTTCTGCTGCCTTTGACACTGTGAATCATCAGATCCTTTTGTCCACCCTCTCATCTCTGGGCATCACTGGATCTTCCCTCCACTGGTTTGAGTCCTATTTCACAGGTAGGTCCTTCAGGGTTGCATGGAGAGGTGAGGTATCCAAAGCACATCAACTGAACACAGGGGTTCCTCAGGGTTCAGTTCTTGGACCGCTCCTCTTCTCCATCTACACCACATCACTGGGACCCATCATACAGGCACATAGTTTCTCTTACCATTGCTATGCTGATGACCAAATGATCCCACAGTAGCTGCACATATCTCAAGCTGTCTGGCGGACATCTCGGCATGGATAAAGGAACATCACCTGCAGCTCAACCTGGCAAAGACTGAGCTTCTCGTTCTCCCTGCCAATCCGTCTCTACAGCACGACTTCACTATCCAGCTAGAGTCATCCTCAATCACCCCATCAAGGTCGGTCAGAAATCTTGGAGTAATATTTGATGACCAGCTGACCTTCACAGACCACATTACAAAGACAGCTCGATCATGCAGGTTTGCAATGTATAACATCAGGAAGATCAGGCCTTTCCTAACTGAGCATGCAACACAACTTCTCGTCCAGGCCCTGGTTATTTCTAGGTTCGATTACTGCAATGCTCTTCTGGCTGGACTTCCATCATGCGTTACTAAACCTCTACAAATGATCCAGAATGCTGCAGCCCACCTTGTCTTCAATGAGCCCAAACGGGCTCACGTCACTGCTCTGTTCATCTCACTGCATTGGCTACCGCTCGCTGCTCGCATCAAATTCAAAGCTTTGACGTTTGCTTACAGATGTACCACAGACTCAGCTCCGTCCTACTTTCACTCCCTACTACAAGTCTACATCCCTTCCAGAAGCCTACGATCGGCCAAGGAGCGACGGCTCATGGTGCCATCACAGCGAGGCACTAAATCACTCTCCAGAACATTCTCATTCACGGTTCCATGCTGGTGGAATGATCTCCCCACCCTCGTCCATAATACAGAATCCCTGACATCATTCAAAAGACAACTGAAAACTCATCTCTTCCATGAGTTCTTAACATAAAAAAAAAAAAATCCTTCCCTTTTAAATCTTCCCTTGTCTGGCTTTTGCTACTCTGAGCAATGCCTGAACTTTGTATTTTGAGCACTTCTTGCGTTGTTCTTCCCTCTTGACGATGACTCGCTTGCTTTAGTCCTCAGTTGTAAGTCGCTTTGGATAAAAGCGTCTGCTAAATGACTAAATGTAAATGTATGTAAATGCTGTAGGTCAACTACAGTAGTTCTTTCGCACGGACATCATTTTCTTATGCATATTGTGTGCATGAGCATTACCCCCTAAACTAATGCCATTAGTTGCAAACAGAATTCTCTACAATGTCACTGTATAGTGTGGCATTACAATAGTTCTTTCCTGTAATTGTGTGTCTTGGTATAATCTGTTAATTAGAAGGGATTTACCACATCTGTTTAACCATGTAGTTGTCATATGTATGTCCTGTGTTTCCCCCGTTCTTTGTGTATTTGGTTCAGTCCTGTTTCCATTTTCCCGCTCCTTGTTAGTGTTTAGTTTATTCACCTGTTAACCTGTCATTATCAGTTCATTTGCCCCAGCTGTGTTTTGTTTCACTTGTCTGTTCCCTCAGTATTTAAGCCCTGTGCTTCAGTTTGTTGCTTGTCGGTCGTTGTTGCGTTATGTGTGGTTGTACCTGTTCTCTTTGTTCATCTTCGTGCGTATTTTGTCAGTTAATAAAGACTGCTGCGGGGCGCTAGTGCGCATGCTTGAGGTATAGACGCGTTTAGTCAGGGCTCCTCTCCGAGGCCTCGATAAAGTTATTATTTTGCCGTGTTTTATTTGTTTTGAACTGTTACAGAGTGTCTTACTTTTTTTTTCAAAGTAAACCCGTGTTATAACTTGAAAATGCCGAAGCCGAGTGCCTCTAATAAAGTTAAGAACGCTGATGACCAAGTCACCGCAGCTACTGCTAAAGCTAGCAACTCGCCCGGCAAATCTGAGAAACTACCGGACACTGCTTACGCTATGTGCAAGGAGATCTGCAAAGAGATGTCCGAGTCCATTTTGCGGGGAGTAAATGCCCGTTTTGATGTGTTTGAGCTTAATTTCCAGAAGCTTGTGACGTCGCAGGCTGAGCTGCAGGCCCGGGTGGCTAACCAAGAGTTGGCTACAAGTGACTTTGAGGCGCGAATAACCGAGTTGGAAACTAAGTATTCAGAGCTGTCTAAACAAAACAGTCAGCTCCGCGCTAAAGTTCTGGATCTTGAGGCTCGGTCTCGGAGGCACAATATTAAGATCGTGGGGATACAAGAGGACGAAGAGGAGGGTAAACCCACTGAATTTGTCTCCAGGCTGATTCCTCAACTGCTCGGGGAAGAGCATTTCCCTTGCCCAGTTAAAGTGGATCGAGCGCATCGTTCTCTCCAGCCTAAACCTGCAGTTGGTGAGAAGCCGCATACTATCTTGGCGCGCATCCATCATTTCCAAGAGAAGGAGCTGATTCTGCGCCGTGGGAGAATGCAACAACTGGAATACAAGGGGAGACGGGTGCTGATCTTTCCTGATTATACCGCCGAGGTGATGTCTCAACGGAACGCCTTTCGGGAAACAATGCAAGCCCTGCGCAAAAAGGGAATTAAGTTTACATTGCGGTACCCGGCTAGGCTGCAAATTCACCAGCATGGAGAGAGGCCGCCTACAGTCTTTGATGATCCGGCGAAGGCAGCGCGATTCGTGGAAAAGTGCGGTGAGAAATCCGGAGAGTAGACTTGAAAGTGGTCGATTACAATTTTCTTGAGGTGTTCGCTCTCACATCGGGTGGCTAGTCGCTATTGATCGCACAATGCACTGAACTGTAACAATTACGATTGTATTGCGTGCCTAATCTGTCATATGGGTTGTTCTCGTATCGGTTTTATGAATGCCAATCACAGTTTCAGTGTACATTTTCAGTTAATTATTATTATTATTTTCTCTTCTTTCTTAAAAAAGGAAGAAATTCTGACCCCCTTTTTTATTTTAAATTAATTAATTTTACTTATTCATTTTATTTTTTTATATTTATTCATTTATTTATTTGTTTTCCTTTCTTTAATTTAAAAAAAATATATATAATTATTTAATTTTTATGGCAATATATTCTCTGTATCCACATATCTGAGGCTTTGGGGAGGTGTTCTTTTTTTTTTTCCCCTTGAGGTGTTGTTTTTTGATAACTGCCTGGCAGCTCCTTTCTGGATGGAACTGGGAATTTTGTGTCTGGTTCGGGTTGACATGAAGGCGGGTGGGATAAGTTCTGGGTTGTTGTCCTTTTTGGCTTGGACTTGTTTATTATATTTTTATTTGCGGTCTCTTTATTCGTCTGTGTTTTTTACTTTTTTGTTTAGTCCTTTACAATGTATTCTTCTGATGCTGCGAGTCATGTTATGTTATCAAAGGTGGATGCCCATTCCAGGATTTAACTCTTTTTTTTTTTTCTACATGCCAAGGTCTTCTGATAGAGCATTGACTGAGGGGAAAAACGTGACATTGGTCTCTTGGAACGTTAAGGGGCTTGGACATGCTATAAAAAGAGAAAAAGTATTTAGACACCTTAAATCATTATCATCAGATGTGATTTTTCTACAAGAGACCCATATTAAAGCGACTGAGCAGCGTAGATTGAGGTGTAGTTGGATATCACAGGTCTATCAATCTCCGTTCACTTCCCATGCTCGTGGGGTGGCCATTCTTTTTCGGAAAAACTTTCCATTTAAACTTTCCTCTATGACCACTGATCCTTATGGCAGATATATTATTGTATCTGGAACCATAAACTCGTTCCCGCTGACTTTCTTAAACATTTATGGTCCAAACACTGACGACCCTAATTTTTTCAAGAAGGTTTTTGACCTACTCCCTGATGAGAGTAATTCCAAAATAATAATCGGGGGAGATTTGAATTGTTATTTAGACCCTTACTTGGATAGACTATCCACTCGTCCTCCCCCTGGAATTGCGTCTGTACAGGCCTTAAACAACCTGCTGAAATGCAGAAATTTGGTGGACATTTGGAGAGTTCAACACCCTACTGATAGGGATTATTCTTATTACTCCCATGTCCACAAATCGTATAGTAGAATAGATTATTTTTTGGTTGATTCTCAGTTAATTTCACAGGTTACTGATAGCAAGTACCACAGTATATTGATATCTGATCACAGTCCCCTGACCATGTCTGTTGACTTCTCTCTTCCTAAGCAGTCTTATTCCTGGCGTTTTAATCCATCTCTGCTTACTGATAGTAAATTTGTAGAATACATTACTACCAAGCTGAAAGAGTTTATAGAGTTTAACGATAACAGGGAGGTGTCAGATTCTACTCTCTGGGAGACTTTAAAAGTGGTTATACGTGGGCATATTATTTCTTATGAATCTGCTTCCAAAAAGGAAAGAGAGAAGCGACTTTTAGAGATACAAACTGTTCTTCCTACCCTTGAATTGGCATATCAGGAGTCAAAATCATCTGAGGATTATAATAAAATAATGAAGCTTAAGTACGAGTACAGCTGCATTCTTGGTGGTCAAATAAACAACCTTTTTTTGAGAATGAGGCAGAGACACTTTGAAACGGGGGATAAGCCCGATAGGCTCTTGGCACGACAGCTCAAAGGGACTCAGGCTTCCAGGTCGATCCATAGCATTAAGTCTAAAGAGGGAATCCTTTTAACTAACCCCAAGGACATTAATGCCCGCTTTAAGGATTTTTACAATGAACTTTATACTTCTAATAGTACAGCCACTCATTCTGATCTAATGGATTTTTTTGACTCTCTTGAAATTCCTAAGCTTGGCGACGCTGCTAGGGCCGACTTGGATTCTGACTTTACTTTAGAGGAGATAGTCAACGTTGTGAAGTCATTTCCAAATGGGAAGGCAGCGGGGCCAGACGGATTCTGTACTGAATTTTTTAAGAGATTTTGTGATATCCTTGCCCCGCTCCTCCTTAGAATGATAATCTGTTCTAAAAAAGAAAATATTCTGCCTAGTACATTGTACGAAGCCAATATCTCTCTTATTTTAAAGAAAAATAAAGATGAAACTGATCCAGCCAGCTATAGGCCAATTGCGCTTCAGAATTTTGATAGAAAAGTAATTACTAAAGCGTTAGCTATTCGGCTTAACAAACATTTACCCTCTATCATTCACCCTGACCAGACTGGATTTATCCCTGGTAGATTCTCTTTCTCTAATGTACGTCGCCTCCTCAACACAATATACGCCAATCATGCAAAAGCTAATGGGGCAGCAATCCTATCTTTGGATGCGCAGAAAGCTTTTGATCAAGTCGAATGGCCTTACATGTTCGCATCATTACAAGGGTTTGGATTTGGTGAGACATTTATATCGTGGGTCAGATTAATGTACGCCAGGCCAATGTGTTCAGTTTTAACTAACACAGACAGGTCGCCTAGGTTTCCCTTGCACCGTTCAGTGCAACAGGGGTGTCCCCTCTCACCTGCCCTTTTTGCCATTGCAATAGAGCCTCTTGCCCTAAGTATAAGGCGTCACACAGATATCAAGGGTCTTGAAGTGGGGGGGAGGGAGGCTCTTATTAGTCTGTATGCTGACGACATAATATTGTATTTACGGAACTCTGAGAGATCAGTTCCCATTCTCTTAGATTTAATTACTTCTTTTGGGAGACTAATGGGATATAAAATTAATTGGTCAAAGAGTAACTTTATGCCTCTCTCTGATACTTACAGGCCTGGATTTTTGGAGAATAGTCCGTTTAAGATAGTTAGGGATCATTTTATGTATCTCGGACTGACAATCCCCAAAGATCCCAAATTAATATTTAAGTTAAATTTTGTGGAGTTTCTTTCTAAGCTTAAAAATAATATAGGGAATTGGAAAATTTTACCTTTGTCTATGATTGGCCGTATAAATTCAATTAAAATGGTTTCTCTTCCTAGATTCCTATATCTGTGTCAAAATCTCCCTATTTTTCTTACCTCTGCCTTCTTTAAGGAACTGGATTCTATAATCCTGTCTTATTTTTGGAATTATAAGACCCACCGGATTTCTAAAAGTCATCTACAAAAATCCAAGTCTTCAGGTGGTCTGGGTATGCCAGTATTTAAACATTATTACTGGGCTGCCAATATTAGGGCTCTAATGTTCTGGCTGAAGGGGGCCCCGGGTAATCGGACCCCTGAGGCCCCCTTATGGGTACAAATGGAGACTAACCTGGCTGTCGGCACCTCCCTAACGGCACTGTTGTTCTCCAAATTGGATAAGCCTAAAGAGTTAAATAAATTAAGATTTGTTTTGAAAAATTCAGTAAAAATTTTAAATCAGGTGAGAAAAGTTTTGTCCCTGCCGGAGACCTCTGTTCATATGCCAATTTGTTACAATCAGTCCTTTTTACCCCCATGGTCTGATAGAACTTACCATATCTGGAGGAAGAAGGGTTTAGGTTCCATTAAAGATCTTTATGTTGAGGGGCGGTTTGCATCTTTTAATCAGTTAAGAGAGAAGTTTGATTTGCCTCATGCACATTTTTTTCGTTATTTACAAATCAGACATTACGTGAAGTCCAAAATTTGTAATTTTGAACTCCTTCCAGAGAAACATGTCTTTTTCGATGTTTTTTTTAATCCTCCTGACTCTAGGCATCTTATTTCTAAATTTGTTTGTTTATTTGGAAGCTGCCTCTCAGCCCCTACTGCAAGGTTTAAAGAGGCCTGGGAGGAAAACCTAGGAGTTGAGCTCTCTGATGACACGTGGGACAGGTGCTTGGCTACGATACATGCCTGTTCAGTCAACAGCAGACATCAACTGATCCAATTTAAAGTTATCCACCGCTTACATTACACTAAATCTAAGTTGCATAAAATTTACCCCTCTGTTTCACCAATGTGCGACAGGTGTAAGGTGGCAGAAGATACAACCTCTCATGCTTTCTGGTTTTGCCCTTTATTGTGTGTTTTTTGGTCAAGCATTTTTGACTGGTACTCTAAGGCTTACAATATGCCTCTTTCACCGGATGCTGAACTTGCCATCTTCGGCCTCTCACATCGTACCTCTTGCCTTTCAAGTGCATTGCAACAGTCCTGCTGGGTATGGTCGTGGCTAAGAAACTTGTGCTCAAGAACTGGAAGTCACCCTCACCTCCTTCCTTCCAGATGTGGATAATGGACATGATCTCTGTCATACAGATGGAAAGACTTCGACTTTTAAGGACTGATTCTTTCGAAAAGTTTTCCGCTGTTTGGGGTTCATTTCTCGGGCATTTAGACAAATGAACAATTCAGTCGGCCCCCAGTGACTTCCCTAAGGTTTAGGCTGTATATCCCTTCTGGGCACCTAGTCTGTAATGCAGCTTTTTACTAATGTACTTTTGTATATTGGACAACCTCCCCTCCCCCCCCCCCCTTTTTTTCTTCTCTCTTGTGTGTGTAGTCCGAGCCAATGTTGTTTGTTTTGTGTTTTAACTTGAAAAATCCTTTAAAATAAATTATACAAAAAATAAAATAAAGACTGCTGCAACTGAGATCCTGCTTTTATTGTTTACCTCAACCAGCCCGTGACAGTAGTAATGTATCTGATAAGTCTTAAAATAAAATTCTTAAAATACTTGAGAAACTCTTTCATCTTCAAAGGGAGTGGAAAATTAAACTGAACAGGAACAGGTAGATGATTTATGTGTAAAGATGAATAAAGAGGTTACAACAGAGAAACCAGTTTGAATAATAGCGTAGTGCTCCCTCCCATCTGCTTATAAGGCTCTCGTCTGTTTTACATATGGTTAATCAAAGGTTTTTCCTGCCTTGAAAACATCACTATGGAAGAGCAGCAGAGACATGAATTCAGGTAATCATTTTTTGTTTTTCATTTATCAAACTTGTATGAAATAATTAAAATTTAGATCTCCACAAACATTTAATTATGCAGCTAAATGCTTCTTTTCAAATTTAACATTTTTAATATTCCACTTTCTCCCAAATTGATTTCTTTATAAAGAACAATTATTTACCTATTCCTGGCATATAGTCCTTCAATCTCTCTAGCATGATAAATACCACAATTTTTGTACATCTTTTAAATTTCTTGTTCAAGTGAACTTTAAATTTTCCACAAAGCTATTCCCTTTTTTTCTTCCCAAACAGGCGATCTTGGGATGCATGCAGAGAAGTGCCGATCATTCAAGATGAGCAGAAACCAAAGAAACTAGTGCAGTGTTTGAAATGGTTCTTCTGTGCCATTGTTGGCGTACTTGTCTTTGCCCTTGCGCTGCTCAGTAAAGTGAGCTGCTTTATTAATCATTGGCTAATCATTTTTGGATGATAGGATAACAATTAACTTGTCTATTGAATATTACACAAAAAGACGTGGCTTGTTCTTTCTTTACAGACATCATTTTTGCTTTTGATAACCTTTGTGAACAATAAAACTGAGATTATATGTTCAGAAAAGAAGCCGGCCGTCCTACTTGGCATTGGCTTTGTTCTGGTTGGGCCGAGTGTTCTCCTTTTGCTAAAAAGCACATGGAAGTTAATTTTCAAGAGTGCAACCATGCCCTCTAAAAAAACAGTTTTTTGGGTAAGCAAAGAGTTTTTATTAAACAGATGTATAGTAGCAGAGAAACTGATTGTTATGGCAGTAACCTTTCTGACTTTGATTTGATCTTTGCTCTAGGTCCTGTGTGTTGAGTTTCTGGTAGCATTGGGAGCTGCAATTCTAACAGTAGTAGCCATGCCACACTTTGACATCGTCACTAATGTGATGATCCTAAACAGTGTGAGCATCCTGTCAGCAGTGTTCCAGGTAGTCGCTGAGTGCCTCGCCAAAGAGAAGAAGTGGCTTATAATGCTCCCCGTATCCTCCATTCTCTTAATCGTCCTGGGTTATGTGCTGTTTGCAGTCAATTATCTGGTAATCGAAAGTTCGACTCAGGTGAGAATATCAATTGGCCTTGCCATCGTGGGGACCATCTGTGTTTCCGTGAACTGGTGGGAAAACTACAGCACGCTCTTCTCCATCTCATCTCTAGATGAGATTTCTAAAGACATCGCTCAGTCCCGTAATGTGGTGTCCATCATCTCCAGTTTGATGAGAATCCTGATTACTTCAGCTGTGGTTGGAGCTTATGTTCCTCTGTCTGGTCAGAACTGGAAATCAGTCGAATCCGTCTTCGAAACAGTTGTTATTTCATTGGTGGCGCTCCAGATTTTATCCTCTGCGCTGTGCCACTGGTTTGCAGTTGTGGCTTGCAAGATGAACGCCCTGCACCGCAGCTTCGCCTTGCCCATATACATGGCCTCGATTGCAGTTTTGGCAGTGTTTTTGATTCCACTTGCATTTAAACTCCCAGAGTCCAATCAAACTTCTGCTTGTATTGAGAACGTTCAGTCGAAATCCAGTGATACAATGCTGTTCTTGATGTTGACTGATGCTACAAAAACTCTACGTGCCAGATACATTGCGGAAAAAATTAATGCAGGAGGACTGGCGTATTTGGTCTGCTCTGCTCTGAGCTGGTGGTTGGGACTCATGCTCAGTACATTTTACATCTGGTTCCTGAAGATCCATCGAATACAAAGAACCCAAGATCTGTTCGTGCGACGCATGTATGAAGGAGCGTTTCTGGAACAGTCCATGTTGCTGAACATCCGTTTTGAAATCAGAAAGAGAATCAAGGAGAAACGGTGGTAAGTGTTTCAATTTTCTAAATATGGTTGCATATTGTTAATATCAGCCAATATTAGAGATTTTTAAATTATCTGTATCGATGTTGAATATGTAATGATGCATTCTTATTGTTTTTTACATTCATATCATCTGACTCTTACTTCATGTCATCTATATAAACACTAATAATTTAATAACACCGTTAAATGCAAAGTAATGCAATACCCATTTTCATACTGTAATGTTTTGATGCATAGTCACTTGCGTCATTAAAAAAATTATTTTACTTTTTAGTGCTTTATTTTTAATATATTTAGACAAATTAGACAAACTTATCTTAATCAAAGCATTTTACACAGTAAATGTATTCCCATTCAAATTTACAAATGAATTTTTTTTCATGTGAAGAGAACAGTGAGATTAAAAGGAGAGCAAATGGAGTTTTGCTAAAGTCTCTGGCTTCTCAAATGTTTCGTCTGACAAAAAGACTTTAATTTTACATGTATCCCCTCTATAGTTTTAAAAGAGTTTCAGCATCTCAGACTGTACACTTGCCAAAATACCAAAATTTGCAAAAAAAAACTTGAATAAAAAATTATTTTAAAATGAACTCCAACATGTCTTATCACATTCCTCCAAATCCAAATTAGCACAACTATGCCTTTTACTGTGTGTCAACGAACAACTGATTTACTTGCTTCTAATTTTACAAATGTTAGTAATGAAATGATGTGCATCTGAGAGCAACCTCTGAGCAATTACAATTTTCCTTTGGATTTCTTAATATGGATTTCTTTCCTCAGCGTAAAAGACGCCATCAGAGTGTTTCTGTGTGCAACGATGTGGCATGAGACCTACGATGAAATGATGAAGATAATCATCTCTATGTTCAGGTAAACATACACTTACTTATTCAGTCTCAATTGGATTGTACTTGTACTTGTAATTGAATACTATTTCTTTTACCACCAGGCTCGATAAATACAGACCCAAGACCGACAAACACAGTGATGTCGAGTTTGAGTTCCATATTTATTTTGATGACGCTTTCATGGATGTTGATAATGGAAGGCAGCGGCATGCAAATGAATACGCTGAAATTCTTGTGGATGTAATTAAAGAAGTTTACACGTAAGAATCTTCTTTATTTTGATCTGTTTATGGTTACTGAGAATTTATGGGAAAAGCTAATCTAATAATACTTCACATGCATTAGCATTTTTAGTGAGGAGGATCCATGTATATTCAAGCAGACGCCAGCACTACCAGAGCAGAAGATCATAAACACCCCGTATGGAGGTCGTCTGGAATACACCCTTCCTAAAGGCAATGTGATGATGGTTCACATCAAAGACAAGCAACTTATTCGTCACAAAAAAAGATGGTCTCAGGTAAGGGTCATGCAGCTAAACACATGTGCAGATGCTTTGCACCCAGAACTTCACTAATCATCTGTGTTTGCAGATAATGTACTTGTATTACATTTTTGGTTGGAGAATTAACAGACAGTACTTCAAAAAGTTTGAGGAAGGAGAAGGACTGGATGACCTTAAGAAGAGACTGAAGGTTAGAAGCTTAACTTTAAAATTCGCCACAAGTATTTCTACAGAATAATACAATCAGCTAGACTCTGAATGTGTTTAATACTCATTAGAGAGAAAAGGAGAACACATATATCTTGGCCCTGGATGGGGATACTGATTTCCAGCCGTCCGCAGTCATGCTGTTAATTGACCGACTGAAACTCTACCCGGAGGTTGGGGCTGCCTGTGGCAGGATTCATCCAACAGGCACAGGTTGGATATATATATTAAGTATAAACCAATGTTATCAGGTCATTTTGTTGTTTTTGATTCATTACTTTAAAATGTTCTAAATATCTAGAATACTCTACAATTCAAAAGTTTTGGTTCATTAAGATTTTATTATTATCAGCTGTTAACTTTAAGGAGTACACTACTGTGGACTATATGAAGCTAATTGGCATTGATTAAAAGCCATAAATCTCTAATATGATCAAATAAATGCCTTGGTGAGCATAAGAGACTTCTTTCAAAAACATTTAAAAAACCTTCCTGGAACCCAAACTTTTAAACGACAGTGCACATTCTAGAATGGTTTTCAAAGTATGAGGCAGAGAAAGTGTGAAGAATAATTAACCAGATAAAACTACTAATAATAAATGAAATTAGAAAAAACATTCAAAAAGAATCAAAATAAATCAATTACAATTAAAAAAATAAATAAAATCAAGATCACAACCAAATATGTATGTATATATCCAAAGCTGTATGTATCGTCTGTAGGGATAAAGTCAGTTATGATGCCTAGAATCATAGGTGGTATTTTCCACAAAATTCATCTGTCATTTGGTAGAAACTAGTCGCAAATATAGACATGCACTCATCTTTGAAAACTATGGAAACATCTACATTAAATATGGAACAATATTTAACTATTTCGCCGTTTGATGACCATTGTAAAATCTGAGATCCACTCATCTATTCCAAAGAAATCTGCACTTGCGACTACTTATGTATACTATAGATTATAAAGGTGATTAACTGACTAATAAGATATTCTGCTTAAAGGGCCCATGGTGTGGTATCAGAAGTTTGAATATGCGGTAGGCCACTGGCTGCAAAAGACTGCAGAGCACGTGTTCGGCTGTGTACTGTGCAGCCCTGGATGTTTCAGTCTTTTCAGAGGAGCCGCACTCATGGACGACAACGTCATGAAGAGGTATACAACTAAAGCAAGTGAAGCCAGCCACTGCGTCCAGTATGATCAAGGTAATGTCTACATGAAGGTAACCACATGACAAATAATATCAATTCAGCCTAGACTAAACAAATTCACCCTCTTTTCGGTGTAACGTCAGGTGAGGACCGCTGGTTATGCACTCTGCTTCTGCAGCAGGGGTGGAGGGTTGAGTATAATGCAGCATCTGATGCCTACACCAATGCGCCTCAGGATTTTAAAGAGTTCTACAACCAGCGCAGACGCTGGGGACCTTCTACCATGGCCAACACCATCGACCTCTTGGGCTCAGGAGGACTGACCTCTCAGAGGAACAGCTCTATCTCAAAACTTTACATCTTGTACCAGATTATCAGCATGGCAGCTTCTATCTTGGGCCCTGCCACTATCTGTCTCATGATATCAGGTAAGGTTTTACTTGCATAGAAAAATTGACAGTAATTTATTTGCATTAGATTCATTTTGCTGTTTTATGGCCCAAAACAAAGTGCTTTTAATAGCCCTTTAAAGTGCTTTCTTTATCTTGCAGGAAGCTTTGTGTTCATTTGGGAACTGAATGAAAATATTGCTCTTGCTTTGGCCATAGTGCCTCCTATTGTCTATCTCATCGTATGCTTCAAACTGACATCTGACATGCAAATTAAAATTGCAGCAATTATGAGTGCGTTCTACGCATTTCTCATGGCGGGAACAGCTCTCAGCATCATAGGTAGCCGCTATGTCTTTTTTCATGCCTAAAAAACTATTTAGAACATCAATATTTTTTGATTTTGAATATAGACTGCACATACTTTCTTTCCTCATCTCTACTCTTATAGGGGATATAGTGAAGCAAGATACTTTTATGACCCCCAGTGGTCTGTTCCTCATTGGCATGGTGTCGTTGTACATCATTACGGCAGCTTTACACCCTCAGGAGTTCTCACTGGTCATCTATGGGTTGTTATACTTCCTCTGCATTCCCAGCGGGTATTTACTCTTGGCCATTTACTCTATAGTCAACATGAACAATGTCACGTGGGGCACTCGTGAAACCGGTGGCCAGGCTAAGACTACAGCAGTCGATACTATCAAGAAGAGGGTCATGAATGCCACATGTTGCACATGTCCATGTTTGCAATCTGAAAAAGATTTGAGCAAGGAGATACTACCTGCAGAAACCATAACAGAAACTGAAAAGCCACACATTCCTTTGGAAACACAAAGGTAAAAAAAACTACTGCACTATAGCACACATTCATATTGTTTCATCCCATTTCTATACACCTGTGTAGAATTTTTATATTTTTATATAGATTTGAAAAAATAAAATTAATTACTTTCAGATTACAGTGGATGTTTTTAATACTACTATCACTAATAATAATACTATATTCCTACAATGTAGGGCTGAGGAGCTCCCACTCAGTGCTCATCAAAGTATGACTTCCATACTTAATATCCTAATATTCTAGCTGTTGACTTATTGAATTAGATTACGATTAATACGGTTATATATTTTATTCCAAAAGCTTGGATTGAACATCTGCAGATGAAATCTTATGACTTTCCCTTGCATGAATCTGCACTTCCAATGGTAAGACGAATTGTAAGAAATAAATTATATTTGTTTATAATTTATTTTTGCTAAATAATTGTTTATTATTATTAATTTGCCATAATGCATGGCTACATTTGAATGGCTTTCAATGCAGAAACTGGCTTTTTGCAGGTTTTTTTTTTTTTTTTTTTTTTTGCTGTGCTAACTGGCCCAACATTGTGCCTTTGGTTACTGCAGATATGTCAGGTGCTAGTGCATAGTGCATACACATAATATAAATTTACTGTTTCACCACATGCAGGATGAAATTGATTTCTGGAAAGAATTGCAAAGAAAATATCTAGAACCTCTGAAAGAGAACAAAGAACAACAGGAAAAAATGGCTAATGATCTGAGAGAACTTCGAAATAAGGTAAGCCTTGTAAGCTTGTCAATATGCAAAAATGACTTTGTATGTGGTTTTGTCTATATGCTCTGCAACAGAAAAGTTTTGTCTCTTTCATTTAGATTACATTGGCCTTTTTCTTCTGCAATGCACTTTGGCTAGTGGCAACTTTCTTCCTTGTGACAATTGGTAACTCAATCACCATAAAGATCCCAAAAGTGTTTCCTAATGGGACTCGATCCCCAACAGAAACGTTTTCCATTGATCCAATTGGACTGATGTTTCTACTGAGCTTCGCATCTTTGCTGATTGTGCAGTTTATTGCAATGCTATACCACAGGTAACTAAACATGCACAAAAGAATAAAATCACTATCGCTGATTCTTTTATATGGTTAAATTTGCCAGACATTTTTGTTTTTGTGTTTCACTAAATCACAAAGTGGAGATCATACAATAGATATAAAAGCAGTCTAAAGTCTGAAGATAAATCATTCCGTTTTATTCCTATTTTTAGTAATGGTTTATTATGTTCTTTTGTTTCAGAATCTACACATTAATCCATTTTGTGGCGTATGCTGGTACAGAAAGTAAAGCTTGTAGAAAGCAGTCACATCAGGTGAGCCAATGGACCACACACTAAATTGCCATTTTAAATGTTTTTTTTTTATTTTTATTATTTACGATGTCCATGTTTCAATAGGTTAAAGAGATCGAGGACTCAAACCCCCAGTATGAGACGTATGATCCAGATACAGCGTTATGTTTTCAGAACCACTCTGTTTTGAGAAGAGCTGGGACTTCAGTATAAGGATTTGTATTTAATTCTAAAGGTTTATTGTCCTATAGATACTAAAGTAGCACTAATAACATTTTCTGAATTATTTAAGGAGAATTTAAAATGAAAGAGTAAAAGATGTCTGTGAATTAATTATTTAATAAGAGTTAATTATATGATATGCCAACTAATAATCAGATTAATCACAATCAATCACCGATACCGGGTAGTTTGCTAAATATTACATTATTTCTGCCTACTAAAGCTTTGGATATGTATAAAGCTTTGGATACATATTTGAACATTACTAAAAGTGACCTTTTAAGGCGATTATGTTACTTGTTAAATTAACAATCCTAAAAAATATTTTAAATTATTTCTTTGTACATATTTACCGTTGAATGTATTTAAATAAAAATGATCTATTCTCATTTGTAATCGTCTCTCATTGTGACTCTGGATGTTTTAATGTTATTGAATAGAAGTTCAGTTTGTGTGCATTCTTATTGGCTTTACTTTCTGAGAAGACGGGAGTTTTGTGGCACCTGTTGGATATAATAAGTGCTACCATTCTTTCTCTTTTTTTAAAAAACCGCTAGTAAGAAGAATTATTTTATTGTTTTATGTGGGTTACAATCAATTACAAGATTTCCATTACACGAGAGTAGATGTTAAAACTTCATGCTGATTTGTACTCGGCTTTCGCCAAGATAAGCACCAACTAAGACGTAGCTTTACAGTAACCTATGCTTCTCCATCCATTTACGCTTCTTTCCATCTGGTGACGTCAATCTCCTTCTGTCTGGTGTTAATAGCTGCAGTGTATTTGTGCGTCAGCACATAACAATAACAACATAACAACCCACTGGATTGAGCGGAGTAGGGAACATCTCTAGGGTCTTCAAGTGGGCACCTTCCGTCCTCAGTGTTTCGTCGACTAGCCCACGACCCCTCAAGAGGGCTCGACAAGAGTCACCCCTCTCCTTACCCCACTCAACTCAGTCCAGCTTACTGACCTCTACTTCCCTCTTGCTGCTAAGACCTAACCACAATCTCACAATCTCTCCGCAACCCAACCATACGCGCCAACCCGTTTGACTAAGGCTGTCGAGCCCCACTGGTGCGTTAATATGCAGTTTCAGTGGCAACGGTTCCGTATGGCATACCACCTACTGCAAAACACAATATCTGCCCAACCACCCGTCATTCACGCAATATACACAGGAACGTAATGACTGTAAATACTATACAACCTATACAAATAAACCAATAGACTCTTCAAGTTTTCAAGAATTCTACGAAACCGTAGCATGGCGGCCTGTACACAGCTAGCTAGAATCTTTCCGTCTCAACCACAGCCAGTTGCTGCTCCTCTCTGCTGCTTCAGATAAGTTCTTTACTGTGCGACACAACTCTTGGCCACTGAATCCGACGTCTCTGAGGAACCGGGTTGTAGAGTGTGCCACAAAACCTCGACAACCCACTTCCACTGGATAAACCTGGACTCTCCATCCTCGCTGTTCTGCTTCAGTGGCCAGATGAGCATACCGCAGTTTCTTCCTCTCATATGCTTCATCTACCGCATCCTCCCATGGCACTGTTAACTCTATGAGTTGAACAATGCGTGCTGATCCAGACCACAAAACAATATCTGGTCGTAGGTTAGTGGTGGCAATCTCAGGTGGAAAAATAAGCCGTTGATCAAGATCAGCCAGCATTTTCCAGTCCCTAGCAGCTTCCAGTTGTCCTGGGCGAGAATTGGTGTTAGCACCTTTTCTTGGTGGTTGCTCGCCTGGGCGGAGGAATATTGTCTTCTCCGTGTAATGTTTTGCTAGAACAGGCGGCAACTTATTGGTCATACTACGCTTGCCTTCCAATGATGACCTAATAAGGAAACTGATCCTACTCTCTTCCATTGACCAAAGGTCTTGCCAGCCCATTTTGCGTTGTTCCACACTCTCCCATCTCATCCACTCTCCCTGCTTGGCCTGGGAAATGGCCTTTATACATCTCATCCTCTCCTCCTGCTTTCGCACCTCGTTGACTACCAGCTTCCTCCTTTGAGCTGGGCCTGCCTTGTGCCATTTAGGAGGAGCTAAACTGAGCCCAAAACCCCCTCTTCCATGCTGCACCTGTCCTACGATATCCCCAATTTGAAGGTCAGCCTTTGCCTCTACTACAGATTTCTTTGCTGACCACTTTCTACCAGTTTTTACCACAGGGGCTGCCTCCCTTACACATTTGTCACGTGACTCTGCTAAAGTCATTTCCAGTCTGACCTTGGCACACTTAAACTCCTCGGTTAAAGCAGAGACTGGCAGCTGCAATACTCCTTTACTATAAAGTCCCACTCTGCTGAGGCAGCGTGGAACTCCCAACCATTTCCTGATGTATGAACTTATTAACGCTTCCAGCTTTTCCACTGTTGTCAAAGAAACCTCGTACACAGTCAGTGGCCACAGCAACCTTGGCAGTAGACCAAACTGAAAACACCAGAGTTTTAGTTTGCCTGGTAGAGCACAGCTGTTTATGCTCTTCAACCCTTCCACTGCTTGTCTAACTTCTCCCACTCGAACTGTGTCCTTTAGATCCCCATCGTACCATCTCCCTAGACTCTTCACTGGCTTCTGAGAAACTGTTGGTATTGCCTCACCATTAATGAAGAATGTTTTATCTACTACCTTGCCTTTATTCTCATATATTTATATTTTTATTTTTTATTCTTATAATTTGTAGTATTATGTTTCTTGTTGTATTTGTATATGTCCACTGGAAGCCTCAGTACCAAAACAAATTCCTTGTGTGTGCAAGCAGACTTGGCAATAAAGCTCTTTCTGATTCTGATTCTGAATTATTGAGATGCTCCTTGATTTAGAGGGCTTAAATTGCATTTGTGCCCATTCAATATTATCTGTTAACTTTCCCAATAACCGATTAGTGCAGGCTACCGTTGTAGTTATGGTTGTCATGTCATCCATGTATGCTCTGATTGGTGGTAGTCGCATCCCAGAAGCCAAGCGCTCTCCTCCTACTACCCATTTTGATGCCCTAATGATTACTTCCATTGCCATGGTAAAAGCCAGTGGAGAAACGGTGCATCCTGCCATTATTCCAACCTCTAAGCATTGCCATGCGGTGCTGAATTCTGGAGTTGAGAAACTAAATTGCAAATCTCCAAAATAGGCTTTCACTAAATTTGTTATCGACATCGGTACCCTGAAAAAATCAAATGATGCCCAAAGAAGTTCATGTGGCACTGAACCATATGCATTAGCCAAATCCAGGAATGTCACATGGAGCTCCTTCCTCTCCTTTTTAGCTGATTGAATTCGTTGCCAGATAACACTGATGTGTTCTAAGCATCCTGAGAATCCTGGAATGCCCGCTTTTTGAACTGAAGTGTCAATGAAGCCATTCTTTACTAGGTAGGTTGACAATCTCTGAGCAATAATCCTGAAGAAAATCTTGCCTTCGACGTTTAATAGTGAAATAGGGCGAAACTGACTGATGCTTGTAGCATCTTTTTCTTTGGGTATAAAGACTCCACCTGCTCGGCGCCATGCTCTAGGTACAACCTGCTTTTCCCAAGCCACTTTCATCAATTTCCACAGAATTCATAGAACTCCTGAAGCACTCTTGTACACTCTGTACGGAACTCCATTAGGCCCTGGAGATGATGAAGCCCTTACCTTTCTCACAACCTGCTCTATCTCTTTCCACTTAGGTGCACATACCTCCATTTGGTATTCTGCTGGGTTGATAGGTGGTATGTCTGATGGAATTGACATAGGCTCATGCCTTTTTGCTTCTGTATGCGTTTCCTCCAGATATCTCTCTAGCTCAACCCTAGATGCTTATAAAGTGCCATTCTTCTCACTGGTGAATAACTTCTTTACGAATTTGAATGGATCTTTATAGAAATTAGCCCTCGCAAGCTTCTTTTTGTAGCGTTTCCGTAGGCGCTCAGCTCTGCGTAACGTTGCAAGCTTATCTTTTATGGCCCTTTGTAAGAGATTGAGTCCCTCCTTCTGACTTTGTTCCGCTCTTTTCCATTGCTTCCTCAGCTGTCTCCTTTCTCTAACTAACCCTTAAATTTTCTGCTGCCGTCTAGACATCCCAGGAGTAGTTTGTACTTTTTCCTTCCTTTTTTCCACACCAAACCTCTCACCTCCATATGCGTAAATGATGTCCCCAAAGTTATCCAGCTTCTTTTCAACTGTACCAGTTAATCTTTCCAATGCAAAGCATAGATCTGTGTTTACCGTTTCCCATGCAGTTTTCTCACAAGCTCTTGGCCATCTAACTCCAGGCCTATTGCCCGTTGAGGTTCTTTTCTCTCTTATGCTGGTTAGTCTGACTGGGTTCACAAGAATCAATGTGTTCATCACTAACTGCGCAAACCCTCCTCTCCTCTATGACAGGGGTGCTGATATCCTGCGAACTGTGGTTTGCTTCCTGTCGCTGGATTTCATTCGATTGACTTGACTGACTTCGTAAGAAGTACTGATCAATGCGAGGCCCTTGTCCCTTCTCCCTCAAGCATTTCATTTTCCCTTGATGAATCTTCAAACCCCTGACCGCTGTCGCCTTGCTCCAGCCACAGACACAAGCTTGGAGTTCAATGGCTTTGCTAACTGCAGAACCTGAACTAGTCTTTTGTGAAGTACTCTCCATACTCATATCCGTTTCCATTCCAAAGTCGTTAACCATGTTGTCCACCATTGAGTCATCTTCCGCCCCTGCTCTCGCAGACTCCAGGGGTATTTTCCTCTTTAATTTTTCAGAAGCCTTGGGCGGGTGTCTCCAGCATCCTGTAAACACAGAGCTGGATACTGCCGACAAGGGTAGCTAACCCTTACCAGCCCTATTGAGGTCTCTTTCCTCCTGTCAGCTGTCTCTCCAGGCTGTCACAAGGTCTTTCCCTTGTTGCCAGCAGCACTATTCACCGCAGTCACTGGACGTATCCAGATCTTCATGATTTCCATTACACGAGAGTAGATGTTAAAACTTCATGCTGATTTGTACTCGGCTTTCGCCAAGATAAGCACCAACTAAGACGTAGCTTTACAGTAACCTATGCTTCTCCATCCATTTACGCTTCTTTCCATCTGGTGACGTCAATCTCCTTCTGTCTGGTGTTAATAGCTGCAGTGTATTTGCGCGTCAACACACACAACGGCTGCAACCACAGTGCGGTCCCCCCATAACAACCCTCTGGATTGAGCAGAGTAGGGAACATCTCTAGGGTCTTCAAGTGGGCACCTTCCGTCCTCAGTGTTTCGTCGACTAGCCCACGACACCTCGAGAGGGCTCGACAGTGACTCTGGCATCCCAGAGTCACCCCCCTCCGTCCCCCACTCAACTCAGCCCAGCTTACTGACCTCTACTTCCCTCTTGCTGCTATGACCTAACCACAATCTCACAATCTATCCGCAACCCAACCATACGCGCCAACCCGTTTGACTAAGGCTGTCGAGCCCCACTGGTGCGTTAATATGCAGTTTCAGTGGCAACAGTTCCGTATGGCATACCACCTACCGCAAAACACAATATCTGCCCAACCACCCGTCATTCACGCAATATACACAGGAACGTAATGACTGTAAATACAACCTATACACATAAACCAACAGACTCTTCAAGTTTTCAAGAATTCTAAAAACATACTATACATTATACTATGAATCCTTTAAAAACAAAACACTCATAGATCACAGTATGCCATCATTTATGTGACATATGAATGGTGCATTTAAATTAATGTATTAATTATTGAAAGGCCGATGGTAGTGTTTACTTGTTAATGTTTAAATGCCAATTTGACATATAAATGAATTTATGAGTTTTTAGGTTTCCTATATGTTATAACAAACTCGTACTTCTATAAGTAAAGTTTACTATAAATCTGAAAGTCTTTTGGGGAGGGATCTGCATACCAACTTATCACAATCATTAAACTGGTTGATGTCAAAAAAAGAACAATAGGACAGGAAAATGATTTTCTTCGTAGAGATATATATTGAGAAAAGAACAATAGTAAAAACCCAAAACAAATTAACATACCATAATACAATAATACAAAGGCCACAACAAACAAAGTGTGTAATGTTGGATGCAATGAATAAGGAAATACTTGTATGCCACAGTCCATAGGTGAAAGAAGAACCCTTCTAGCTGATGTAGATGTACATAGTTATTGAATCCTTGGTAATAGTCCAGACCAGATTCAATACTCCACACAGCAATTCCAGACACAAGTAGAAAACAGTTCTTATCCTCTTCATTAATATCCCGTTTCAACGACCCAAGGCCAATGAGACATTATACAGGTAGATTACTCATTTCTATTCCCAACATGTACCATGTAGTAGGAAAAAGCATCATTGGTACAAAAAAGGGTAGGTAAAAGGAGTCCTTCTACAAACAAAATATTAAACATAATTATAAACCTCACCAACAATGGAATACAATTTATAAAGCACAGTCACCACTGAATATATATATATAAACGCATAAAACGGTAAGTTTCCCAATCAAGACATCAGTAAAGGTAAGGTTACCAGAGGGATTGAACTGAAGTGTCAATGAAGCCATTGATGGTTAATTTAGAAGGATGTCCTGTTACTTTATCCACTACAGTAAAAGACCTGGGTGTTATACTAGACCACAGCTTGTCTTTCGAAAATCATATTTCATATGTTACAAGAAAAGCCTTTTTCCACCTTAGAAACGTTGCTAAGCTACGTAACATGCTATCGGTTTCTGATGCAGAAAAGTTAGTTCATGCATTCATGACCTCGAGACTAGATTACTGTAATGCTTTATTAGCTGGCTGTCCTGCATCCTCAATAAACAAGCTACGGTTAGTGCAAAATGCAGCTGCTAGAGTTCTTACTAGGTCAAGAAAATATGATCATATAACACCAATTTTATCATCACTACACTGGTTACCAATTAAGTTCCGTATCGTTTACAAAGTATTACTACTGACTTATAAAGACCGGTTTAGCTCCTGTGTATTTAATGGACCTTCTATCCACTTACTTATCAGACCGTTACCATTTTGTCTGTTTAAATGGGGAAAAATTGAAGATGTTCGGATGACCAGCCACCCCTACCTTAGTCACCACCGTGAGGAGCGGACACCACGGGCACGCAACAGAGGGACACAGAAACAGAGGTAGTCTCAAAGGAGTAACAATCTTTATTGAACAATATAGCAATAAGCGGCAATTGAATAGACTTCAGTGTCCTCTAGATATCCTTCAGCTACGGGCAGACATGGATCGAGCGTCACAGTGCCCCTCGGACGGCGACTTCGGGACTCCGTTCACCAGCGACGCTGCCTACTTCTAGGCTCAGACAGTAAGTAAGGAGATAAGGATTCTTCTCGGTACAGAGTACGTTCGTCAGTGCACAATAGTGAAACAGTGGTTTATCAGCTTACTCTATCCGAGCTGCGGCACACTTCCAAACCCAGACGGTAAGTAGGACAGGTAAGAATTCTTCACAGTACAAAGTACTCTCTTCGGTTCACAGTAGTGAGACAGTGGTTTGAACGCTTACTACACCCGCAATGCTGCATGCTTCCAGTCTCAAATGGTAAGTAGAACAGGTGCGGATTCTTCACAATACAAAGTATTTTCGTCGATACACAGTAATGAGACAGTGGTTTAAAAGCTTCCTTCACCAGCGATGCTGCATACTTCCAGACTCAGACAGTAAGTAGAACAAGTAAGGATTCTTCACAGTACAAAGTACTCTCTTCGGTTCACAGTAGTGAGACAGTGGTTTAAAAGCTTCCTTCACCAGCGATGCTGCATACTTCCAGACTTAGACAGTAAGTAGAACAGGTACGGATTCTTCACAATACAAAGTATTTTCGTTGGTGCACAGTAATAAGACAGTGGTTTAAAAGCTTCCTTCACCAGCGGTGCTGCATACGTCCAGACTCAGACAGTAAGTAGAACAGGTAAGGATTCTTCACAATACAGAGTATTTTCGTCGGTGCACAGTAATGAGACAGTAGTTTAAAAGCTTCCTTCACCAGCGATGCTGCATACTTCCAGACTCAGACAGTAAGTAGAACAGGTAAGGATTCTTCACAATACAGAGTACTCTCTTCGGTTCACAGTAGTGAGACAATGGTTTAAAAGCTTACTTCACCAGCGATGCTGCATACTTCCAGACTCAGACAGTAAGTAGAACAGGTAAGGATTCTTCACAGTACAAAGTACTCTCTTCGGTTCACAGTAGTGAGACAATGGTTTAAAAGCTTACTTCACCAGCAATGCTGCATATTTCCAGACTCAGACAGTAAGTAGAACAAGTAAGGATTCTTCACAGTACAGGCTGCTTTTCAGCTCAGCTGTATCGCTCTAGGCTTCTGATGGAGAGCAGATATAGTAACAACTTTCCACAAACGTGAAAGCATGGGTTGGGGCCACCTTTCAGCAAAAGCACACCACACTCGTGTTCACTTCAATTCCACAGCCATTAATCAATGTGTATCAATAAGGCAAAAGCACTGCAATTCACTCACACGATAGGGCTGTTCAGAGGCCTCAATCCGTTTGTTACACTCACGTAGGGGATATTAAATCTTCCGTTCCTCCTCAACACACTCTGAAACACATAGCTTCTCCAACAGTCAGATCCACACTCACTGCATCCTCTTCAAGCTGTTTGAATGTTCGTAAGATGAAATCAATTCACTTATCTTTCTCTCTCTCTTCCCAGTGCAGGTTCGATCGATAACTCCGTCCAGCAGATCTCCCACAGACGATCACTCTAATCCAGCAAACTTCAATGGGCGGCTTCCACACCCAGACAATTTTCCCGAGGAAGCTTGTGTCCAACACTACGCTGAGGCCACCCGCTTCAACCCACTTCAACGAACCTCTTTCTCCTCCCTCTTCCGCTTCTCAACACTCTCTAAAGTGACCCTTTTATGTTTGGCTTGCAAAGCAGGAAGCCTGTGTGAACGCCGCTCCTCTCTCTCTCACACCTGTAGAGCATTAGTAAGTGACTGTTGCTTTGCCAATCTCGCATTTAGCCAAATTGATGGTCAAATTGGCTGCAGACAGTCGACAAAATAACTCTCGGATCTGCTGAACATGTTCTGGCCATGACGCACTATAAAGGACCACATCGTCCAAATAGGCCTCACAGCCAGACAACACTGTATTTATCAATCGCTGGAACGTTGCGGGAGCATTACGCATTCCAAAGGCCATAACGTGGTAATTCAGGAAGTCATCTGGGATAACAAATTCAGATATTTCTCTTGCACAACTTGTAAGGGGAATCTGCCAATAGCCTTTCAGCAAGTCAAACTTACTAACAAAACCCGCAGAACCCACCTGATCAATACAATCATCCAACCTGGGCAACGGGTAACAGTCGGGTCTAGTAACTGCATTAACCCGCCGATAGTCCGTACAAAACCGAAATGTACCATCAGGTTTTGCCACCAAGAGACATGGAGAACTCCATGAACTCATGCTAGGTTCCGCAATGTTATTTAAAAGCATGTACTGTACCTCCTTTAACAGCACGTTTCAAAGGATTTACTCTGTATGGATGTTGCTTTATCGGTTTAGCTGTTCCAACATCAATGTCATGCTCGATGACATGAGTTTGCTTAGGGACATCACTAAACAACTATGGAAATTGATGGACAATGTCCAAAATGTCAACCTTCTCAGAGTCTGTGAGGTGTGGGAGATTATTAGCTAAAACTGAAAGCATTTCAGTATTGTTAAGGCAACCCTCAATTAGAGCATGAGATGGATTATATTCGGTTTCATCATCCTCTTCCACCACAACAGACAACAGCACAGACTTATCACTCGTCGACCTCGACACATCCGACTCCAGCTCAGCTGGAAATGAGCCTAGGCAAGCAGGAGAAACACGCTCAAAATAAGGCTTCAACATATTAATGTGACAAAGACGCTTTTGCTGCCGTCGGTCTGGAGTGGCGATTACATAATCATGGTCGGAAACTTTATGCACCACCAGATATGGGCCACTAAAACGGGCTTGTAGGGCAGATCCAGGGATGGGAAGTAACATAAGTACTTTTTCGCCAACTTCAAAGTGTCGTTCTTTGGTTTTACGGTCATACCAGTTTTTCATCTTGTCTTGTGCTCTCTCAAGGTTTTCATGAGCTAACTCATGGGCTCTGTGTAGACGAGAATGAAAATTTGACACATAACTCAAGATGTCTTTTGCAGGAAATTCACCTAAAAACTGATCTTTCAATACAGCCAACGGACCTCGTGGAGTGTGTGCAAAAACAAGATCCGCGGGACTAAAACCAAGTGACTCCTGTCTCACCTCTCTACAGGCGAACAGCAGCCAGGGGATTGCATCTGCCCAGTCTTTACCAGTCTCAAGGCAATATGCACGCAACATGCCCTTCAGCGTTCAGCGATGATAACGTTCCAGTGTTCCCTGGCTTTCTGGATGATAGGCACTGGAAACATTATGTTGTATGCTAAGCTGTTTTAAAACACGAGTGAACACATGAGACATGAAATTCAATCCCCGATCAGTCTGGATGATTTTTGGCAGACCAACCACAGAGAAAAATTTTAGCAGCTCCTTTAACACCACTCTGGCAGAAATTCCTCGCAGAGGGATAGCCTCTGGAAAACGGGTAGCTGCACACATCATTGTTAAAAGATATTGGTATTCACTCATAGAACGCACAAGTTGACCCACAATATCAACAATGACATGATCAAATGGCGGGGCCACCACGGAAATGGGATACAGAGGGGCAGGTGGAATTTTCTGGTTGGGTTTACCAACCAGCTGACAGACCTTACAGGTTTTACAGAAACTAACTACATCCCGCTACAACTTTGGCCAGTAGAAGTGTTGACTTACAAAAAAAAGAGCACCCTCCTTTCCTAAACATAACACGAGTAATCGCGCATGCAGGAAAAACATCTGGATTTTTCTCTACACACTCATGGACGGCTGCCTTGCCAAGCACAGTAAAAACTTGAGGGAGAACTTCCGAACTCACTCGGTTCCACACATTACCTACCACCTGCTAAATCATTGCCCAAAATAAAGGACACACCAGGAATGGGCAGAGATTCACGAACACCAACCGCAACGCGGCCGGTAACTACACAAGATTTTAAAATGATTTGGTGAAGTGGAACCACCGTCAAACCCATCTCAAAGCCACAAACTAATACACTGGTGCTATTTTCCGTTATTTTCGACAAAGGGAAAATCCCTTTTAAGATGAATGATTGTGCAGCACCGGTATCACGCAAAATGCGTATGGGAATGAGATTTTCATCACCAGACAATGACACAAAACCATCACTAAGGAAAGGTTCATAGCCGGTTTTCACATCACTTGAAAATTCAGGACAGGGCGAAACAAAATGTGGAGACGCTTTAATCAACCCAAAGCCTTTCGCAGCTTGTTTTTTTCTCAGCACTGGACAGTCTGCCACCAAGTGCCCAGGCTTCTTACAATAAAAACAAGCCTGCTCTGGACTACTAGAAGAATGCACCGCAGCATAACTGGGCTTAGGAGATGAACCTACAGGCTTATATCTGTCTTTGAAGATATGGTGGGTCAAAACAAATTCATCCGCCAAGACAGCAGCTTCATGCAGAGAATTGACTTTATGTTCGTTAAGGTAAGTAGCTACAACATCGGGCAAGCAGTTTTTAAACTCCTCCACGAGAATCAAAGCTCGCAACTTTGCCTGACTGTCTACCTCACTTGACGAACACCATCGATCAAACAAAGCCTCTTTGTCACGAGCAAACTCGATATAAGTCTGATGTTCGGTTTTCTCACATCGGCGAAAACGCTGTCGGTAAGCTTCTGGGACTAGTTGGTAACAACTAAGAATAGCTGCCTCAACCACACCTTAGTCTTTACTTTGCTCAAGTGAAAGTGAAGAATACACTTCTTGTGCCCTACCAGTTAAAACTGACTGAATTAACAAAGTCCATACCTCTTTTGGCCAATTTAAAGTTTCTCAAAATGCGGAAAATATTTTTCTACGTCTTTCTCAATGAATGGTGGTATAAGCCTAATGTTTTTGCTCACATCAAAAGACCCAGTGTGAATGAGGTCAATATTTTCCTGTCTAGCTTTTAAATCCAAGCGTTTCATTTCCAATTCGTTCTCGGAAACTCTTAAACGCAACTCTTCTCTCTCATTGTCTAACTCTCTCTCCCGAATAGAAAGCTCTTTCAACCGGATAGAATCGCTCATATCAACAGGAGGCAAAACCCTCTTCTCTACCAAAACTGGTAGCAGGGCAGTTTTAATACTGTTTTTGAGGCGTGTATCGGAAGCGGACAGCTCAATTTCATAATAAGTAGCCAATTCCAAAAGTTGCTCTTTTTTAAGATTATTAAACGCCTGTGATCTTTTCTCTCTTTTTCTGTTAGTTTTGTGAGCATTTGTCTGTGCACCAATCTCAATCCAATAAAACGCATTTGGGTTGTAGCCACTGGCATTAAAAAGAAATCAGTTACAAATAATTACCATTTCCACACATGGGTTCCAGTAACTCTTCCACTGACTGGCATCCTTCCTTTGTATGGATATTGTCTGCCGAGGCTTCTGGGTCCATGTCCTCAAGAACACCCTCTCCCATCCCAGTTGGACTGCATTGTGTCGCATCTGCTTTATATATGTTAAGGCAAAAAAGGTACACTTACTGTATGAAGGATATGCATGACACGTAATTGCTGGAGTAAAAAATCCTACAGTATCATACAGGGAATATAAGTTACAACAATGAAAGGAATAGATTTATTCATTTCATAGTTTGTAAATGTAAACCACTGTAATGGGCAATCACAGTCTCCAAAATCATATTCTCCAGATAGTCCAATCATACTCCAATCATACTCTCCAGATAGTCTATGTAAAGACTATCTGGAGAGGTGCCTTAAAAATGGTGTTCCACTATAATTTTGATTCTGGAACAAAACACAAAAATCAGTTTGGGATGTTTATAATGGCCCTGCACATTATTGTAATATTTTTGTTACCTCATTATTCGCTCAGTGTTCAAAGAGCGAAATAGCATGCAGAAATACAACTGCCACTAGTAAGTCTAAATATGACTTACTAATTTCAAATGAAATCTGCTCAGCATCTTTCAAAATGGCATCTAATTGGTTTCTTCCATAAAAAGATGGCTTCCTTAGACCAAGGCCATTTGGCAGTCCAACTACCGTCAGGCCTCGGTTTAACAAGGCCTGGTAAGGGAGCCTTCCAAGACTTGAATATGCTCATGCATGCACACAATTTTTCAGTTTGACAATTCCGACTTCCCTACCAGTTTATAATCAGTGCATAGACTGTAAACATGTAATTCTTAAGATTGTATGCTATAGGTAAACAATTTAACAAGTTACTTAAAATGCCACTGATTCATGGAGTATTATATCATGGCATATTAGCTTATCAATATATGTAAATATTTATACATTTTTCACATTTGCCTAAGAAAAAGTTAGAAAATATGCTTGCTATATCTTTGATTGAAGAGGTCCTGCACTTTCTTAACCAGGTCATTGACTTGACCTTTGTTGCTGTGGGTGGTGCTGTCGGTAGTGCAAGAGGAATTGGCTGCAAACGTAAGGACAAACCATATCATTTATCTAACAGAGTCGTATTACGTATCTTTGCACTATTACAAGCCATTTGTGTAGTTTTTCATAAAAACAGTATCACCTTTGAAGTGCAGTGCAAAGTTGTTTGCTGTGTCTGTGGAGTCAAGGAAGTCAGCTGCCCCTTTGCTGCTGACTTCGTAGACCTCTAGGCCAGACTTTTGTCGGTCAAAAGATAAAATGGCCGTCTCAACACCCAACTCCTCAAGTTTGGACACCTTTACCATTTTCAGGTAAAAAAGAATATCAAATAAAAAAAACCAACATGCATACCAACATTCCAACATATACTGAAGAAACAGCTCATAACAGGGCATGGCAGTCTATATGAAAACACTTTTACTGGGTGAAAATATTGTGAGAAATAAGTGCTTAAGGAAATTACATTTACTATACATTAAGAGTCTAAATGATGTGCAGAAAAAATGTGAAGAATATAATTGGTGTGAATGCTGAATCATCAAAGATTCAAAATATGAACACAAACAGCCATTGTGTTCTGCTCCATTCGCACTTGTGGTTAATAATCCTTAAATCTACAACCACAATACCACTTATCAAATCAAATTAAAGGCAGGGTCCAGGTTTCTGGAAAAACAGCTTGAGCAAGCTAAATTTTGAAAATATACAATTCAGAAGTCCAAACCCCTTTCTTCAGACTTCGCCCCGAAACCACGCGTCCAGAGTACAGTAACATGCAATGCTTGGACCCGTCTGGGGGAGGGACCAATGCCAACTGTTTTTGATTGACATATGACCATTCAATCATTTCTTCATCCTTGTTAAATGACTGCTTGGTGTTTTTCAGTCCTGTATGTTCACCAGGTTACTAAATGTTGTTCTTTTGTGATAGATCATCTAATTAATTGGCCACAAACAGTTTTTGAAGTGGAATTAAATCAATATTGTAAAAATGTATTTTAAAAACATCATGGACCTTGCCTTTAAGCTCCCTTCTTTCCAACCCTGTAATTTCAGCTGGTTCAGATTTTTTTTTATTTTGAGCTCCCTCATTTCAATGCTAAGATCTTGCCCTTGTGCCCTCAGCGCTGCTGCTTCCTGTTTATATTTGTCTTTCTGCTTCTCCTCTAGTGTGGACCACCTGCCTTTTATATCCTTCATAGTCCCTGAAGAAAAATGAACGCACAGTAAACTTAACACTTTACAGTCTGCAGAAAATGTGTCTGACACCTCGGTTTGCCCTTGGATTGTGAAATCCACCTTTCAAACAATAATTTGTAAATACATCAACAAACAGACCAGTCTTATATCAATCTATGTAATTTCTACATGTAAAGTGCCTGCCAAATAGTATACTAAACATTAGTTTCATGACCCTTGTGAACCACTGATGAAAATTGACAACATGAAATTCTAATATGACAAACAGTCCCTCTCACCTTTCTTTCGGAGAACATCCCTGCAAAAAAGGTTGTATGGTGACAAATCCCGAGTGTAAAACTTTGGCTTTGAGGGCCGGCTCTCAGAACCTTTTTGGGATCTCTTGTAATTTCCAATCCAGTTCTGAAAGACAGTAAACAAAATTAATGACATGGGATTATAACCCGTTTATTCTCATGTCTCGGTTTGTGTTGGTCGGCCTCGAAAACAAAAAACACTCAAGTGTACAACTCTTAGCAAGTAACCCTTACTTGTATGACACGTTATCAAGACCGGTTGCTGCTACAGCTTGTAGTACCAAGGGCGAGCCAACACCTGTCATTCCCTCCTTATAGAAGGATTTAAGAGTGTTTCTCTGATCGTCCCTTATCTCTGTTCGCTCTTGTTAAGAAACAACAAAAAAGGTAGTCAGTAATAAACCAGTTATTTAAAAAAACATAATGCTGAGAGAAAGAGTGGATTTTGCACACCATACCAGTTTTCTTTTACACACTAGACCAGGGGTAGGCAAGTCCGGTCCTAGAGAGCCGCTGTCCTGCAGAGTTTGGCTCCAACACTGAAAAAGCCTCACCTGCCTATAGCCTTAGTAATCCTGAAGACATTGATTAGCTTGTTCAGGTGTGTTTGATTAGGGTTGGAACTAAATTCTGCAGGACAGCGGCTCTCTAGGACCGAACTTGCCTACCCCTGCACTAGACTTAGGCTTCTAGATTAGTAAATACAAGTACCTCTCTGAGCCATCTTCAACCTGGAATATAAATGGATATAAACTTGCCTTTACAAATATTTCACAATCAGCCCACTAAATCCATGCAGCTTGGTTAAAACCTTATTTACAATAATGCAATATGGACAAATTATAAACAAACTTACCACTGCAATCTTGGAAGTTTTTCCTAATCTGGGAATCAAAAGTTGTAAAATGATATGGACAAAGTCAAGTACAGAGACACATAAGCAGGAAAGCAGACAGATAGAAAGACCTGTGTATAGGTTTTATGTTTCAAGTTCAAGGTTAATTCAAGTAATGCATTTTTGTTAGCCTGTTGTTGTTGCTAGCTTACACCTGATATCACTATCACTATATACAGTAGGTATATACGAGCATGATATAGCCTGAATGAAGAGTTTGTATGAAGCAGATACAAAATATATGTACAGTGTAGTCATTACACCGAACGCCTTTAAGGCTAAAAGGTATAATTTACAGGAAACTCACGGTGTAATAAATCGTTTTCTCATCTAATAACTTTTTTTTAACTCATTAGTTAGCCATGGGGCAAGCTAAATTGTTAGTAATACTAACAGTTTTGTTTTGATTAAAAAAACAACAACGTTTTTGTAGTAAACTGTAATGCTAGCTTGACCAGTAAATGCAAATGAAAAAAAAAAAAATCAATAAAAACAATATCTGGTATTTCGTTTAAACTCTTATATGTTACCTTATTATAGATTTAATATAACAGTTTTTTAAAAATGTTTTTTTTTTAGCTCATAAACTAAATAGGAACAGTTGAAAATGTCTTAATTTTCTGTCATTTTACCTGAAAGTCGCTGGAGGTTTGAGGTCTGGCGGCGGACTGTATTCCGGGGGGACTGGATCGAGAGTCTTCCTGTATGATGCTGATCAGCGATGTGAATAGATGATAACAACCTACTGCACCTGCTAGGAGGCACAGCATGATGGCCATCAAGGCATTGTGAGAACCAAGCAACGGCTTAGGGAGCTATACTGGTGGCCTAAGATGGATTCACAGGTACAGTCCACAATTGCAACCTGCGTCACCTGCCAACTCAATGATAAAACTGCTAGAACCACACATGCACCACTTACCCCAGTTGACTATCCAGTAGGTCCGTGGCAGAAACTGGGCATCGATGTGGTGGGTCCTTTCGGCATTGGTCCTGTTAGTTGTAGATACGCTATCACATTGATTGACTAACATTCAAAATGGCCAGAGGTAGCTTTTGCACCTCATGTGACTGCATCTACCATTAATTATTTTCTGAGGTCAGTGTTCAGCCGAAGAGGGAATCCTCTGGAGGTTATTACTGACAATGGACCTCAGTTCAGACTATTCCTACACGAAAGAGATGTAAAGCACATCCGTACTTCTATATATCACCGGAAGGAAATGGAGCTGTGGAGCGCTGGAATAAGGTACTGAAGGAGGCTATTCTGACTGCAGAAAGGGAGAGAGCCCCTTGGACATCGTTCATTGTGGATTTTTGTGGAGAACAAAATTGACAATTCTTCCAAAGTGCAATGTGAATCCTGCTATAAAAAAAGCTGAAAACAAAAGTGATGCGAAATTAGAGGAAAATGAAAACATACCTGGATACAAAGCGCAAAACAAAGACTCCGGGGCTCAAGGAAGGCGACTTTGTACGGGTGAGAAAACCTGTGCATGTGAGAAAAGGGAAATCAAAATTCAGCAACCCTATGCAGAGTGTTAGAAGAAGGGGTCAAGAGACATTGTTAGACATTATTCTGTTTTCTAGTATAAGTTAAGAAATCTGGTAAGAAAACAATACGACTGAATATATTGTTTAGCAATGTTCATTGTAACTGCAGATGGAAACAAATTAAGTCGGGGGGAGATGTTGTGTTCTCTTATTACGTTGCTAATTGATAAATGTCCACTAGATGGAGATATTGTGCTAGATATGGAAGTAGGAAGGTGGAGAGGAAGTGGTTGTAAGTGGAGAGAATGAAAAAGTAAAGAGACCTGTTCGCTATTCTGTGTGCTCTCATTTATTTCATGTGAATACACAACAATACTCAGATTACATTCGAGGTTTCTTACGTTCTCTTGGCAGCACACCTTCATTCTGCCATTTATCTAACTCAGAGCCGATCCTGGCCTCTCTGGGGCCCTGAGCTAAATCCTGTTATGGGGCCGTCCTGACCCATGAGCCATTGCCACAGTTACACCTGACTCCCCAGTGCTCCCACTACAACCCGCCCTCCTTTAACTAGTACTGATGATAATGTAATTCCTGATATCAAGAATTCACATTTCAAATAGTACAAATTTAATTATTGATATCAAAAATGCATCCTGTGAATAAATAAAAGCGAAAATGGCTTGCCATAGCATGTCACTGTGTTTTAAATGCTAAAACCATTATACTTACTGATTATTTACTGAGGAATGTGCATCCATATTGACCAGTATTGACCACAACATTTTAAGTGCAATATAGCCTATAAATTAATAGTCAGTGTCAATACATCGCTTTCCATCTTGCTTTATTGCAGAGTTGTAACTAAACCTTGATAATGAGGAGTGTCATCACACCCGTACTGTACTGGTAATCACAGATGTGTTGCTGGAAAGTGCCCGTTTCGTTTCGTGCACGCGCATATAAACGCATGTTAACGCGCGACGCGGTTATCTTTCCCGAGCTGCGGTTTATAAATAAACACCGTTGCCCTGTCGTTTATCAAACGTAATAGTTGTATTTCACTCTCTCTTTTTTGTCAGGTACAGTACACAGAACACTTGCATTAGCAAACAAGACACAGACAGTAGTGATGTGTCGTTCATGAACGATTCGTTCATTTTGAACAAATCTTTAATATGACTCGGGACTACTGAGTTGTCTCAGAGAGTGATTCGTTCATTTTGTGTCGACCGCGCATGCGCATTGCGCAACATATGGGTTCTGAATCTGTACTGGAAACAGAAATGATTAGTTCATCTCTCTCGAGTCTTCGGGTTCGGGACGGCTCCGAGTCTTTCGTTCTTCCTGTCAGTCCATAGAGACTATGCTGTCCGTACCGGAAAGAGAATTGATTAGTTCATCTTTCGAGTCTCGAGTTCGGGTTCGGCCAGGTCCGAGTCTTTCGTTCTTCCTGTCAGTCCCATGGAGACTATGCTGTCCGTACCGGAAAGAGAATTGATTAGTTCATCTTTCGAGTCTCGAGTTCGGGTTCGGCCAGGTCCGAGTCTTTCGTTCTTCCTGTCAGTCCAATAGAGGCTATGCTGTCAGTACCGGAAAGAGAAATGATTAGTTCATTTTTTCGAGTCTTCGGGTTTGAGTCCTTCGTTCTTTTGTCACGTGACTTGTCACCGCATTGAATAGCCTACTAATTCACAACTTTTTTTACAAACAAGCACATAGTTAAGGTATTAAATATAATAGTACTTAATTAATGTATAGCCTAATATATAATAAAACACACCACAGATGCACAAGAAACATTTAGAAAAGAGAAGGACAAGGACAATAGGCTAATAAGATGGAACTTTTATTTTACAGATAATGTTTTGCACATATTTTGTATTTTAATTCCTAAATATAAAGCAATATACATTCAGACGCAGTCAATAATACGAATATAATGTTGTAGGCCTATTTGATGCAAGATACCAGCGGTCACGTGACAAAATAACGAAGGATTTAAAACCCGAACTCGAGACTCAAAGAAAATGAACTAATCATTTCTGTGTCCGGTACGGACAGCATAGCCTCTATGGACTGACAGGAAGAAGGAAAGACTCGAACACGGTCGAACCCGAACTCGAGACTCGAGAGATGAACTAATCATTTCTCTTTCCGGTACTGACAGCATAGTCTCTATGGATTGACAAGAAGAACGAAAGACTCGGACCCAGTCAAACCCGAACTCGAGACTCGAAAGATGAACTAATCATTTCTATTTCCGGCCTGCTGCATCACACACACGGCACGGTCGGCCCAGCAGACAGATCAGAGTCAGACACTGAGTCGACATAACGTCTCGAGACACAAGCTAACCTGATAAATATGAAGTTGCAAAGGAAAGAAGGTCTCGGATCAGGAGGTGAGGTGAACTAACAGAATCAGACTGCATTGCAATAGCCTGAACTTAAACCTAACAACTAATCAATTAATAAAACATTTCGGTTTCTTATAATTTGGCTTTGGCTGCATTACCCTATAGTTTATTTTTATTCTTTTTACAAATGTAATCAACATTTTCGTAAGTACTAGATGTGTTGGGATATTTAACATGCCATTTTAATTATATTATGCTGAAATGAACGAAATGAACGAAATGACTCGAAAAGATTCGTTCTTTTTGCTGAACGAGACTCAAAGATCCGAGTCAGTAAAATGATCCGAACTTCCCACTACTAACAGACAGATGTCACGGGGTAACCAGGGCCGGAACCTCTTTTTCATGGGAGTTGTTGCCATGGAGGAACACTTCCGGTGCAACACCGGGCCGGTTCCGGTGTCTCCCGAACGGGGCGGAAATGCAGCGAGAGCTGATCGGGCGAAATCATCGGCACGTGCGAGGAGAAAATCCCAAACGGTGATTGGGGCGTGAGAAGCATAAAAGAGGCGGACATGGGAATAGAGCGAGAGGGGGGTAGGAGGAAAGAAAAGAGAACAGCGCGAGACGCAGAACAGATGGAGGAGAAGGACTGAGGAGGGAGGAAGCAAGCAAGCAGGATTCTCACAGCTAAGTGGCCAACCTCCTTTGGCATAAATATTACATGAGGAACGATTATATCTCCATATTGCCTACGTGGAGATTATGGGAAAATAGATTCGGTTTTATGCCAGCGTATGAAGATTCCTTTTATCAAGGGTCCCTTTGAGCCCGAACACTGCCTTATCTAGTGCAAGGTTTGGAATGATTTGCGGTACGGAGTTGATATTTTCACGTGTGGAGTGAGTGTTTTGCAGTGTACACACGAGTGTGGGACCCCTGCGGATCGTTCGGGTGATCGAGTGGATAAATACCCTTGATGTAACGTTAACTGTTATAGTTTATGGAATCCAGCCCCTACATCAGAGCTGCTGAACTGAGTAAATCTCCTGTTGAATTGAGCCCATCTTCTGCCGTAATCCAGTCCTGTGAGTGCAAAATACAGAGTTAATGTTGAGATCTTTATCTGTTCTCTCGTCTGTGCTGAAGCACATCAGAGCTGCTGAACTGAGTCCACCTTCTGCCGTAGTCCAGCCCTGTGAGTACAACGTACAGAGTGGACACCTCCGTTTGTGTTGAAGCACATCTTTTGCTATAATCCAATTCTGTGGATAAGGAGTACAGAGCCAACGTGTGTTGGAGAGACACAGGAAGAGACTGCTTGATTTTAAAAGAGACATTCCCTTAAATAAAAGTTCAAATTGTATTTCCTGTTGTCTGGCCTCTTCTGTCTTGCTGGGTAGCTCCTCAAGGGGGTGTGGTAGTTCGGGGGGTTCGTTGGCTGGCTCAGCACCAGTAACCCCCTGGCCTGTGACACAGACCGAAAGATGCACTGGGTTACACAGATTTTTTTTTTTATTTTTTTTATTGCATTTCTTAGAAAATACAAAATCAATGCCATGGGGTAAATACAATTGAGAGTACAATTGCATGTTATAAATTCAGAAGAGTATCATGCAAGTGACACAGTGAGATAGTTTAAGAGCTTTGGAGTTGCTGGATGTACTGAGAGTGTCCAGGTAGGATTTAAGTTCCTTACAAAGAATAAAGTAGGGCTTAGCACCCTGAAATTTACATTTGTGTAAAATTTCGCAAGAAAAATAAATAGGTTTATCAAAAAATATTGGTCCTTTACATCTTTTCAAAGTTGTGCTGACCAAATAGAACATCTTTGTATGACAAAGAAAAACTCTGTAATGAAACTGTGCGAACAAAGATACAGAAATCCTTCCAGAAAAGACTTGTATATGTGCATTCCCAGAAGAGATGGGAAATAGATTTGTGTTCAGTATCACAAAAAGAACAAAGTGTCAATATCAGGAAACATCTTTTTCAAGTAAAGCTTCACAGGATAAAAAAGACTAAGTAATTTGTGAGACACATCCTTAACCTTATTGGTTATTAAATATTTAGAAGACAAAGTCCACACTTTCTTCCATGGAATATTGACAAACTGGCCGTTCCAGTACGACACAATGTATGGACGAGAGACAATCTCATTTTGAAATAGCTGTCTAATTCTTCTGTTCCGACTAGAAGAGTTAGATAAATATTTCCAATCATTGTATCAAAAGGATGATCTACTGATATAGACATCTGGGATCTAGCTGAGTCTCTAAGAAGAGTTATTGCTCCATAAGGGATGGCATCCATTACAATATTAAGTTCTCGAGGAGTGACAGGTATATTGTACTTGTTCAAAAACTCTGAATATGAATACAGGTATCCATCAGAATTGATTAATTGAGAAGCCAAAATAAAATTATTTTTAACCCAGTTTGGGAAAAACAACGACTTATTTTTATAAGTAATATCACAGTTATTCCAAATAAAGTACCAGTGAGGACTAAAATTGTGTTTATAAATTAGGTGCCAAGCCAAAAGCGCTTGTTTATGAAAATTTGACAATTTAAGGGGCAATTTGGTGATGTTGTAGTTACATAACAATAGAAAAGGGAGACCTCCCACCTTAGAGAAAACAAGACTAGGAAGAGTATTCCAGAAAGAATCAGGGTTTGTTAAGTACTGTTTTAACCAATTTATCTTGAAAGTATTATTTAAAGACGTAAAATCTAGAAAGTTTAGACCACCACACTCATAATTATTTATAACCACAGACTTTTTAACGTAATGCCTCTTATGCTTCCACAGAAAATCAAATAACATTCTATCAATATCTGCACATGCAGCTTTATCCACATATAAGGAGAGAGCTGGGTAAGTCATTCTTGAGATACCCTCAGCTTTAGCAATAAGAGTTCGTCCTCTCAGAGATAAATCTCTCTGTAACCATGAATTGAATTTCCTTTTAGCTTTCCCAACAACTGGGTCAAAGTTCAGTCTGCATCTGACTTTATCATCCTTACATATGGATATGCCCAGATAAGTCACCTGTGACTTAACTGGAATACCGTAAAGAGAGAGAGAAGGACAGGTTTTAACAGCTCACATTTATTAAGATTTAAGTTTAAACTGGAAGCTTTAGAGAAAAAATTAATGTGTTGGATTGCAATCGGAGTCTGTAATTCATTCTTTAAAAACAGAGTAGTGTCGTCAGCTAGCTGACTAATAAGTATATGTTTGTTGGAAATAGTAATACCTTGCAGATGGCTACTCAGAAGAAAGGAGGAAAGAAGTTGTGCAGCCACAAGAAATAAATAAGGGGATATAGGGCAACCCTGACGAACTCCTCTTGACAATTGAAATCTAGGCGAGGTAGTTACACAGAGAGATACTTAACTTTACTGTTCTCTGCTGACGTCACACTTGGAGAGGAGAGAACACAAGCAGTGTTGCCAGATTGGGACAGTGATTTCCAGCCCAAAAGCTCACCAAAACCCGCCCACTACAAGAAAAAATTATGTGATATAATTTCATTACCATGTCATTTAAGGTTGATGAGCACAATTTACATCTCCTTAAAACAAAATAACAATGATAAAATAAAATAAAAAATAAATAAATTTCCAGGAAAACAGATCAAAACAGGGCAATAATTAAGGAGAATTAGCCAATATGATTAAAATGTCCAGGTGGACACTGTCAAAACGGCAATCAAGAAATGAACCGATGACTTTAACCCTCGGAAGTACACATTGCAGAACATAACGCAGAATTTAGCAGTCAAAACGGATTTATAGTTGATTCAAACCTTTTTCAGCAGCTGCCAGGGACAAGTAGAGTGCATTCTGGATGGTGTAAAGTTGCAGATGTTTGGTTAGGCTAGCCGCTAGTGTACACATATGACATGGACAGGAATCGTCCCATATTTGATTTCAATTCAAGTCATTCAACTGTGCTCTCCTCTCAGAGTTATATTCACCATAGAGTGATCTCCTTCCACGTGTGCGTTTTTTAGAGTTGCTCACTACTGTACACTCTTTTGTATAGTAGGCTATGTCACTTTGCCTTAGCGATCACTTGAATATACAGCTACAACTTCTCGCGCTCAATCGCGTCTGCCTGCGGATCGCTGATTGGCTAAAAGTGCGTGCTCGTCGGTGATGTCAACACTAACGCCAGCTGACTCTGCATGAGCGTGTGTGTACAGTAATGTCATGATGACTGATTTTATGGACTACATGCACTTTAGTTTCGTTTTTTTTTAACCAATTAGACTTTAAAATGTAGATGTTTGAAAACCGCCGAAATGACCCCAAACCAGCCCAAATTTTGACCCTTTTTTACCCGCACAATCAAATTACAAAAACGCCCAATCTGGCAACACTGAACACAAGTCTGATCGCTGGTCCCGCAATTCTTTCTTCTCTCTTTTCGTGACCAGAAGGATATAGTTCCGCTTAATTTTCTCATAGATATTGTAAACTTTGATTGACGCGCTTTGACACGAAGCGGTACATATTTTCCTTATATCTTTATAAATGTAAATGGCTCTGGGATGTACAGAATTAACTCCCTGAAATCTCTGTGTAATGAGAACTAGATGTGCTACTTAAATGATTTCTGTACATTTTTTTAAATATAATGTTTTTATTAACATTTTAATAAATGTTATGTTATAATTTTAATTGTAAATACTCTACTATTGATATACAGATCCAAGATTTTATGATCTTCTTTGTGCCTAACTTAATATTCATGAGATTAAATAACCCACCCTAATAACTGCCTACCCTCCAATCTGTCTTTATTAAATTTTTTGCCAACACATAATCAAAAATCTTTAAATGATAACTGTTCAAAACTAGTGAGGTACCGATCTCTGTCATAATAACTGAGCTATTTATGAACTAGATGATTTAAGTTCGATTTTTCTCACCAACTCAGGTTTAGCAACTTTAGCTCAGATGCAGAAGTATTTTCATAGTTTTACTGTGCGTCATTTTACACCAGGGCTTAAAACGATTGTTTAAGTCAGAGAATCCTTGCATCAAAGTGTTTGATATTTCTACTTATAATATACAGTTTGTGACGGGAAACTGCAGTAACTCAAGGTGAGTGAGCTTTAGTCAGCTGAGCTGCTCCAGACTCACTTCCTCATCAACTAATGAAATGCTTTCTTGTATTGTAAGTAAATTGTAAAAACCTAAACATCAAGTAATTAATGAAACATGAATTTCTTGAAACTGTTATCATATTGAATTCTTTTTTTGGTGTACACATGCCCTATATGAGTAAATTACACTGTTTAATCATCGGTATTGGAGAATATACTTTTACTTTTTTAAATACTTTTAAAAATATCCAACATTTTAAGAGCCACAACTGAAATGTATTAGTTAACCATAAAATCATGTAGTTTACATATTTAGATGACCAAAAAATAATTACAGGGAGTATTGTTACACTTTTTACTTTTTAAAAAGTGTGTAGCGCTGAAACCTATTATAATTGTTGAGATTTACAAGGACCAGCATTCTCCCATAAAACTGATCAGGCGGACCAAACCGTAAGTCGTGTAGAGACTTAAAACTTTGAGGGCTGGTAGTACTAAATCATTCACTTATTCAGTGTTGAGTTGGTTCAGGTCATGTTCTCCTCAGTAAATCATCTCTACATGGACGTCTCTCTGTGCTCTCCTCTGACTTCCACTGGTTCTCTCTCATCAAAACAACATCAGCAAAGATCAACTGGAGCCTCAACAAATTGCATCAGGACAGTTTAATTCAAATGGGCGAGACATGCAAGTATCAAACTTAGTCTCATTATTCGATATACATTAAGTATCCTTACACCTTTTAAAGGACATGTTAGAACTAAACTGATGGTTTGCTCAAGGCTGTTGATCTGCTGAATTTCAAACAATGCTATAACTTCTTGCTTTCCTGTATTCTTCTTCAGCTCTCTTTCCCTTGGTAAACTGTATGCATGTATAAATGTGTATGTTAGAGTAGTTTAAATGTTTAGTCTAGTTAATAAAGTCTTGTTCATATCACACGTAAAGTTGTCCGTGTCTCAAGCTCATATCTGGAAGTCAGTAATCATATCGATCTTGACTACTTGCTCTTAGTAGTACTTGGTAAGAAAGACATTGCCCATGCCCCGGAAATGTACATTTCTATTAATTAATTAATAACCAATATTGAGGGTTCACAGAATGAACTGAGTAATTGGTTGTAATGTTAATGTAGCTACATCAAGTTAACCCGATTAACCAAATATTCATAATCAATTATAACAAGTTATGATTGGTTATTAATATTTCATAGATCTAATTGGCTACACATTGCATTATATGTTTTAAACTACAGTTCATAAAACTAGAGGATTATGGGAAATGTAGTCTGTGGATGTGTGGTGATTGGCCGGGCCTCTGATAGTTATCCTGGGCACTCTCACTGGTGATCGTTACAATTATATCATTAGTCAGGGTTAAAATGTTAAAAGGATTGAAAGCAGGTTATGACTATGTAAACCACAGATTTTTTCCATCATCATCATCATCATCATTATCATCAGTCAAATATGTTCAGAAGAATTGGAGTTTGTCAATAGGGTATATCAGAGTATACAGGCATACAGTATTATTGCAGTAAATGCCCATCACAGGAGTGTTGGGAGTAACGCGTTACAAAAGTAATGCATTACAGTAACACATTAATTTTTGCTGTAACGCAGTAGTGTAGGCATTACTAATCAATTTTCAGTAATATTTTACTATATTACATGTTCAGTTACGCTTGCGTTACAACACACTTTTAGTTCCCTTTCGTTGTCACTCCGAGTTACGTCGGATGACGACGAAATGGGGTTTCGCTTAGAAAGCCTATCAACTTCGAGTATTACAAAACGAGCCAATGGCAAAGAAATGCCATGGGTCTGCGGAATTTGCATGACGTAACTCCGCCCCACCTCGTGGGTATAAAAGGAGGAAGTCTGCAACAGCAGTTTATGTTTTCGCTTCGGAGCCAAGTTAATCCTTCGTTCCACAAGCCATCTCTGAACTGTCAGCTTTTACAGACGAGCGAGATTCTCTGGTGTTGGTGTGACGGCGATCTCCCGGCGAGTGCGCACTTCCTGCTTATCTGTGCTGTGGTTTGCCAGCGAGTGTGTTTCTCCCCGGGCGCTTCAACACTCTCAGAGTTTCTTTTCTCTCACAAAAAGAGCTTGCACGGGCACGTCTTTTTAAAGATGCACCGCCCGTGCACTTCTGGTTGCGGTAGACTGGTTGCCGACTCTGATGGGCACGAGCGCTGCATAGTGTGTTTGGGCTTTGATCACGCTAGAGCAGCGCTCGTGGATGAGTCATGTTCTCACTGCGGGAACATGACCATCGCAACACTACGATCGAGGCTCCATGATCTCGCAAGAGTGAGGGTCCCCTCATCCATACCCCGATCTAGTGTCTCCTCGAGAGGCCCTACTTCGGCTGGTGGCCAGGGTGATCTGAGGGTGACGGTTTGGAACAAAGCGCCGACTACACGTCCGTGCCCAGCCGCACCCTCTCCAGTGTTGCAACCCGCGAGTGTTCAGGGGATTTCCGCGGGTCCATCTCCTGATGCCCCGCGGATTTCCTTTGGCGCTCCAGAGGAGGACGCCATGTCTATCGCAGCATCACAAGGTGGGTCTGATTCTTTTGGAAGTGAAGACTCGGCACAGCTGCCACCTTCCGGTGTGCATACGGTTGCGTCCGAGTCTGATCCGGAGATGACGGCCATGCTTGCCCGGGCCGCCGCGAGCATCGGACTAGAGTGGTCCCCTCCACCCTGTCCTGAGCGCTCGCGGTTGGATGATTGGTACTTGGGTAAGGCCGCGGACCCCCGTCCGCGGCAAACCCCAATACCTTTCTTCCCGGATGTGCATGATGAGATCTCGAAGTCCTGGAAGACTCCCATGTCTTCCCGTGACCGCTCGTTGGTTTCATCCGCCTTTCCTCCCCTCGAGGAGGCGGCTGCCCGTGGGTACACTGGGCTCCCCCCGGTTGAACGCTCTGTTGCGATGCAGCTGTGTCCTCAGAGCGCTTCTTCTCGTGGTGAGCCTAAGCACCCATCCAAGGCCTGTAGGTACTCGTCTACATTAGTGGCGAAGTCCTACAGAGCGGCGGGACAGGCAGCCACCTCTCTGCATGCCATGGCCATTCTGCAGGTCTACCAGGCCCAGATGCTCAAGGACATGCACGAGGGGAGGGCGGACCCAGGGCTCTTCAATGAGCTGCGTGCCGCCACCGACCTCGCTCTCCGGGCGACGAAGGTGACCGCACGCTCCCTGGGTTTGGTGATGTCCACAGCCGTGGTCCAGGAGAGACACCTCTGGCTGAACCTCGCTGATATGCGGGATGCCGAGCGGTCCCGTCTGCTCGACACCCCCATATCACAGGCCGGCCTTTTCGGCGGTGCAGTCGAGGATTTCGCCCAACAGTTCTCGACTGCTCAGAAACAGACTGAGGCGATTAAGCACATTCTGCCCCGACGGCCCGCTGCTGCCTCCACCCAGCCGACCGGGCAGAATCCTCAGCCTGTTCGCCGCCGAGGGCGCCCTCCTGCGGTTCCCCCCCCTCCCGCCCGGCCCAAGCAGCAGCCTCCACCCGGGCCCGGTCGCGGAGGAAGCCGCAAGAAGGCGCCCCAGCCCTCTCCTGCCCCGCCCCCCGCTAAACGCCGGGCTAAGCGGCGCTCCTGAGACGGGCTGCTCAGGGATGACTCTCACTTCTCAGGAGATGGTAGCAGGACCACTCCTTCCCCCGGTGGAGGGCCGGGGGAGAATCTTTTGTTCTCCACTCCCCGCTGCTCACCCACGGGTGGGCAGCACCCTAATGTGGTTAAAGAAAGAAGTGACATGTTCATCCCTGAGCACACAGAGTTCTCGGACGACACGGTGCGCCGCCTCCGAGCCGTGCACCCCTCGTCCCCCTCTGTCCCAGAGCCGGATGACAGCACGCGCCGTCCCCGGACCGTGCAGCTCTCATCCCCCTCTGTCGCCAGCCCCCTGGCAGAGCAGACCCCCGTGGAACGTTCGTCCTTCCCTGGTCTCCTCTGTCAGGACGCGGTCAATGACTATGCCCCGACACTGGGCCGCTATGCCGTCCACGTCCGGGACAGTCATTCCGCCTCGCTGCCCCACCGACGGGAAGTCTGTGGTTCGCATGACCCCGCTGGTACAGTTCTTGGGAGCCTGGTTAGAGCTTCCCCACCTGTCCCGCTGGGTCGCCCGAACGATCAGGCTCGGCTACGCGATTCAGTTCGCGCGGTCTCCTCCCCGATTCAGGGGAGTTCGCTCCACTATGGTCGGTGGCAATGCCCCCATCATGAGAGCGGAGGTTGCTACCCTGCTGGCGAAGGGTGCGATCGAGACTGTCCCTCCAGCCGAAATGAGGTCCGGCTTCTACAGCCCGTACTTCATTGTCCCGAAGAAATCCGGTGGGTTACGGCCAATCCTGGACCTGCGCGTGCTGAACCGCTCCCTTCACAGGCTGCCGTTCAAGATGCTCACTGCCAAGCGCATTTTCGAATGTGTACGGCCCCAGGATTGGTTTGCAGCGATCGACCTGAAGGACGCCTACTTTCATGTCTCCATTCTCCCTCGACACAGGCCGTTTCTACGGTTTGCTTTCGAGGGGCAGGCATATCAGTACGCGGTTCTCCCATTCGGGTTAGCCCTGTCTCCTCGCGTCTTCCCGAAGGTCGTCGAGGCAGCCCTTGTTCCTCTTCGGGAACACGGGGTTCGCATCCTGAACTATCTCGACGACTGGCTGATTCTAGCTCACTCTCGGGATCAGGTTTGCGAACACAGGGACCTAGTGCTCCGGCACCTAGCCCGTCTGGGCCTTCGGGTCAACTGGGAGAAGAGCAAACTTTGCCCCGTGCAGAGGATCTCTTTTCTCGGTATGGAAATCGACTCGGTCGCCATGTCCACGCAGCTTACGAGCGAGCGCGCGCAGTCACTGCTGACTTGCCTGAGACAGTTCGAGGGCAAGAGTGCGGTTCCACTGAAACTTTTTCAGAGGCTCCTGGGGCATATGGCATCTGCAGCCGCGGCAACGCCGCTCGGATTGCTTCATATGAGACCGCTTCAGCTTTGGCTTCGCGACCGAGTCCCGAGGTGGGCATGGCAACACGGCACCCTCCGAGTACCAGTTACTCCGACCTGCCGTCAGACCTTCACCCCGTGGGCGGACCTCAGCTTTCTACGGGGCGGAGTGCCCCTGGAACGAGCTTCGCGGCATGTTGTTGTATCGACAGATGCCTCTTCCACGGGCTGGGGCGCCATGTGCAATGGACGTGCTGCCGCGGGCTCCTGGATAGGACCCCAGCGCCTATGGCACATCAATTGCCTCGAGTTGCTGGCTGTACGTCTTGCTCTGCGCCGCTTCCGGGCCGTGCTCAAGGGCCAGCACGTACTAGTCCGATCAGACAATACCGCCACTGTAGCGTACATCAACCGTCAAGGTGGTCTGCGCTCCCGCCGTATGTCGCAACTCGCCCGCCACCTCCTCTTATGGAGCCAGAAGCATCTGAGGTCGCTTCGTGCCATTTTTATCCCCGGAGCTCTGAACTGTGTAGCCGACGAGCTCTCACGGTTTCAACTCCTCCCGGGAGAATGGCGGCTCCATCCCCGGTCGGTTCAGCTGATTTGGGACCAGTTCGGGGACGCACAGATAGATCTGTTTGCCTCCCACGACTCGACCCATTGCACCCAGTATTATTCCCTGACCGAGGGCACGCTCGGCACGGATGCTCTGGCGCACAGCTGGCCGCAGGGCTGCAAGTATGCGTTTCCCCCAGTGAGCCTTCTTGCGCGGACCTTGCGCAAGGTCAGGGAGGACGAGGAGCAGGTCATGCTGGTTGCGCCGTACTGGCCCACCAGGACCTGGTTCTCCGAACTGGTTCTCCTCGCGACAGCACCTCCCTGGCCGATCCCTCTGAGGAAGGACCTACTTTCTCAGGGACGGGGCACCCTTTGGCACCCTCGGCCCGATCTTTGGAAACTCCACGTGTGGCTCCTGGACGGGACGAGGCAGGTTTGAGTACCCTACCACCACCGGTGGTGGCTACCATCACTTCCGCTAGAGCTTCGTCCACGAGACATCTCTATGCGTTGAAGTGGAACCTCTTCGTCAGCTGGTGCTCTTCTCACCGAGAAGACCCCCGGAGATGTTCGATTGGTGTCGTGCTTTCCTTCCTACAAGATGGGTTGGAGCGAAGGCTGTCTCCCTCCACCCTAAAGGTCTATGTCGCCGCCATTGCCGCACAGCATGACCTTGTTGAAGGTAAGTCTTTGGGGAAGCACGACCTGATCGTCAGGTTCCTGAGAGGAGCGAGGAGACTGAATCCTCCTCGCCCTCCTCTCGTTCCCTCTTGGGATCTCGCAGTGGTGCTAACTGCCCTGCGGAGTGCTCCCTTTGAGCCTTTGCAGTCAGTGGAGCTTAAGTTCCTGTCAATGAAGACAGCGCTCCTGGTTGCTCTGGCCTCCATCAAGAGGGTAGGGGACCTGCACGCATTCTCCGTTGACGAAGCGTGCCTGGAATTCGGGCCGGCTTACTCTCACGTGATCCTGAGACCCCGGCCTGGATATGTGCCCAAGGTTCCTACCACTCCCTTTCGGGACCAGGTGGTGAACCTGCAAGCGCTGCCCCCGGAGGAGGCAGACCCAGCCTTGGCACTGCTCTGTCCAGTACGCGCTCTTCGCGCCTATGTAGACAGGACGCGGTGTTTCAGGACCTCAGACCAGCTCTTTGTCTGTTATGGTGGGAAGCTGAAGGGAAAGGCTCTCTCCAAGCAAAGGTTGTCTCACTGGATAGTGGACGCCATTGCTTTGGCATACCAGCAGCAAGGTCGTCCATGCCCCCTTGGTGTGACTGCCCACTCCACCCGGAGTGTGGCGTCCTCTTGGGCTCTAGCGCATGGCGCCTCGCTAACAGACATCTGCAGAGCTGCAGGCTGGGCGACACCGAACACATTCGCCAGATTCTACAATCTCCGAGTGGAGCCTGTGTCCTCTCATGTACTCGCTTCAACTAGCTAGTACTGGACCCGCTCAGGTGTCTTCGCTTGCTCGCCATTCCACTCCACGGACTGGATACGTGCGATATTCCCCTCAGGTGAGCTTCTCCGAAAGCCCTGAGTTCCTCCAGCACTTCTGACGTCGCCGCCAGTGTCTATTGCCTGCGCGCCGGCTAGGTGCCTCCCGTGTGCATGGTCCCTCCCCTGAGCGACCCCCACATGTGTATTTCCACTGTAAGCTTCTTTCGAGCATGTGTCTTTCCCTTGGCAAGCCACTTTGCCACCCCTGGGGTTGAAATATTCCACCTGCGGCTGGACACCCCAGTGTTCTCCATATGCATCCTTCGGGTCATATGTGTATTCTCTAAGTCCCCCCCTCTGGGTTGGCAATAATTGCATATTTCCTCTAAAATTGTGGGATATGCTCCCCAGTGTACCTTGGTATTTCCTGTGCTAAATAGGAGTCCTTCGTCCGTGCTAGTCTCACGACAGGGATCTCAGATTTACGCAGGGCACTGGAAGACAGCTGAGAAGGTGGCGTGATTAGACTGGTAACCCCATTTCGTCGTCATCCGACGTAACTCGGAGTGACAACGAAAGGGAACGTCTCGGTTACGTATGTAACCCTCGTTCCCTGAGTAGGGAACGGAGACGTTACGTCTTCCTGCCACTTTCCGCTGTTCCGCGGGGATCGCCTGAGCTCAGTCTTGGCTCCTCAGCGAAGAAACATAAACTGCTGTTGCAGACTTCCTCCTTTTATACCCACGAGGTGGGGCGGAGTTACGTCATGCAAATTCCGCAGACCCATGGCATTTCTTTGCCATTGGCTCGTTTTGTAATACTCGAAGTTGATAGGCTTTCTAAGCGAAACCCCATTTCGTCGTCATCCGACGTAACGTCTCCGTTCCCTACTCAGGGAACGAGGGTTACATACGTAACCGAGACGTTTTAATTGTAAAAAAAACAACAACAAAAAAACACCAAGACTGCGAGACATTAAGAATTAAAAATGCAAGTAGGCTAAGTTACAAGCTACTCTCATTTGTTCTGTGTTTTCTTTCTAAAGAGTTAGGCTATGTTTAGGTGGTATTTTTCGTGTTTTCATCACGCAATCATTTTTGATGCGGTGGTGACGCGTTCACGTAACATGATGTAAGGAAAGCAACTAAAAGCTGTCACAAAGAACCGGCAAAAGCAATGATTATGAATATGTCATATATAGCAAGGAGACATTTTAATTGTTTATTAATAAAGATGAAGTTGACGTTGCTGACTCGCGATCTTCGCAGTATACTGCTGGAAAACCCAGCATAATGGATGCTGGTTATACCAGCAAGACCAGCATATGTTGTGTTTTGGTGCTGGTATGCTGGTGACCAGCATGGGATGCTGGAAACTGCTTGTGACCAGCATACCAGCACCAGCATCCCATGCTGGTCATAAGCAGTTTCCAGCATCCAATCATTAGCATCCCATGCTGATGACCAGCAAACAGGCAGCACCAGCATTGGATGCTGGTTACAAACATTGGAAACTACGCTGGTCAACAGTAATAGGTGTTAAGGATGGTAGCCTGTTCACCAGGGTGGAATGCTGGACAACTACAATGAATTTTGGTATGATGAAAATCATGAAATTACAAGCTTACATTAATATACGTTTATTTAATAATAACAAGTAAACATTAACACAATAATAATTAATTAACAAAAAACAACACTCTTCTGGCTCAACAAGCAAATTACAATAAAACACATTAACAACAATTTAACTTAAGTGCTTATCTTAAGTTTTTTGGGGTTTTTTTGTCCTGGTCTGCAACTCTGTCTTCTCCACATTCTTTCTGTCAAGTCACTCCTTGAAGCAGACTGAAAAGAAATGTACAGATGTATTAAAATGTATTACTCCATAACCCAGTACTTGGCATCCCACAAAGACCTTGTAGCTACTGCTACCTTTTAATGTCTGAAGTTTCTGGGGGGTTAAGGGCTGCCTGGTGGTTTTGGTTGTGGGGCATTCCTTCCCTGTGAGACTTCTTTCCCCCAGAGTCTTAGTGCCCCAGATAGCCACTGCCAACTCCTTCACAAATAAGGAATCCCAAATGCTGTTTTGGATCCTTGACCAGGCCTCTCTACGCACTCGAACATCTCCCCCCAAGTGAATCTGACAAAATTAAAAACAAAAATAATCAAGGTACTAGATTGTACATATGCATACAAAATTCATAAAAACTTCCATGCACACAGATGACATGGGCAATGCTGTACCTCATCTCCTTTTGAAGATAGAGAGGGTCCCACCTCATTCAAACAGCCAGACTCTGCATCTATATACAAAATAATGTAAATATACTCAATATACATATTTACCCACTTGCATTAGGGCCTATACTTTGGTAAATATGGACCATGATAGATTCCAGATATCTGTAAGTAATATATTTTTTGCACTTACTTTGTAAGGTCTCCTTTAGGCTTGGTGGTCTAGGATCTTTGACAATTAGAAAGAGAACAAACATATCACAAATATGATAGATGATGGAAAACATGACAACAAAGAATATACTTTGTAAACCCTCAAAGATCACACCTGAAGCACTCCAATAATACTCATAGTCTTCCCCAATCCCAAAGCAGTGTGCTGAAATTTGAATTTGCTATATGCACCACCCCTCCCAAGAAGACAAATCTTGGAGATCTCCTTAATAAACGGTCAGAAATCTCTGCCCCTTTACCGATCAGAGCGCGTGACACGGAGTAAAGCCTTGTTTATACTCGACGCGTCCGCACGAGAGCGAAGGTGCGTGCGGCAAAAATGATGGCATTGCGGTGTGGGCGGTCGTGCGCGTTGGGTGCGCAAGACCCCATTTCGCTTGGCGGTGTGCACGGCTTTTTTTGTAACAGCGCGTGATGCGCATTCCGAGGATGAACGACTTCAAGCCGAATCTGCCGAGCATGTACGTCTCACCGCACCAGTTTCCGTGTCTAAATTGCAAAGTTCATTGCAAAGTTTTTTTTGTTAAGGTTTAGTTTACTGTGTGTGATTTATTTAAAACAAAGCACGTTCATTGCAAAGTTTTTTTTTTGGGTTAAGGATTTGTTTACTGTGTGTGGCCCAGGAGGACCTATATCGGTCTTCCCTAAGGGCGCCGGTCCTTGAACGAGATTCTCTGTCACTCAATCATCTGAAGGGGTTTCTCGGTCAGTACAGTAACAACAAATAGCGCTGTTTTCATTTGTTTCAGACTATTTCTATTATTATTATTTTTATTAGACTATTATTTCTAGACTTATTTTACATTTGATAATTCAATTTACGTACCTAAGTTAGATTTTCCTAAAAAACATAATAAACTGCTTATTTCAATTGTATTTTTCTTCTATTGTATTTATCTATGCTTGTAATTTGTTTATAATTTTCTATGCAGATTCACTTTTGAATAGATTTCACTCCCCAATTGTGATACCAGATGAGATGTATATATAATAGATTTTGAATTGTACTATTTTTGTATTGCAGGTTGTAATAAAGACATTTAATTATAGATTTTTTAAAGATCTTGTAAATAACTTTGCTTAATATTAACATAAGTATTAGTAGTTAGGGATGGGACGATTACCGGTTTCACTATAAACCACGATAAAATGTACTGACGGTTAGTAATATCGTTTAAAATTCAATTATCATTAAAACCGTGTTTGATTATCGCGATTTTAATAACTCACTATAAATCCTGTCCAGCCAGCAGTCTGACCCAGCGCGCAATGTTGGGTTTTTTATTGGAGAAGGAATGGCGGAAGGCTGTGACCGTGTTTGGAAGATTTTTCAGCCTTTTAAGAGGACCAAATCTGAGGTGTGTTCATATTTTGGATTTTACAAAAATCCTGAGGGAAACTTAATCAAAAAAAGTTGCTGCGATGGGGGTAAACACTTCAAATCTGCCGAGTCGTCCTGTGACCATCACACACTGTTTTATAGCGAACACAAGGCAAATTAACTTTGATCTCAATGCTAAAACTACGTCTGGGAAATAATTGGGCGCAAAATGTTGTTTTGAGTTGAAATATTTTATCTCACTCACTTGACATAAACGTGTAGCTTCCGCGAAGAAAAGTTCGCAGCAAGTGACTGAGCCAAAGACGAACAAACAAGTTCAAACAACACTATTAAGAGTGACATTTAAGAGATAATAATGTATATTCATTGTACACTTATTACAGGGATTTTTTTTACCACATAATTACGGAGACATATTGAATTGAGATTAATGTTTTAAATCTTACCTGTTAAATCCATTTTGTACAGCGGACAAAACTCGTCCAGACAAGATGATCACAACAATATTATCAAACTCTGTAGACAATAAATCAACTCTGATTTCATTTTCAATACAATCAAAAACGGAGACGCAAGATGACAAGTTGTATTTGAATGAAATCTTAAGATAATAGATATTGTGAAATAAATGCATATGAAATTATTATGATGATTAAACAATAATGCAACCTTATTGTAGAGGTTTCACTTTCTTTTGATCAATATTTGTAAGTGACGTCACTGATTAAGAGTACAGTGCATTCTATTAGGTTAAATAAATTAGCTTACTTCTAATCACCCATTGACAAATTACCAGCAAAACAAAACTATCAAAAACTGTTCTCTAACGTTACACAAAGATGTGGTTAAAACCCCAAACTTTCATAAACAAGAGCTCCAGTCTGTAGAGTTAGCCTTAACTTACCTCTTCTGGAAACGGTAGAGATGCTGACGGACTTTTTCGAAGACACAAAACCATTTCTATAAAGTAAATATTCAACAGAAGCGTATCAGTTACACGTAAGAAAGGTGTCAGGAGCTTTTGTATGTATTATTTGTGTGATTCTTTTTTTTTACTAAACTTACCTGAAAGCAGTGAAAACAACAGCGAGAGACGCTAGTTTTGCTGTTTGTCAGTTGATGACCTTTCCTCGTTGCCATGCCATCTGCTCTCGCGCGCGCTCCAGTCTTTCAATATGACTCGAATGTTTACGCGTACGCGCATTAAAACACTTCAATGGCACGCAGCATAAAAATAAACATCTAGAATTAAAACATATAAAATAATGTAAAATATCATTCATATTAAATCATGAATTTAGTTTAAGAATTGAACACCTCTTTATTTTATTTGAAAACTTGCAATATTTTCATATTATCTTTTATATATAAAATAAAGATGTCCTGAAAGTGCTTTAAGTTGTAAATATGAAAGTAGTATTGATTATATAATAAAACATATAAAGTAGCTTTAGAAATGGTAAACAGTGTAAAAATAAAAGTATAGCCTACATTGCAAAAACTCACTTGATTAAAACCTTTACATTATCATTAATATATTTTCATGAATATATGTTCACATAGGTTTAAAAAACTGAGCTGAGAACATCTCGGTTACGTATGTAACCCTCATTCCCTGAGTAGGGAACGGAGACGTTACGTCGGATGACGGAGAATGGGGGTTTCGCCTAGAAAGCCTATCGACTTTGAGTATTACAAAACGAGCCTATGGCAATGAAATGCCATGGGTCTGCAGAATTTGCATAGCGTATCTCCGCCCCACCGCGTGGGTATAAAAGGAGAGACGCCGGCAAAGGCAGATCATGTCTTCGCTGAGGAGCCGAGACTGAACTCAGGCGTCTGCCCAGCGGTACAGCGGAAGTGGCAGGGAGACGTAACGTCTCCGCTCCCTACTCAGGGAATGAGGGTTACATACGTAACCGAGACGTTCCCTTTCGTAGTCACTCCGAGTTACGTCGGATGACGGAGAATGGGGGTCCCCATGTAATCACGCCACCTTCACAGCTGTCTTCCAGTGCCCTGCGGAAGTCTGATCCCCCTGTCGTGATACTGGCACGGACGAAGGAGACCTACTTAACACAGGAATACCAAGGTACACTGGGGAGCATATCTCAGAGGAAATATGCCGCAGCATGCCTACCCGTAGGGAGGACTTAAGAATACACATATGGCCGGAGGGTTACATATGGAGGAACACTGGAGTGACCAGCCCGTGGGGTGGCAACTTTCAACTCCAGGGGAGGCAAGGTGGCTTGCCGAGGGAAAGACACACACTCAAGGAGACTTACAGTGGAAATACACATGTGGGGGTTACTCAGGGAGGAACCATGCACACGGAGGCACCTAGCCGACGCACAGGCAATAGACACTGGCGCCAGCGTCAACAGTGCTGGAGAAACTCAGGGCTTCAGAGAGGAAGACTCACCTGAGGAGAATATCGCACGTATCCAGTCCGTGGAGTGGAATGGTGAGCAAGCGAAGACACCTGAACGGGTCCAGTACTAGCTGGTTGAAGCGAGTACATGAGAGGACACAGGCTCCACTCGGAGATTGTAGAATCTGGCGAATGTGTTCGGTGTCGCCCAGCCTGCAGCTCTACAGATGTCTGCCAGCGAGGCGCCATGCGCTAGAGCCCAAGAGGAAGCCACACTCCGGGTGGAGTGGGCAGTCACACCAAGGGGGCACGGTCGGCCTTGCCATTGGTAAGCCAAAGCAATGGTGTCCACTATCCAGTGAGACAACCTCTGCTTTAAGACAGCCTTTCCCTTCAGTCTCCCACCATAACAGACAAAGAGCTGGTCTGAGGTCCTGAAACACTGCGTCCTGTCTACGTAAGCGCAGAGAGCGCGTACTGGACAGAGCAGTGCCAAGGCTGGGTCTGCCTCCTCCAGGGGCAGCGCTTGCAGGTTCACCACCTGGTCCCGGAAGGGAGTGGTGGGAACCTTGGGCACATATCCAGGCCGGGGTCTCAGGATCACGTGAGAGTAAGCCGGCCCGAATTCCAGGCACGCTTCGTCAGCGGAGAATGCGTGCAGGTCCCCTACCCTCTTGATGGAGCCAGTGCAACCAGGAGCGCTGTCTTCATTGACAGGAACTTAAGCTCCACTGATTGCAGAGGCTCAAAGTGGGCCCTCTGCAGGGTATTTAACACCACTGAGAGGTCCCAAGAGGGAACGAGAGGAGGGCGAGGAGGATTCAGTCTCCTCGCTCCTCTCAGGAACCTGACGATCAGGTCGTGCTTCCCCAGAGACTTACCTTCAACTGCTTTGTGATATGTGGCGATAGCGGCCACATACACCTTCAGGGTGGAGGGAGACAGCCTTCGCTCCAGCCCATCTTGCAGGAAGGAAAGCACGACACTGATCGAGCATCTCCTGGGGTCTTCTCGGCGAGAAGAGCACCAGTTGACGAAGACGTTCCACTTCAACGCATAGAGATGTCTCGTGGACGATGCTCTAGCGGAAGTGATGGTAGCCGCCACCGCAGGGTGCCAAAGGGTGCCCCGTCTCTGAGAGAGGAGGTCCTCTCTCAGAGAAATTGGCCAAGGAGGTGCTGTCGCGAGGAGTACTAGTTCGGAGAACCAGGTCCTGGTGGGCCAGTACGGCGCAACCAGAAAGACCTGCTCCTCGTCCTCCTTGATCTTGCACAGAGTCCGTGCGAGAAGGCTCACTGGGGGAAACGCATATGCGTGAGGCCCCGCGGCCAGCTGTGCGCCAGTGCATCCGTGCCGAGCGTGCCCTCGGACAGGGAGTAATACTGGGCGCAATGGGATGAGTCGTGGGAGGCAAACAGGTCTACCTGTGCGTCCCCGAACTGGTCCCAAACCAGCTGGACCGACTGGGGATGGAGTCGCCATTCGCCGGTGATGGGACGAAACCGTGACAGCTCGTCAGCTGCAAGGTTCCGATCCCCCGGAATGTAGATAAAAAAGTTATGGAAGTATAAGTTTACTGTTAAGCAAACATACAAAACTAAACAGTTTTTTTTACACAAAATATATATTTTACTAAATAATTTGGTCTCTAAAATTGATAGAAAATCAAAGTCATATGTCTAACCAAGTTGTGTAAGAAAGGCACAAAGTCTCTTTTCCGGGACTGTTCTCTGCTGGTGTAATGACCTCTCGAACTCAACTTCAGTCTTTAGAACTAAAGCATCTTTTTAGTCAACACTTGACCCATTAATACTAACACTATTATATTTCTATTCTATCTATATTTTTGTATTTATTAAAAGAAAAGCTTGGTACTGTCAGGACTCTGGTTTGATCATCAGCCCTTCTGTTGTGTTTGTTTTTGTGTCTTAGTTGTCAGTTTCTCTCACTCTGTCATCACAACTGCACCTCATTCTAATCAGTGCTCCTTACCACACACACACACACACACACACACACACACACACACACACACACACACACACACACACACACACACACACGCACACACACACCTGTCTCACATTCTGCATTGATTTTCTCAACTACTTACGCTTCTCTCTTTCTTTGCTTCTCTGTCAGTGTCTTGGTTACCATCCGTTTCACTACTGTCCTAAAATATTGTTCTAGTTGTGTAAAGCCTACATGCCTTGTCTGTTTATTTAATCTTGTTTTTCTCCCTCTGATTTGTCTAGTCCCTGTTTTGGCTTGCTCACCCGGTTTTGACCCCTGCCTGCCCCTTGGATTTTGCCTGTCACACCCTTTGTTTGTTGGATTGGCTGCCATTTATATTTGTGTTTTTACTTTATTTTTTGGACTATAAATTGTGTGATTGCTAAATCTGCTCTTGGCTCCCTTTTTATCCCAGCACCCTTAACAGGTACATGTACTGGTCTATATGAGACTCATCAGCACTCACTTATTGTTGCCCTGTTGTTGGTTTAACTGCTTCTAATGAAATGTTTAGTGAACCTAAGAAATGTGTTATATATTATGGTATAAATATTTTAAATAATTTGCTGATCACTTTTCAAGAAATTAGACCTTGTTGAACTATTTTCTTAGACTGACATCAGAGTTGGTGAAGGAGTGTGCGTGTAAGTTTCACTTTATAGGAAACAGAAACACTCTTGAGAAACACAGGAACACAAATACTGAAACAGAGAAACTGTTCATTTATTAGCATGTAAGATGACATATTAATAGCATTATTGGATATGAACTGTTTTAGTTTGGACCCAGAGAACAGGGAACGATCTCTCAAAGTTATAAACTAACATTCTTACAGTAACATCTGGTCTTTCATAATGTTCTCAAAACATTAGCACAAAAACATTATTTATACATCGATCATGGAGCGTTTCTTTTCTAGTTGGATGTTCTTTAAAACATTTAAAAAAACTGGAGAAAACATTTAGAAATGCCATTTTCATAACTTAATGGGAACATTACAAGAACATGATTAGAACATATTTTTGTTAGCTGAGTTTGTGTTCAGAAGAAAGTGAACTGTTGAATAAGTCTGAATAAAGCAGACGCTGATCAGGGTTCTGAAATCAGACACTTTTTGACTAATTTGATCTCTCGCTCTTGTCATCGTTCAGTACCTGAAGGCATTGAGATGAACAACATTGTTATGCGTCATGATTTGCATCGTCATAACCTCAAAGTGTTGGGCTTTATCAGACTATAAATGTATAAATGTGCAGTCATTTACCAGCTTTTCACTTCGCCGTCAATACGATTACTAATGGATTATGTAGTTGCATGCAAACGTAGCCAGTGTAGAATCAAAGTCCAAATTGCTTTTTACTTCACTACAAAAAATATGACTTAATATCTTCAGTCATTTTGCTTCTCCAGTAAATGTATCTTGATTTAAGAATGTTTAGATATTTGTGCTGGAAAACAAGAAGAAAGTACCTAATGTTAACTAATAAAACCTTATTGTAAAGTGTTACCAACACTATTTATACATTGTTCATGGAACTTTTTTTTTTCGGAAACATTTTTGTTTGATATTCATCTAATGTTTATTTAAATGTTACTACTTTTTTTCAGATGCCAGACGTTCAGATGCCATATAACATGTAAGATCTGTTTAAGTTTCGTTTTCTCTCTGTTTGCCCTGTTCCTGTTTGCTTGTTCTTATTAGTTCCCTTTTAAAGGTTGCGTAAAAACGTGATTTGCCTGATTGTGTCGTGAATCACGTATGAAATCAGTCCTTGGTGGAACATCATCAACCACTTTCAGGCACTAAAACACTTCCTCCCAGACCTAAAAGATGAACTGAACTGAAAAAAATCAACGTTGATAACATGTTGTTTATGACAATTAAAAGTAATTTACATTAAAAATTTAAACTAAAAATATCAATATAGCTTTTTTTAAGCAGCACAAAAATTGCGTTTGTTACGCTGGCAATTTCGATGACGTCACTGGCATGGTAGGACCCGCGAAGGTATATAGGCAACAGCTGCAAGTCCTATATACACACATGAAAATGAGTAATTTTAATGTGAGGGACAGGCCAGTAGTATCTGACTACCACCACATGGAGGACGACCAGTTTCAGGCTCCACATACAGTACAGGATCGTTTGGGGGAAGTGTGTGGGCGCGGGCGCTGCCGGAGCATGGACACCGCACCGGAGTCGATCTGTTGCAGAGAGGGCAACCTGGAACATTTATTGATCGGTGAAAATGCATCACCATGCACCGTTCATTTCGGATGCTGTGTGGTGAGAGAGACGTGTTGGAGGAGGCTATGCTATCTCTAATGGATGTCCGAGCTGTGGAGCGCCGCATAAGTAGCTGGTATGTAACAGTGTATTTTACGAATTGGCGACTGGGCTAGGCTAGGCTAACTTATATCCTTTTCTCAGACTGTTTAGGTTAACAGCGTACCGGCAGTTCACTCTTTGGGCGAGGGGGCATTTGGGAAGGAGGAATAGGATTCCGTTCCCATCCTGTGCAGTGAACTACATCAGGAATCTTTTCCCCTCAGCCGAATATCAAGGATTCTAGTATACGTTGGACTTGTAGCTAAATAAAACATTTGATGTCAGACGCTTCATGTACTCATTGACATTTTCAACACATCTGTCTCTTGTACCTAGGATTAAACACTAGAAATCACGACTAGAATAATTTAGTTGACAAGACAGTGGGTAGAGAGAAGCTAGCTCTGCTAGTGCTGGTTGGCAACGGAGTAGCCTACCATGCCAGTGACGTAGTCGAATGTTGAAATCCAACATGGCGGCGCACGTGTAACAACAACAACATTTTCAACGTACCATTTTATCCCTTTTAACAAATTCTGCCATTTTAATAATTGTACCAATGAGAATAAATAAAATACATCTGTTATATCACATTTTTTCAAATTTCAGTTCAGTTCATCTTAAAGGCCATCATGTGCTGGTTTGTGCAGACACATTGGTGGCCTCTTACATAAACCATCAGGGGTGTCTGCGGTCGCGCCTCTTATACAAGCTGGCTCACCAGATCCTCCTGGACACTATGGTACAGACATGGCCGAGGCTACATCTGTACGTCCCTGATGTCCCGTCTCGCCATTGGACTGATTTCATACGTGCGTCACGACGCAATCACGCAGAGGCGTTCACACAGCGTTTCATACAGCATCTCATTCCCGTTTCAGGGAACCATTACATACATAACCAAGATGTTTTTTTGGCAACAGCTAACTGTGACAATTTGTTTTCTTCCAAACCATTAGATGGTTTAAAATAGAGCTTTTATGTTTTATATCATTTTAGAGCTTCTTATATCTGCGACATGGCTCAGTTAATTCTGAGGTAAGTTGATCTAATATTTAATGTTGTAGATTAATGTAGCTAAAATTCCCAACTTTGTTTTGTGGTCAATATTTTCTGTATGATTTTTGTTTTTCGCAAGGCAAGTTAAAACATAAAGTAAAACATATTGCTTTAGCCAAATTATTTGCATTACCAACTGGATAAAAAAGTCCTGCTAGTGAAGTTAAAGACACCTCAATACATTTGCATTTATATGATTTCTTAAAAAACAAACAAAAATGTATTTTTGAAAAATGTTTTGTTGCATCAATGTTCAATGAAAAGATATATATATATATATATATATATATATATATATATATATATATATATATTAATACTGTAAATCACACAACATGGGAGTGGGAAAAAGCAAATTTTTTCTAACGATGAGGCTTTAGCCCCACAGAAGATACAAAGATTGTGTTCTTTATTGCTTCAGATATATTTACAATCATTCATGTGGTTTTATCATTCAGGGCCCTCAGCCATCGATGGGCTTGTCAGTGGATAAAACGGAAGGCGTGTCCATGTGAGGTGCGCTTCTGGTCTGAGTCTTTCATTCTTTGTCACATGACAGCTGCACATGTACAGAAATAAGAGTTGATTCATTTACCTCTCCTTGTCACATGACTGCTTTATAAGCTCTGATGCTGCGTTTACGCCGTGTTGTAGTTACTGTAATTACGAGATGGTACCCGCGTTACACTCGCAGCTGTTCACAATCTCGGAATGATGCGTTTCTATAGACCTTATGTAGCCCCGCCCCTTTTCAGCGCTGCACTCATTGTCTTTTGTCTTCCGGTCTGTATTTTCACAGTGATCTTGCCTATTTATAAATGAACGGCTCATTTTAAAATCTTCGCGGTATACTGACATTTGTTAAGACATCTGCTCTAAACATTACAATCCTCATGATAACTTTACATTAAGTAAATCCAGTTCAAAAGCTAATTACTCCTGGACAGCTATCCCATAGAAATATACAGAGCGACCGCAAAAACGGAAGAAGACAATATTCCAAAGATGGCGGCGCCCTCGTTCCTCTGGCGCATAAGGTCTATAGCAACATTATCAAGGCAGTGGTGAATCTGCAGCAGTCAGGTGAAATAAGTTGGAGCTCTCAGAAAATTCAGAATCATAATTACGAGTTCTACGAGGATGTGATAATGTTTACTAGTTGGAATCTTGGAAGTACAGTAATTCCGACATGGGGTGAACACACCTAAAGCGGTGAACATACTGGCAGAGGAACGAACACAAACAAAATGAACACTAGCTGTTGAAACGTCAAGGATGATCTGCTACATGTACAGGTGCTGGTCATATAATTAGAATATCATCAAAAAGTTGATTTATTTCAGTAATTCCATTCAAAAAGTGAAATTTGGGTATTATATTCATTCATTACACACAGACTGATATATTTCAAATGTTTATTTCATTTAATTGTGATGATTAAAACTGACAACTAATGAAAATCCCAAATTCAGTATCTCCGAAAATTTGAATATTACTTAAGACCAATACAAAAAAAGGATTTTTTAGAAATGTTGGCCAACTGAAAAGTATGAACATGAAAAGTATGAGCATGTACAGCACTCAATACTTAGTTGGGGCTCCTTTTGCCTGAATTACTGCAGCAATGCGGTGTGGCATGGAGTCGATCAGTCTGTGGCACTGCTCAGGTGTTATGAGAGCCCAGGTTGCTCTGATAGTGGCCTTCAGCTTTTCTGCATTGTTGGGTCTGGCATATCGCATCTTCCTCTTCACAATACCCCATAGATTTTCTATAGGGTTAAGGTCAGGCGAGTTTGCTGGCCAATTAAGAACAGGGATACCATGGTCCTTAAACCAGGTACTGGTAGCTTTGGCACTGTGTGCAGGTGCCAAGTCCTGTTGGAAAATTAAATCTGCATCTCCATAAAGTTGGTCAGCAGCAGGAAGTATGAAGTGCTCTAAAACTTCCTGGTAGATGGCTGCGTTGACCTTGGACCTCAGAAAACACAGTGGTCCAACACCAGCAGATGACATGGCACCCCAAACCATCACTGACTGTGGAAACTTTACACTGGACTTCAAGCAACGTGGATCCTGTGCCTCTCCTCTCTTCCTCCAGACTCTGGGACCTTGATTTCCAAAGGAAATACTAAATTTACTTTCATCAGAGAACATAACTTTGGACCACTCAGCAGCAGTCCAGTCCTTTTTGTCTTTAGCCCAGGCGAGACGCTTCTGACGCTGTGTCTTGTTCAAGACTGGCTTGACACAAGGAATGCGAGAGCTGAAACCCATGTCTTGCATACGTCTGTGCGTGGTGGTTCTTGAAGCACTGACTCCAGCTGCAGTCCACTCTTTGTGAATCTCCCCCACATTTTTGAATGGGTTTTGTTTCACAATCCTCTCCAGGGTGCGGTTATCCCTATTGCTTGTACACTTTTTTCTACCACATCTTTTCCTTCCATTCGCCTCTCTATTAATGTGCTTGGACACAGAGCTCTGTGAACAGCTAGCCTCTTTAGCAATGACCTTTTGCGCCTTGCCCTCCTTGTGCAAGATGTCAATGGTCGTCTTTTGGACAGCTGTCAAGTCAGCAGTCTTCCCCATGATTGTGTAGCCTACAGAACTAGACTGAGAGACCATTTAAAGGCCTTTGCAGGTGTTTTGAGTTAATTAGCTGATTAGAGTGTGGCACCAGGTGTCTTCAATATTGAACCTTTTCACAATATTCTAATTTTCTGAGATACTGATTTTGGGGTTTTCATTAGTTGTCAGTTATAATCATCAAAATTAAAAGGATTTTATTTCAGGATAGCCCCTTGAGATGTAACATCTCATTTTCAAGGGGGTCCTGCATCTATATATACATGTACAGACACAAAAGACAACCACACAGCATCAACATAAGAAAAACACAGACACACATACAAAACATCAACTCGCTCACCTGCCCTTGACCCCACAAATAACATAGCACACTTAATAAAGTATATTAACCAAAATCAGCCAAATACATTAAACAACTAATGCGTCATTTATCAGTATGCCTTATACAAAATGTAACATGCAGTATAACGTCACAGCTCACACAGAAATGACAGAGAAAAAACAGAAAAGAAAAGATGTATACAACGATATGTTTTCTACATAGATCATTAAATGAAATACCATTGTGGTCCCTAATTACAAGAACATATAGTTTTAAGAAAAGAAAAAAGTGATGATTTGAATAAACCAATTGAAGAAATAGACCTCAAATAAAGAGGAAGGTTATTCCAGTCATGAGGGGCTTTATAATGAAATGCTCTCCTACCAGCTACAGAAAGTAACCTTGGAACCTTAAAAAATGTTGGACACTGGAGGTGTCTCAGTGAGTATGTTGAGCAATAGGGTATTAAATGCTGTTTAAGATATTCAGGACAATTGAAATGAACACATTTAAAGATAAATAGAATCCAGTGGTAGTCCCTTTGTTGTTTAGGTTGCAACCAGTTTAATGAATCATACATAAAACAATGGTGAGTTTTAAATGGACATTTCAATATAAATCTGCAAAAAGAGTTGAATACAACATTAATAGGTTTGAGATTGGACTCAAAGGTATTAGTGTAAACTATGTCTGCATAATCAATAATTGGTATTACCAGTTGAGAAATAATTTTTTTTCTAACTTGAATTGAAAAACAATTAATTGATCTGTACAGAGTGTTAAGACATCCGTATACTTTCCTAATTATATTATCAATGTGTATCTTAAAGGTAAGGTTGGAGTCGAGCCAAAGGCCCAAATATTTAAATTCCTCAACAATCTGCATAAGGGACCCATCTAAAAACTTTATTTCAAAACCTGAAGCACAACGACGATTTTGTATCATTGTATCGTAAAATACCATACAGCAGGACTTCTTCATGTTCAACAGAAGTTTATTATTGAACAACCACTGTTGTACTTTATCAAAGTCAGATTGAAGAGTTCTATGAACGTGCAACAAATCCCGATCCGAGGTGTAGACAACAGTATCATCAGCATAGAGCTCTAATTCACAATGAGAACAAACTTGTGCCAGGTCATTGATAAAGATTGAAAAAAGTAAGGGGCCTAAAGTTGAGCCTTGAGGAACACCTTTATCAACAATTAAGTAATCTGACTGGAATCCTTGATAAACAACACATTGACGTCTATTATGCAAATAAGAGTTGAACCAAAGCAGAGCATTTTTGTTCAAACCAATAGAGTAAAGCTTATCCAGTAGAAGATAATGGTCAACCATATCAAAGGCCTTTGAAAGATCAATGAAAGCAGCACCAATGAAATTACCTTTATCAAAACCCGAGAAGACATCATTTGTAAATTTTACGAGAGCAGTTGAAGTAGAAAAATTGGCTCTAAAGCCAGATTGATGTGGAGATAAGATATTGTAGTTATTAATGTACACAGTTAATTGATTAAAAATTAATTTCTCAAATATTTTAGCAACTACACAAATGATGGAAATCGGGCGATAATTATTCACATCCGATTGGTCTCCACCTTTAAAAAGAGGTGTCACTCTTGCAGCTTTCCAAATTTGTGGCACAGTACAAGTAGTTAGTGATAAGTTAAAAATATCTGCAAGAGGAAAGATCAATATGTGAGCAGCAATTTTGATAAACTTAGCTTCCAGCTCATCTGGTCCTGCACAACAATTTAATTTAAGGTCCTGTAATACATTAAAGACATCAGTAGGCATAATCTTTTTAAATGAAAAAGAGCCAGCAGGCATAGAAGAATAAGAAGACCATGCCAAACCATCAGAGCAAACAGATTTTGAACTACATAAAGACGAAAAATAATGATTAAAGGCATGAGCTATATGCAAAGGATCAGTTAAAGTGTCATTATCCTTGCATATTCGCTTCACAAATGTTTTTTTATTTTTGTTAAGAATGTTATTTAAATGATTCCAGAATTGCCTAGGGTTAATGAAATCGCGAGAGAAACAGTCTCTATAATAATTTGATTTGCCATTCCTAGTTTCAGTTTTACATTTATTCCTTAACTGCCTGTAAATTGACCCATCCAATTCACCTTTTGAGAGACGATATTTAACCCAAGCTTTATCTCTTTGTTTGAATAGTTGAAGTAAATTAGAATTCATCCATGGTAAATGCCTACCTTTGACCTTAATCGTTCTCACAGTATATCAGGCTGTGTGTAATGAATGAATATAATATCCACATTTCACTTTTTGATTCCAATTCTGGAATCATTTAAATAACATTCTTAACAAAAATAAAAAAACATTTGTGAAGCGAATATGCAAGGATAATGACACTTTAACTGATCCTTTGCATATAGCTCATGCCTTTAATCATTATTTTTCGTCTTTATGTAGTTCAAAATCTGTTTGCTCTGATGGTTTGGCATGGTCTTCTTATTCTTCTATGCAGATATGCTCACTGAATATAAACCCAACAGATCACTCAGATCATTAGGATCACATCAGCTAGAAATACCAAGGGTTCACTCTAAGCATGGCGAGTCCGCTTTTAGCTATTATGCCAGCCGCAGCTGGAACCAGCTTCCAGAAGAGATCAGATGTGCTCCTACAGTAGTAACATTCAAATCCAGACTCAAAACACATCTGTTTAACTGTGCATTTACTGAATGAGCACTGTACCACTGTTCGTCCAACTGTTTGTACTGTTATGCTTTTTAATTATTCTGATTTCTTTTGATTATTTCTGTATTTTATCTTTTATTCTAAACTGTTTTAATTATTCTGATTTCTTTTGATTATTTCTGTATTTTATCTTTTATTCTAAACTGTTTTAATTATTCTGATTTCTTTTGATTATTTTAATTTCTTCTATGTAAAGCACTTTGAATTACCATTGTGTATGAAATGTGCTATATAAATAAACCTGCCTGCCTGCCTGCCTGCCTGATTACTGAAATAAATCAACTTTTTGATAATATTCTAATTATATGACCAGCACCTGTATATCTTTACATCCCGGAACTGGATGTAAAGATATACAGGTGCTGGTCTAAATAATCCATCTTCAGTAATCATTTCTGGCACTAAATGTCCATCACAGAAGTGTTAATATGTGTGTTTCTCATGTGTTTCAGAATCAGAAATCAGAAAGAGCTTTATTGCCAAGTGTGCTTGCACACACAAGGAATTTGTTTTGGTACTGAGGCTTCCAGTGGACATATACGAATACAAATACAACAAGAAACATAATACTACAAATTATAAGAATAAAAAATAAAAATATAAATATATGAGAATAAAAGTATCACAGTTGGGTTTAGTCAGAATAGACATTTTCAGATTTACAGATTATGAACTATGAACATATTTACAGTGTTTTGAATATTATAAATAAAAAATCTACATACAAGTTAACCTGAGTTGTACGATATTGCACTAAACAGTGGGAGTATTGCACTTAAGGCATATGCCTTGTGAGGTGTGTTAACTGTTCAGAAGGGAAATGGCCTGTGGGAAGAAACTGTCCCTGTGCCGAGATGTTCTTGTGGCCAGTGATCTGATTCGCCGTCTTGACGGTAACCGTTCAAACAGGTGGTGTCCAGGGTGAGAGGAGTCTGTGATGATTTTACCTGCTCTCTTCCTCACTCTGGAAGAGTACAGGTCCTGGAGGGTTGGCAGGGGGGCACCAATGATCCTCTCCGCAGTCCGGACTGTCCGTTGTAGTTTCCTGATGTCTGATTTGGTAGCTGAACCAAACCAGACAGTGATGGAAGTGCATAAAACAGACTCAATAACGGCTGAGTAGAACTGAATCAGCAGCTCCTGTGGCAGGTTGAACTTCCTCAGCTGGCGAAGGAAGTACAGTCTCTGCTGGGCTTTTTTCACAATGGAGTCAATGTGATTGTCCCACTTCAGGTGCTGAGAGATGATAGTGCCCAGGAACCTGAATGACTCCACTGCTTCCACAGTGCTGTTCATGATGGTGAGTGGGGGGAGTGCTGGGCTGTTTCTCCTGAAGTCCACGATCATCTCCACTGTTTTGAGCGTGTTCAGCTCAAGGTTGTTGTAACTGCACCAGACAGCCAGCTGTTCAACCTCCAGTCTGTAAGCAGACTCGTCACCGTTTTGGATGAGACCGATGACAGTGGTGTCGTCTGCAAATTTCAGGAGCTTGACAGAGGGGTCTTTAGAAGTGCAGTCATTAGTGTACAGGGAGAAGAGCAGTGGGGAGAGAACGCACCCTTGGGGGGCGCCAGTGCTGGTGATGAGAGTCCTGGATGTGTGTTTCCCCAGTCTCACTCGCTGCTGCCGGTCCGTCAGGAAGCTGGAGATCCACTGAGAGATCGAGGATGGTATGGAGAGCTGGGTCAGTTTGGCTGTGAGAAGACCAGGCATGATGGTATTGAAGGCCGAACTGAAGTCCACAAATAAGATCCTTGCATAAGTCCCTGGTCTGTCGAGATGTTGCAGGATATAATGCAGTCCCATGTTGACTGCATCATCCACAGACCTGTTTGCTCTGTAAGCAAACTGAAAGGGATCCAGCAGGGGTCCAGTGATGTCCAACACCAACACCAGTCACCAACACCAGCCAACACCAGTCTTTCAAACGACTTCATGACCACAGACGTGAGAGCGACAGGTCTGTAGTCATTAAGTCCAGTGATTTTGGGTTTTTTGGGGACAGGAATGATAGTGGAGCGTTTGAAGCAGCAGGGAACTTCACACTGCTCCAATGATCTATTGAAGATCTGTGTGAAGACCGGGGCCAGTTGGTCAGCGCAGGCTTTTAAACAAGCAGATGAGATGCCGTCTGGGCCTGAGGCTTTCCTAGTCTTCTGTTTTTTGAAGACTCGGCTCACGTCCTCCACACAAACCTTAAGCTCAGGTTGGATGGCAGGAGGGGGGAGTAATGGAAGTGCAGGAGGTGATGGTGAATGTGTGAAGTGCAGGTCAGAGCCGGTGTGTGGTGTGAATGAGGGTTTTTCAAACCTGCAATAAAATGAATTTAAATCGTCAGCCAGGTGTTGATTGTCCACAGGTCGGGGGGATGGTGACTTGTAGTTGGTGATGTTCCTTAGGCCATTCCAGACTGATGATGGGTCGTTGGATGAAAACTGTTTTTTCAGTTTTTCAGAGTAGCTTCTTTTAGCAACTCTGATCTGCTTTGTCAGTCTGTTTCTGGCCTGGTTATACAAGATTTTATCCCCACTTCTGTAGGCATCCTCTTTGGCATGACGAAGGTGTTTGAGTTTCCCAGTAAACCATGGTTTATCATTAGTAAATGATAAGAATGTCCTGGTAGGAATGCATGTATCCTCACAGAAACTTATATATGATGTTACAGTATCTGTGAGCTCATCCAGATCGTTGGTAGCAGCTTCAAAAACAGTCCAATCAGTGCAATCAAAGCAGGCCTGTAGATCCTGTTCTGCTTCATTAGTCCATCTTTTTACAGTTCTTATTACAGGTTTAGCCGATTTCAGTTTCTGCCTGTAGGTCGGTATAAGATGAACCAAACAGTGATCAGAGAGCCCCAAAGCTGCTCGTGAAACGGAGTGATACGCATTTTTTATTGTGGTGTAACAGTGGTCCAGTATATTACTGTCTCTGGTGGGACATGTAACGTGCTCTCTGTATTTTGGTAGTTCGCGGGAAAGATTTGCTTTGTTAAAATCCCCAAGAATGATTAAAAGAGAGTCAGGATACCTTTGTTCTGTTTCAGCTATTTGTTCAGCCAGCTGTTGTAGCGCCGCGCTCACGCACGCGTCTGGAGGGATGTAAACATTCACGAGAATGAAAGAGGAAAACTCCCGAGGCGAGTAGAAAGGTTTACAGTTTATGAAATGTGCCTCTAAATTAGGAGAGCACATCTTCTTCAGTGTTGTTACATCTGAACACCAACTTTCGTTAATGTAGAAACACAATCCACCACCTCTCGTTTTCCCCGTTAGCTCCGCGATGCGATCCGCTCTGAACAGCTGGAAGCCCGGCAGATGTATTGCGTTGTCCGGTATGGCTTCACTCAGCCAGGTTTCAGTGAAGCACAGAGCAGCAGAGTTTAAAAAATCCTTGTTAGTGCGTGTGAGGAGAAGAAGTTCGTCCATTTTGTTAGGAAGGGATCGGAGGTTTGCAAGATGAATACTGGGGAGTGCAGTGCGCAGGCCGCGCTCGCGGAGTTTAACCAGCGCGCCTGCACGCTTCCCGCGTTTGCGTCTGACCGCGCGTTTGAACAACAACGCTGCCCCACCGACGAGAATGTCCAGCAAGACGTCCGAATAATCAAAAACTGTAGAAAAGTTATCTGGTGTGTGTTTCCTAATGTCCAGTAGTTCGTCTTTGGTGAAACTGATAGGAAAAGAATGACTAAACGCAAAACAAACGAACAAAAACAACACAATAGCTGGAGAGCGACACACCGTGGCAGCCATGCGCGGCGCCATCTTGCATCCTGCGCCATCTTTGTATTCTTGTATCACAATTGCACTACATTAAATCAATGACAATTCAGCTAGGGTTTTGTCATCCAACACTTAATTTTGTAAAATGGTATGTTTAATAATTTCTCGAAATTTGAACCAGGGGTTTCAAACTGTGTAATATAGTTAAAAACTAACATTAAATAATTTAGGCTAATGAAAAATGTGGTAAGCTACACACATGTATGTATGTAAACCATTGCTTTCATTAGGGGTTCAAGCACGAAGTGCTGAAACCCTATTGTAATTGAACTGATTTTTATTATTATTAGGGGTTCAAGCACGCTAGTGCTGAAACCCTATTGTAATTGTTAGGATTTTTATTATTATTATTATTATTATTATTATTCCGCCCTACAACGCATCGTGCAGCCCAAACCGTAAGTGCTAGAGACTTGAAACTTGGCCAGATGGTAGGCCTCAATTTGGGGAGAACCTATCAGAGTATGACCCCGATTGGCCCATAGGTGGTGCTACAGCAACCAAAAGTACTAAATCGCTCATAACTCCTAGACCGTTTGACTTATAATCAAGGTTTTTACACCACTGTGATCCTTGGCTCAAGACGGAAATGGGCGTGGCAAAATACAGTCCAAAGCCTATAAATCCTAAATGAAAACTCAAAACTGAAAAAAAAAATTGGTGGGCATATGTGACATAACATAATAAACAAGCATGCCAACTTTTATGGAGATCGGACGATAGGTGGCGCTATAACTGTTAAAAAGCTTTGTAAACCATGTATTTCCTATGGTAAATTGCCTGTATTGGCTGTAAATGGTCTTTTCCATCTATTATGTCAGTGGTTAAATGCTTGCTAAATAAAACTTAATGTCTTTAATGCTTATGTGCTTAAAGGCCTTAAATGCTTGAACCCCGCTAAATGCTGCTTGCAGCTTTAATTATTATTATGATTGTTATCACATGCCATCTATTTGATTGTATAGATTATACTGACCTCTTGCTGCATTTCCTTTGAGTAATTCAGACCAAGGATATTTAAATTCCACAACCATTTAACTCCATCACAGTGGTGATAATTCTGTTTGAATATAAATTAAGTTTAAAAGAGAGAGTTGAAAGAGTTGAATATGATCAATACATCAATCTTGTTAACATCAGTCTTGTTATTCTGAGATTTATGAATTCTTACAGTTTGAAATCAATAAAAAAAAATAATGTCAAAGTCAGTTAGAATAATCAAATGTAACAATTTATTATGTCAGGTAAATGTATAATTAAATTGTCATAATCAGTTCAAAGATAAACATCAAATACTCCAGAATAAAGAGGAGAAATGTTAAACCGACATTAGGAAATGCATGAAGCTGGGAGTCTCGGTGAATTAGAGTCTAATTAGAGTTTTTCTGCTTTTTCCCGCGTTTTGCAAAGAAGAAATGTGCTTGCTTTTTTCCCCACAATGAAGGACTAAGCTTTTTAATAAAATGAAGAACTGCTGTTGTTGTTAACCAGATGAGAATTTGATAATTAAACTAAGTTTAACTTGAGTTTTGCGGTTCTCTGAGTGTTCAAGATTACAGACAGCTGCCTTGACAAAAATGGAAGCTGAAAAACTGGAATGACTGAAGAGGAAGTGGGGCGCCTTCAGCTCCCCTCCTAAAAGAGGAAGTTGACACGACTGAGGGGTCAACATGGAAAGACTGAGACAGTGCAGGAAAAGGGGACACTTGATTTCACTTGAGACTTTTCACTTTAAAGACAATTTTGCCATGCATTATGCAATTTTATGGCAGGGTGAAAACTTGAGGGTTTTAAAATTCTAATGCAGGCATCATAGGTGCTAAAACAATTTTATAGTTGCAATAGTTGTTCTCTAATAAGAGAAAATGGGTGATAAGTTACTTTGCCTGGACTAGGTCAGAATAGATAATTGGGTAAACTTCTATAGCGATGAATGAATGACTAGCATTAAATATATTTTAGATGTTACCATTTGCTAAAAAGAAAAACATTCAAAAGGAGATTGATTTTGGGAAACAATTTAATTTCTGGATTATTATTACTTGAAGAGCTTTAACCAAATGTCCAACATATAACTAAAGATCTTAATGTTTTAATGAAGCCCAGATCATGAATTAAAACAAGTTATGTAGGGGGCACAAAGTTAAAACTTAGAGCAAGATCAATGTGACTTGTCCCAAACAGGTTAAATTTAAACTAAAAATTAATCTAAACAGTTTAGACATTTTAGTCAAATAGAGTAATTGCTCATAAAGAAAAATTCTGAAAAGCTTTCTTCACAATGAAGTTACAGATTATAATGATCTGGATCAATGGATCCATTATGAACTATTCCGCATTGCCAAAAATTAGAGGCAGGATAAGTTATGTCCATCAGTTAATTCTGGAAAATAGGATGGTAGGAAGATTAGTTAAAGCCCATGGTGCAGGTTAAACACCACTGTCGATTAATGAGTACATAAAGCAGTCAAGATATGTATATAAAGTTAGAAATGCCTCCAAAATGGTGTTAAAGTCCAGTTTTTGTAGTTTTTGGTAAGTGACGGTTATTTTTTACGCAACTCGGCGATGACGTCACATGAGGTATAGCATCGAGTGAAAGTCAACGTTTTCTTTATATCTAGTGACAGTGATTATGTTGTTGGCTCAGATAAGTACCCTAAACTTAGTCAGAAGATCTAGAAATAGAAGGTATATTATGCTAGCTATGGGCTAGCTTGACAGTCCCACATGTGAACCCCTAGTGTTTATTTCTAAGCTTTTACCTCTTTCTCCAGTGAAAATGTTGTTTGCAAACGTAGCCGACGCTGAGTAGGCTGGTCATGTCTTCAGTGTGATTATTGTTGATTGTGCCAACTACTTTTCCTCATGATTGATTGTCATTGACACCATCAGGCTTACCGGGAGAGGGAGTGAGTAGTAAGCGTCTGTGTCGCTGCCTGAATCCGTTTGTGCTACACATAGCATACTCACACTTCAGGCAGGAATTTACCATGACGATGATAAATTAAAATACAAAAACTACCGAAAACACTGACTCACGACCGCTCTTACTGAATTCCAAAATATCACCAAAAAGTTACCAACCAACTAACCTTGAATACCAACCTACTCAGCACTGAGCTGACGCAAATGGTCAATCAGCAGTATCTGCCTGTTAAAGGCCTAATAGATCAATGTGATTCAAAAGATAGCAAAAGATGACACTTAAACTTGACTCAAGGTCTACTAAAATTAAAAGGCAATGTACTATTCAGTAAAGAGCAGGTATGGAAAATTCATTTGAAGAATTAAAAATCGAGATAGTGGTCGTGATGATTACGACCAGAGAGGGGAAATGTGATGGATTTTTAAGAGATAAGAAAGTAAACGGTCTTTTGGAACTAATCATGTTTCTGACTCTAATTATCTAACCTTATGATAAACTTTCACCTGACTTCCCCTTTGGGTCTAATATTATGACTAACTTTTACCTGACTTCCCCTTTTAGGCATCCTAACATTTGAACCAAATGTACTGAAAAGGAGGATCGATTGCTCCTGTCTGCCTCGCTGCCTGCTGTGCTGTGAGTTTTGTCTGCTTCCAGGCTGTAAGCTCAGTCTAAGCCTCGTATTAGCTTCGTATTTCTTTCAGTTTTGAACCATCATTTACTATAATTTCTAATTGTTTATACTACTAATTACAGCTTACTTAACATTCGCTAGCTTCCGTTATTCTTAGCACGACACACTAGTAACTCGCTAGTCTGTTAACGCGTCACCCGTGCGCTCAGTTTATTTAATTATTTTTCGCTCGCGCGCCCGCGCCTCTGAGTTCATAAAAGTCCAGGGGCCTGTACCATGATGGTAGTTGAACAAACTCAGGGTTACAGGATTAGTTTAGAGTTGACAAAACCAAACCAATCCAACCAGGCTTTGTTGGTACCATGATGCTGATCATCAACTTTCTCTGTCAACTCAGGCTTTGATCCTGAGTGTAGGAGTTTAAGTGTGACATCAGTAGCGAACAGCCAATCACATGCTGAGAAAGAGTGAAACTGAGATTAATTTCTCGCGAGAAAAGCAGCGCAATTCACTCATTAAATAAAAGTATTAAAATAGTAAGAATTTAAACAAATTTACACAGCAAGAAGAAAACAGCTGTCTATGAAAGAGGACAACTAAAAGAAAAAGTCTCGCTACTGTATATCAGTGCAAGTAAACGTTCTGAAGTTATTTTATACAGCTGATAAAGGTATAGAGAGAATTGAACATTTAAGCTCACATGTAGTCATTTTATAGCTTCATCTATTGATGCTAAAGCGTATTTATATTACCTTTATATATTTATTCATTTAAACTGCGTAATAATAATTGATGAACTAAAATTGTACATGTGTGATTGATAAAGGGTATAATAATTACATAAATAATATTGAAATTATACAAATTTATTATTCTAAATAAGCATCACTAAAAACCAGACGATTTTGTCTTTAAAAATCATTTGCTATGTAGTGACCTTTAATTTGGAGTAGAAACAGGTGGAGTGACTTTATCACATCAGTCATGTGACACTTTGCTCACAGCTGATTGGTCTAAGTTCGGTTTGCAACCTCTTACCTGGAACATAACCTTCCCCGGACCAGGTTAGCCGTGGAGCGTAAGTTACTATGGCGATGAACACAGCTAAAAGCCAAACCACGTTCATGGTCCCTAAAACCCAGGGTTGACGCAAAATAAACTGAAACATAGCTGGCTAGCCACCTAAACCGGCTTCATGGTATAGGCCCCAGGTGAGTAAGAATCAGTCAACAAACACGGTGAGTAATGTCTTGTCCTGTTATTGTCACCTGCACTTCATGACACATGTTTAGTATAGCCTTCCCCGTCGGCAATATAGTATATATATGTGATAAATGCAAGGAAACTGTCAGGCTGACCGAGAAGATTTCAGAAGTCAAGTCAAGTCAAGTCATCCTCATTTATATAGCGCTTTTCTAAATGATCATTTGTTATTAAATTAGGGGCCGCTAAGACGACACCGTTCTCTCTAAACAGACTTTAAACGTGAACCTGTGATAGACGCTGATGGCGTTCACATGCGCATTAAGAATTGATTCTATAGTTATGTGCGTTTGAATATGTGCGCAGGTTTGTAATTCCTTACAAACCATGCCTAAACAAACTACTTGTCTTGTCTATAAATTTTGATTCAGAATTTTATTTTATCTTATCACTTCGGGTAGGTACGCGAACCGAAAAATTCCACAACGCTTTATCTGTAGAGTGCTATAGGGATCCTCCATAGGGAGAGGCTAGTTGGCACTTTAGCACTGCATTGTCATCGGGTCCAGGCGAAGGTCCTTCGTCAGATCTGGAAACGGCCTGGATCCGGCAGGCTGCGGGAAAACCTCTGGATAAACAAAGACACTAAAATTAGCGTAGATGCCATTCTTCTTATGATGTAACAAGTACATCAAGATTTAAGGGAAGTGTTCCCAGTTCCGGCTGACCTAATCTAAGCAGCCTAATATTGAATTATAGAAGTCTATAGTGTGTTATGTGAATGCTAGGTCAAAGAGATGTGTTTTTAGTCTAGCTTTGAACTGACAGACTGTGTCTGCTTCTCGGACAATGTTAGGAAGATTGTTCCAAAGTTTTGGTGCTAAATAGGAAAAGGATCTACCGCCAGCAGTCGATTTAGATATTCTAGGTATTATCAACTGGCCAGAACTTCAAGATCGCAATAGACGTGAAGGAATATAATGCGTTAAGAGCTCGCTCAAGTACTGGGGAGCTAAACCATTTAGTGCTTTGTAAGTAATCAGCAATATTTTAAAATTTATACGATGTTTAATAGAGAGCCAATGCAGTGTTGACAGAACCGGGCTAATATGGTCATACTTCCTGGTTCTGGTAAGAACTCTAGCGGCTGCGTTTTGAACTAGCTGTAGTTTGTTTATTAAGCGTGCAGGGCAACCACCTAGCAGAGCATTACAATAATCTAGCCTTGATGTCATGAACGCATGAACTAATTGTTCCGCATTTGTCAATGAGAGCATATGACATAATTTAGATATATTTTTAAGATGGAAAAATGCGGTTTTACAGACACTAGACACGTGACTTTCAAATGAAAGATTGGTATCAAAGAGCACACCCAGGTTCCTCACTGACGACGAAGACTTAACAGAGGTTATTGCATTCTAGGTTATTGCATGTGGAAAATTTTTGTCCAATAATTAGAATCTCTGTTTTTTCAGAATTTAGTAGTAGGAAATTACTAGTCATCCAATTTTTTATATCAACTATACATTCCGATAATTTTGTGAATTGGTGAGTTTCGTTAGGTTTGGAAGAAATATAGAGCTGAGTATCATCAGCATAACAGTGAAAGCTAATTCCATGTTTCCTAATGATATATCCTAAAGGTAGCATGTACAGAGTGAAAAGCAGCGGTCCTAGTACTGAGCCTTGTGGTACGCCATACTGAACTTGTGATCGATAAGACATCTCTTCATTTACTGCTACAAACTGATAGCGGTCAGATAAATATGATTTAAACCATGCTAATGCAATTCCACTAATGCCAACCTAGTTTTCTAGTCTATTTAAGAGAATGTTGTGGTCAGTGGTGTCAAATGCAGCACTAAGATCGAGTAACACTAATAGAGAGATACAACCACGATCGGATGATAAGAGCAAATCATTTGTGACTCTAATGAGAGCTGTCTCAGTGCTATGGTGCGGTCTAAATCCTGACTGGAAATCCTCGCAGATATAATTTCTTTCAAGAAAGGAACACAGCTGTGAGGATACTGCTTTTTCTAATATCTTTGATAGAAAAGGTAGATTTGAGATCGGCCTGTAATTGACTAATTCTGTAGGATCAAGTTGCGTTTTTTTAAGAAGCGGTTTAATCATATCCAGCTTAAAGGTTTTTGGTACGTATCCTAGAGACAAAGACCTAGATCTAGCAGCTTTTAAAGCCTCTCTGTAAGCAATCGAGCTCTCCTTCCATGCAATCCGAAATACCTCTAGTTTTGTTTTCTTCCAGTTGCGCTCCATTTTTCTGGCTGCTCTCTTAAGGGCCCGGGTGTGCTCGTTGTACCACGGCGTTGGACTATTTTCTTTAATCTTCTTTAAGCGCAATGGAGCAACTGTGTCTAAAGTGCTGGAAAGAAGGGAGTTAAAAGTTTCTGTAGCAATATCAAGTTCTTCTAAGCTATCTGGGATGCTGAGATGATGAAACTGATTAGGAAGATTATTGATAAAGCAATCTTTAGTGGCAGAAGTGATAGGTCTAACATACTTGTAACACGGAGTTGGCTTTGCAGCCTTGGCTAAATGTAATTTACATGAGACTAGATAATGATCTGAGATGTCGTCGCTCTGCTGCAGAATTTCAACAGCATCAACATTGATTCCATGTGATAATACAGTATTAGATCTAGAGTATGATTACGACAATGAGTAGGTCCTGACACGTGTTGTCTAACTCCAATAGAGTTAAGAATGTCTTTAAATGCCAATCCCATTGCATCTTTTCCATTATCTACATGTATATTAAAATCACCAACAATTAGGACTTTATCTGCAGTCAATACTAATTCTGATAGAAAGTCAGCAAATTCTTTGATAAAATCTTTATGGTGCCCTGGTGGCCTGTATACAGTTGCCAGCAGAATTCTCAAACTTCAAATCAAATCAAATCAAATCCTTTTATTGTCACACTACCATATACACAAGTGCAACAGTGGGTGAAATTCTTGGGTGCAATTCCGAGCAACATAGCAGTCGTGACATGATGGACGTGTGACAGTTTACAGTAAACATACGAATTACTCAAAGTACCATATACATTATAAAAACAATAAATAATATACAATATACAATATACAACAATATACAGAATACAAAATACAAAAAGGTATTTATACATACTATAGATACATATATTGGTGAAATATGTATGTAGTTTACAGTATGTTATGTTGTGCTGTGTTGACAGTTAGACTGTTATGGTTGTTGATCATGAGGGATCAAGAGTTTAGAAGTCTAATTGCATGGGGGAAGAAGCTGTTCCGGAGTCGGCTGGTGTGTGTGCTGATGCTGCGGTACCGCCGGCCTGATGGTAGCAGTGAGAGCAGCCCATGGCTCGGGTGGCTAGAGTCTCCGATGATCCTCCGAGCTTTCTTCACACACCGCCTGGCATATATATCCTGGAGGGAGGGAAGCTCACCTCCGATGATGCGGCTGGCAGTGCGCACCACCCTTCGCAGGTCTTTGCGGTTGCGGCAGGTAGTGTTGCCATACCAGGCAGTGATGCAGCCAGTCAGGATGCTCTCGACGGTGCCGGTGTAGAACTGTGTGAGGATGCGGCGGTTCATTCCGAACTTCCTCAGCCGTCTTAGGAAGAAGAGGCGCTGATGAGCCTTCTTCACGACGGCCTCAGTGTGGACGGACCATGTGAGTTCCTCTGTGATGTGGACACCGAGGAACTTGAAGCTGTTGACTCTCTCCACCGGTGCTCCATTGATGGTGATGGGGCTGTGTTCTCTGTCGTTCTTCCTGAAGTCGACCACTAGCTCCTTGGTTTTGCTGATGTTGAGGGAGAGGTTGTTTTCCTGACACCAGTGTGTCAGAGTGAGCACCTCCTCTCTGTAGGCCTTTTCATCGTTGTCGGTGATCAGACCTACGACCGTCGTATCATCAGCAAACTTGATGATTTTGTTGGAGCTGTGAGTTGCCACGCAGTCGCTTGTGTACAAGGAGTACAAGAGTGGGCTGAGAACACAGCCCTGTGGGGCTCCAGTGTTGAGAGTCAGTGATGAAGAGATGTTGCTGCCCATTCTGACCACCTGGCGTCTGTTTGACAGGAAGTCCAGGATCCAGCTGCACAGCAAGCTGTTTAAGCCCAGAGCCCGGAGTTTCACATCAAGCAAGGTGGTAAATGGTGTTAAATGCTGGTGTTAAATGCTGAGCTGTAGTCTACAAACAGCATTCTCACATATGTGTTCCTCTTTTCCAGGTGGGAGAGAGCAGTGTGTATTGTAGATGCAATAGCATCATCAGTGGAGCGGTTATTGCGGTAAGCAAACTGCAGTGGGTCAAGTGAGGGAGGTAGAACAGAGCAGATGTAATCCCTGACTAGTCTCTCAAAGCATTTACTGATGATGGGGGTCAGAGCAACAGGACGCCAGTCATTTAAGCAGGTGATGTTTGACTGCTTTGATACAGGGACAATGGTGGACGTTTTAAAGCATGTGGGGACTACAGACAGGGAGAGGGACAGATTGAAAATGTCCGTAAAAACACCAGCCAGTTGGTTCGCGCACACTCTAATGACACGCCCCGGTATGCCGTCTGGACCCGCGGCTTTACGAATGTTCACCCGACGGAAAGATCGGGTTACATCCGCTACAGAGACGGAGAATGTACTAACCTCTGTAGCTTCAGCCGTGGGCACTCTCACCGCGAGGGGGGTGTTAGTTCCCTCAAAACGAGCATAAAAAGTGTTTAGCTCATCTGGGAGAGAGGCAGCGTTGTTTACAAGGGATTTTGTATTCCCTATGTAGTCCGTGATGGTGTTAATTCCCTTCAACATGCTTCTAGAGTCGGTGGTGTTAAACTGTTCTTCAGTCTTGTCCCTATATTGGCGTTTTGCTGCTCTGATAGTTTTTCGGAGGGCATAACTTGCTTGTTTATGCTCCTCCGCGCTCCCGGAATTAAAAGCTGAGGTGCGTGCATTGAGTGTTGCACGAACATCGCTGTTAATCCATGGTTTCTGGTTCGGGTACATCCGTATTGTTTTGGTCGGAACAACGTCTTCTACGCACTTCCTGATGAAACAGGTTACGCTATCAGCATAAGCCTCGATGTCGTCATCAGAGGCCGACCAGAACATCTCCCAGTCCGCGTGATCAAAACAGTCCTGTAGCGTAGAGTCTGATTGGTCCGACCAGCACTGGATCGATCTGAGGGCGGGTGTTTCCTGTTTCAGTTTCTGCCTGTAAGCGGGCAGAAGGAGGACGGAAGAGTGGTCCGATTTGCCAAACGGTGGCCGTGGGAGGGATTTGTAGCCATCCCGGAAAGGGGAGTAGCAATGATCCAAAACCCGGTCTCCTCGTGTGTTAAAGTTTATGTGTTGGTGGTATTTTGGTGCTATTTTCTTAAAGTTAGCTTTGTTAAAGTCCCCAGACACAATGAATGCGGTCTCTGGGTGCGCGATTTCCTGCTCGCTTATTCCCCCATACAGTTCCTTTAGTGCCCGGTCTATGTCGGCTTGTGGGGGAATGTACACAGCCGTGATAATGACCGCTGTGAATTCCCTCGGTAGCCAGAATGGTCGACACAGAAGCAAGAGAAATTCCAGATCAGGAGAGCAGAAAGACTTGATAGAATGTACGTTCCTCTGATCACACCAGGATTTGTTAATCAAAAAACATACACCTCCGCCTCTGCTTTTACCTGAGAGGTCTTTAACTCGGTCCGCTCGATGCACGTAGAACCCCGCGGTTTCGATGGCCGAGTCTGGAATCTCAGCAGACATCCAAGTTTCTGTAAGGCAGATAATGCAGCAGTCCCTCGTCTCCCGTTGGAAAGAGATCCGCGCTCTCAGCTCACAGAGTTTGTTGTCTAGAGACTGAACGTTTGCAAGTAGAATACTGGGAAGCGGGGGTCGATTTGCACGCCGTCTTACTCTAACGAGAACGCCGGCTCTTCTTCCCCTTCTCCGCCTGCGTTTCCGCGGCCGGGCCGCCCAGACAAAGGGCTCCGTTGCCTTGTTTGTAGACAGCGGGTCGTCGTTAAAGAGATTAAAGTCCGGTTTTCGGTGTTTGATTGCCGAACCAATGTCCAAAAGTGTTTGTATGTCGTACGTGATAAGACAGACAACATCCAAGACAAAAAACAAAAGAACTGTAAACAGAACAAACAAAAAACTACAATGTTGTGACGGAGCTCGCAACGCAGCAGCCATACTCGGCGCCATCTTGAGTCGTAAAAAAAGATAGATTTAGATAGATAGATTTATCATTTACATTATATATTTTTTACATTAAGCACCAACACTTCAAAAGAAGTATATTTAAAACTACATTTTTTAGTGGTTTTGAAAATATTACTATAAATTACAGCAACACAACCCCCTTTGCCTTTCAGGCGAGGTTCATGTTTATAACAGTAATCATGGGGGGTGGACTCATTTAAAGTAATGTAATCGTCTGGTTTTAGCCAGGTTTCTGTCATACACAGCACATCTAGGTTATAATCTGAAAACATATCATTAACTATGAGCGCTTTTGAAGTAAGGCATCGAATATTCAGCAACCCAAGCTTTATCGTTTGCTCATCTGTATTATATCTATTTTTTATTTGTTGAATATCAATTACATTTTTAACCTTAGATCGGTTTGGACGTTTTTTGGATTTCCAAATTCGGGGAACAGACACAGTCTCTATATGATGATATCTAGGTGAAAGAGGCTCTATGTGATGGGATTTATCTGACCTTGGTGACGCGAGGCCGCTAGCAGACGGTCAGTTTAGCCAGTTTGTCTGCTTCCTGACCTGAGCCCCAGATTGCCATGTTTTGTCTCTAAGACTATGAGCCAAATTACTAGAGAGAAGAGCAGCACCATCCCAGGAGGGATGAATACCATCTCTTTTCAACAGGTCAGGTTTGCCCCAAAAACGTTTCCAATTGTCTATGAATTCTATATTATTTTGCGGACACCACTTAGACAGCCAGCCATTGAGTGATGACAATCTGCTAACTATCTCATCACTCCTTCGAACAGGAAGGGGGCCAGAGCAAATTACAGTGCCTGACATCGTACTTGCGAGTTCAAACACCTCTTTAATATTAATTTTGGTGATCTCCGACTGGCGGAGTCGAACATCATTAGTGCCGACGTGAATACCAATCTTAGAGAATTTACGATTAGCATTAGCCAGCACTTTTAAATTTGCTTTGATGTCAGGCGCTCTGGCTCCCGGCAAACATGTGACTATGTTGGCTGGTGTCCCTATTTTCACGTTCCGTGTGATCGAATCACCAATTACCAGGGCACAATCAACAGAATTCTCAGTGGGTGTTTCACTGAGCGGGGCAAATCGATTTGTTATGGTAATCGGAACGGAAGAGTGTTTTTTTGATCTGCGACTAGAGCGATCCCTCACCGTCACCCATTTGCCTCGCTGCACAGGCAATAATTCAGCCGGAACCGAATCATGTAAAGGGTTCACTATGCTAGGCGCATCCAAAATAGTATCTAAAGCTCTAGCACACTTACTACGGGTGGCGGTTTAACAGGATAGCGAGTTACTAGCGTGTTGTGCTAACAATAACGGAAGCTAGCGATGTCAGGTTAATCTGAGATGTTGTCTAAGCTGTATTTAGTAGTATAAACAACTAGAAATGGTAGTAAATGATGGTTCAAAACAGAAAGAAATACAAAGCTAATACGAGGCTTAGACGGAGCTTACAGCCTCGAAGCAAACAAAACACAGCAACAGGCAGCTAGGCAGACAGGAGCAATCGATCAGGAATCGAACTAGAGACACGTATCCAAACTTTAATTGAGGATAGTAAGTGTGCAAGAGCTTTAGATAAAATTTTGGATGTGCCTAGCATAGTGAACCCTTTAAATCAGAGGTCTTCAATCCTGCTCCTGGAGGGTCGCTGTCCTGCAGAGTTTAGTTTCAACCCTAATCAAACACACCTGAATCAGCTTATCAAGCTCTTCAGGATCGCTTGAATATACAAAGGCAGGTGTGCTGAAGCAGGTTGGAACTAAACTCTGCAGGACAGTGGCCCTCCAGGAGCAGGATTGAAGACCTCTGCTTTACATGATTCGGTTCCGGCTGAATTATTGCCTGTGCAGCAAGGCAAATGGGTGACAGTGAGAGATCGCTCTAGTCGCGGATCAAAAAACCACTCTTCCGTTCCGATTACCATAACAAATCGATTTGCCCCACTCAGTGAAACACCGACTGAGAATTCTGTTGATTGTGCCCTGGTACTTGGCAATTCTATTACACGGAACGTGAAAATAGAGACACCAGCCAGCATAGTCACATGTTTGCCGGGAGCCAGAGCGCCTGACATCAAAGCAAATTTAAAAGTGCTGGCTAATGCTAATCATAAATTCTCTAAGATTATTATTCACGTCGGCACTAATGATGTTCGACTCCACCAGTCGGAGATCACCAAAATTAACATTAAATAGGTGTTTGAACTCGCAAGTACGATGTCAGGCACTGTAATTTGCTCTGGCCCCCTTCCTGTTCGAAGGAGTGATGAGATAGTTAGTAGATTGTGTTCACTCAATGGCTGGCTGTCTAAGTGGTGTCCGCAAAATAATATAGAATTCGTAGACAATTGGAAAAGTTTTTGGGGCAAACCTGGCCTGTTGAAAAGAGATGGTATTCATCCCTCCTGGGATGGTGCTGCTCTTCTCTCATAGTCTTAGAGATAAAACATGACAATCTGGGGCTCAGGTCAGGAAGCAGACAGACTGGCTAAACCGACCGTCTGCTAGCGGCCTCGCGTCACCAAGGTCAGATAAATCCCATCACATAGAGGCTCTTTCACCTAGATATCATCATATAGAGACTTCCCCGAATTTGGAAATACAAAAAACTTCCAAACCCATTTAAGTTTAAAAATTTAATTGATGTTCAACAAATAAAAAACAGATATAATACAGATGAGCAAACGATAAAGCTTGGGTTGCTGAATATTCGATCCCTTACTTCAAAGGAGCTCATAGTTAATGATATGATTTCAGATTATAACCTAGATGTGCTGTGTTTGACAGAAACCTGGCTAAAACCAAATGATTACATTACTTTAAATGAGTCCACTCTCCAAGATTACTGTTATAAACATGAACCTCGTCCGAAAGGCAAAGGGGGAGGTGTTGCTGTAATTTATAGTAATATTTTCAAAACCACTAAGAAATCTAGTTTTAAATATACTTCTTTTGAAGTGTTGGTGCTTAATGTAAAAATATATAGTCTAAACGATAAATCACATTTGAGAATTCTGCTGGCTACTGTATACAGGGCACCAGGGCACCATAAAGACTTTATCAAAGAATTTGCTGACTTTCTATCAGAATTAGTATTGGCTGCAGATAAAGTACTAAATGTTGGTGATTTTAATATACATGTAGATAATGAAAAAGATGCATTGGGATTGGCATTTAAAGACATTGTAAACTCAATTGGAGTTAGACAACACGTGTCAGGACCTACTCATTGTCGTAATCATACTCTAGATCTAATATTATCACATGGAATAGATGTTGATGCCGTTGAAATACTGCAGCAGAGCGACGACATCTCAGATCATTATCTAGTCTCATGTAAATTACATTTAGCCAAGGCTGCAAAGCCGACTCTGTGTTATAAATATGTTAGACCTATCACTTCTGCCACGAAAGATTGCTTTATCAATAATCTTCCTGATCAGTTTCATCATCTCAGCATCCCAGATAGCTTAGCACTTGATATTGTAACAGAAACTTTTAACGCTCTCTTTTCCAGCACTTTAGACACAGTTGCTCCGCTGCGCTTAAAGAATATTAAAGAAAATAGTCCAACGCCGTGGTACAACGAGCACACCTGGGCCCTTAAGAGAGCTACCAGAAAAATGGTGCGCAACTGGAAGAAAACAAAACTAGAGGTATTTCGGATTGCATGGAAGGAGAGCTCGATTGCTTACAGAGAGGCTTTAAAAGCTGCTAGATCTGCTTATTTTTCAACCCTATTAGAAGAAAATAAACATAATCTTAGGTATTTATTTGAAAAAGTGGCTAAACTAACGAAAAAGAAAGCTTCAAGCCCAGAAGTTTCCAAGAAACACAGCAGTAATGACTTTATGAACTTCTTCACTTATAAGATCGATAATATCTGGGACAAAATTATAACTATGCAACCTTCTACTACAGTATCGCATCAGGGAGTGCTTAGTAGTCTCCCTGAGGTAAAATTTGATTCATTTGTTGCTATAGGAGAAGAAGAATTTTGCAAAATCGTTAACTCATCTAAATCGACAACTTGTATGTTAGACCCTATACCGACTAAACTATTGAAAGAGATGCTTCCAGAGGTCATAGATCCTCTTCTCAATATCATTAATTCGTCTTTGTCTCTAGAATACGTACCAAAACCCTTTAAGCTGGCTATGATTAAACCGCTTGTTAAAAAAACACAACTTGATCCTACAGAATTAGTCAATTACAGGCCGATCTCGAATCTGCCTTTTCTGTCAAAGATATTAGAAAAGGCAGTATCCTCACAACTGTGTTCCTTTTTTGAAGGAAATTATATCTGCGAGGATTTGCAGTCCGGATTTAGACCGTACTATAGTACTGAGACTGCTCTCATTAAAGTCACAAATTATTTGCTCTTATCATCCGATCATGGTTGTATCTCTCTATTAGTGTTACTTGATCTCAGTGCTGCATTTGACACCATTGACCACAACATTCTATTAAATAGACTAGAAAACTATGTTGGCATTAGTGGAATTGCACTAGCATGGTTTAAATCATACTTATCTGACCGTTATCAGTTTGTATCAGTAAATGAAGAGATGTCTTATCGGTCAAAAGTTCAGTATGGCGTACCACAAGGCCCAGTACTAGGACTGCTGCCGTTCACTCTGTACATGCTACCGTTAGGAGATATCATTAGGAAACATGGAATTAGTTTTCACTGTTATGCTGATGATACTCAGCTGTATATTTTCTCAAAACCTAACGAAACTTACCAATTCACAAAATTAACGGAATGCATAGCTGATATAAAAAATTGGATGACTAGTAATTTCCTACTACTAAATTCTGAAAAAACAGAGATTCTAATTATTGGACAAAAAACTTCCACATGCAATAACCTAGAATACTGTTTAACACTTGATGGCTGCTCTGTTAAGTCTTCGTCGTCAGTTAGGAACCTGGGTGTGCTCTTTGATACCAATCTCTCATTTGAAAGTCAAGTGTCTAGTATCTGTAAAAGCGCATTTTTTCATCTTAAAAATATATCTAAATTACGTCATATGCTTTCATTGACAAATGCGGAACAATTAGTTCATGCGTTCATAACCTCAAGGCTAGATCATTGTAATGCTCTACTGGGTGGTTGCCCTGCACGCTTAATAAACAAACTACAGCTAGTTCAAAACGCAGCCGCTAAAGTTTTTACCAGAACCAGGAAGTATGACAATATTAGCCCAGTTCTGTCAACACTGCATTGGCTCCCTATTAAACATCGTATACATTTTAAAATATTGCTGATTACTTACAAACAGGGCCGGCGCGTCCATATAGGCGAACTAGGCAATTGCCTAGAGCGGCACTTTTGTAAGGGCGGCAAAATGTGTGCCAACCGGGAATGAACAATTCACAAAATAGGTTATTTATATGATTTACTGAGCTGCTGCCGCCCCGCAGCACCGGCGTGCCCCTGCTCTCACGAGTTATGACTGGGTGATGGGAAGTTCGGATCATTTTACTGACTCTCTTGAGTCATTCGAGTCATTTAGTTTATTTCATTTCGTCACGAAGTGCGGCGATCGGAACCCGGAGGCCATTCTGCCCCTAGCTGTACATGTAAAAGCATGGGAAGCGATCCCAGGGATATGAGAATGGGTGCTGAGCACAATAAGACAGGGCTATTCACTACAGTTCGCTCGCCGTCCCCCGCGCTTTCGAGCATGGACCGAGACCATAAAACCTGCTCTAAAAGCCTGACTCGCTCAGAGAAGGAGGTACCGGTTCTATGGCCCCTTTGCACAACAGTTTCGCTATTTCTGTGCGGAGTAGAAATATGGCGGCTCACTGACAGCGGTGGCTGGCTGTTTCATATGTGACGTCCCGATTGCTTTGAATGGGAACGTTTTGTGAACAGGGAACATACTTAATGGACTGGCAACAATCTCCATAGAACATGAACTGGCACAGAGAATCGAAATAGAGGATGCAGTTAAGACCTTTGCTGTGATGAAGGCCCGCCGTTCGTGCTTCTGAAACGTAAGTTAAGCTTTATTTGCTCTTTAGTCGTTATTTAAGATGCTGAACCTGCTGATGATATAATGTGCTTGCGGACATTTCATTTGTGTGTGTTTTACGCACATAAGAAAGTGGTGTAAAGAGATTTGCAACAGTAATTTGAGGAGGTGAAATGTGATTATTTGGAAAAGTCCTGTCATGACTGCTTAAAGAAAAATGGCAGCAGGCATTTGCCGCCTGCATAAACTTTAATATTGTTGACATTTTGGGCACACGCGCGTTGCGCACTATTTGCGTTATATCTACGCCTATGGCTTATTGGTCTTTGTGTGTTGTTGCTGGTTTTGCGTAATATGTATATGGCATATTGGTCTTTGTGTGTTGTTGCTGGTATACGTTGCAAATAGAGGGGCGGCAGAATTGTTTTTCACCTAGAGCGGCAGAAGTGCACTCGCCGGTCCAGCTTACAAAGCACTCATTGGTTTAGCTCCGCAGTACTTGAGCGAGCTCTTAACCCATTATAGTCCTTCATGTCTATTGCGATCTCAAAATTCTTGCCAGTTGATAATACCTAGAATATCAAAATCAACTGCTGGCGGTAGATCCTTTTCCTACTTGGCACCAAAACTTTGGAACAATCTTCCTAACATGGTCAAGGGAAGCAGACACAGTCTGTTAGTTCAAATCTAGACTAAAAACACATCTCTTTGGCTTAGCATATACTTAACACATTATAGATTGCTATAATTCAATGTTAGGTTGCATAGTTTAGATCAGCCGGAACCGGGAACACTTCCCATAAATCCTGATGTACTTTGTACATCATTAGAAGGATGGCATTTACGCTAATATTAGTCTCTCTGTTTATCCCGAGGTTTAACGCAAACTGCCGGATCCAGGCCATATCCAGATCTGAGGAAGGACCATCACATGGACACGACGACAACGCTTCCCTGAAGTGCCAGCCTCATCAACACTGTGAAGGCCTCATGGACACCTCAACAAACTCATCTCCATACCGGCGTGATGACTCCGACCCCTAACCAGATGAACTAGATAAATATTGTGAAAGTTCTGATCCAATCTGACTTCTGACCTATTATGCCACCTAAATCATAATCATACACTGTTTGTTTGTTGGCCAAAGGAAGACTGGCCCCCTGACTGAGCCTGGGTTCTCCCAAGGTTTTTTTCTCCATTCTGTCACTGATGGAGTTTTGGTTCCTTGCCACTGTTGCCTTTTATCGCCATTGGCTTTTGGCTTGCTTAGTTGGGGACATTTAACATTTAATTTTGAATTTAACAATACTATTACAACTTTACTTTCCTATTATCTCTGTAAAGCTGCTTTGAAACAATTTGTATTGTAATAAGCGCTATATAAATAAAGGTGACTTGACTTGACTACTGTTTCGAAACTAGTGAAAACTCATGACTTTAGTTGTGTGAGTCTAAAAATAACAAATATGGGAAATGAAACTAGACAGAGGTCTAAACATGAAACCTTTTGGTTACCTAGTAACAAGAGGGCCTGTCTATGAAGAACCAATCAAGGGGAAATTATGTAATGTTTCATGTCTTTTTGCCAAATCCTTATTCTACCAAAACTGTTGTATTTGTGTTTATTGGTGGAATACTCAATGGAATTTGTCTGACATCCTCTGGCCTTGCTTCTTGGGTGAGATGCTCGGAGAACTGCTTGAGTACTCTCTCGGCCGTGATTAAAACATTTAAAGGACATTTGCTGAAGTCTGTCTGTATATTATTGCTGCGCTGCAAGTTAGATAGGGAGCAAGTTAGTTCAGGGAACAAGTTATTTAACGAAACACTAGAGACCTTACTACCAGGTGATAGTGTGGAGCGAGTTAAGAACACAGAGACCTTACTACCAGCTGATAGTGTGGAGCGAGTTACGAACACTAGAGACCTTACTACCAGGTGATAGTGTGGAGTGAGTTAAGAACACAGTGACCTTACAACCAGGTGATAGTGTGGAGCGAGTTAAGAACACAGAGACCTTACTACCAGGTGATAGTGTGGAGCGAGTTAAGAACACAGACCTTACTACCAAGTGATAGTGGGGAGCGAGTTAAGAACACTAGAGACCTTACTACCAATTGATAGTGTGAATCGAGTTAAGAACGCAGAGACCTTACTACCAGGTGATAGTGTGGAGCGAGTTAAGAACACTAGAGACCTTACTACCAGGTGATAGTGTGGAGCGAGTTAAGAACACAGAGACCTTACTACTAAGTGATAGTGTGGAGCAAGTTAAGAACACAGAGACCTTACTACCAGGTGATAGTGTGGAGCGAGTTAAGAACACAGAGACCTTACTACCAGGTGATAGTGTGGAGCGAGTTAAGAACACAGACCTTACTACCAAGTGATAGTGTGGAGCGAGTTAAGAACACTAGAGACCTTACTACCAAGTGATAGTGTGGAGAGAGTTAAGAACACAGAGATCTTACTACCAAGTGATAGTGTGCGATAGGGGACAAGACGTCGTTTAACTCTTTGTGAGACTCTCAGGCGGGGTTACATTGTTGTATTTAGCAAACACTAGAGACCTTGCTACCAAGTGATAGTATGGAGCGAGTCAACCAGCGCGTTCAGAGGCAACTCAACTGAATATAATATTATTTAGCGAAACACTAGAGACCTTACTACCAAGTGATAGTGTTCGATAGTTTCAGGTGTCAAGGACACTCGTTTCAAGTCAGGTGTGTAGGGGAAACATCTACCACATAAGCCAACTATATTTAAAAAATATTTACCTGTAATTATAGCTGTAATTAATTTCTGTAATATAACTGTCACGGTGTGGGTTTTGTCTTGTCTGTCACGTGATTCCCTGTTTGTCATGTGATCCTGCCATGTGTCTTGTCTTTTTGTTAATTGGTTGCTTATTGTCCACAGGTGTTCGTTGTCTTGTTGATTAGTCTCCCCAGGTGTCTCAGAATAACCCCGCCCCCTTGTTATATTGTTTAGCTTGTCTGTTTGTGTATTTATACCTCTGTGTTTCAGTTCTGGTTTGCCGGTCGTTGTAGTTGTTTACTGTTCCTTGTTCCTTGTACTGTTTTTCAACCTGAATTACCTGTTAGTTTCATTAAAGTAGTGCTTGCAATTGGATTCTCTCTCGGCTTCATTCCTGCCTCATCGTTACAATAACATAATTATACCCTTCCCACACACCTGTGCCCAACCTTAAAAGTTTAGTCACCCAAAAATTAAAATGATGTAATTAATTACTCACCCGCATATGTTCCAAATCCGTAAAACTTTCGTTCATCTTTTTGATTAAATCTGAGAGGTACAAACAACTAGGCTACCACTTTGATGCTTCAAAAAGTTCATAAAGAGATTGTAAATCTAATCCAAATTTATTGAGCATTTTAGTCCAAATTTATTTTCTGAAGAGACAATCTCTTTAAATGATGAATAGATTAAATGTAGGCTTTTATTTACCCATAAACATTGATCAACTCACACATCACTCAGAAGGCATTATAGGTTTATTTTCGTGTGTTACGAAGCCATTTGAGCTTCTGAAAGAACCAATGAGGTTTGTGTTTCGAAGATGAACGGAAGTCTTACGGTTTTGGAATGACATGAGGGTGAATAAAAAATTATGATAGAATTTTCATTTTTGGGTGAACTATCCCTTTAAGATTTGTCACTGGAATTCACTTGAATTAAAGCAATAGTTTGCCAATAAACAAGTAAACAATAAGTCATCGTTTACTCACCTTCATGACATTTCAAATATGTTAACACAGAGTGACGAAGAGACCAAAGTCATTTACTAAAACATTTCAAACATATTTGATTAATGTTGTAATAGTTTTCCTTGTTTGTTTGTATTGATTGAATGATGACGGTTATCAGCAGGGGAGTCTCTGGATTGCAGATAGTTTTGTTGATACTGGCATGTGAATGAAAGTCTTATCTTTTGTAGGTGACCAGAGAGAAGTGACCGGAGAGAAGTGATCGGAGAGAAGTGACCGGAGAGAGAAGTGACCAGAGAGAAGTGACTGGAGGCTGGCATACGATGACGAACAAGAGACTGAAGATGATGAAGGACGAGACAGTTCGATGTATAGGTTAGTTTTCCACAGGTAGGTATCAGGTATGAGTGTGTGAAGCAGACTTAAGTGGAGTGGAGCTGATAAAGGTGGATGATTGAAGAGTGTGGGAGCCAGGAAGGATCATGGGAAATGTAGTGCAGTGGTGACAGGACTAGTGACTGAGGATTGTGACAGATATAGGAGACAACAACCTACGACAAAAATGGATCAAATATGATTAGCTAAAAAAATAGATTTTAGACAGGCTTCAGATTCAGAAACAAATGACTTGAGTCAGTTTTGTAATGAATAATTCTGAGTAGCCAAATCAGTCTGATGAATCCGTCAGAACAGCTAGTTCCATGCCAATGCATCATTAGCCTCATAAATACAGCAATCTCTGTAATTTGACAAGGACAACATAGGTCTATTTAGCTCTTTAACTTTTAACTGGGTCTCAAGATTGACCCAACCTCTCTTGGTGGGTCCTATGAAAGTGTTTTGGAATCCTTGTCCTAGTTATGAAGTGAAGTTACAGAATCATAGTATTCCTGAGCTAAGAGTTTCAGAAAATAATTTGATCAGAGGCCAACTCTTTTTTCAAAGTGTGGCAGTTTGTAATTTTAGGTTAAGTCCGACTACGCCACCCGGAAATAATCTGGGAACCCAAAGATCATTCAGCAGGTGACGAAATTTTGACTTTTTCCCTTGCAAGGCGGAACTAATGTTCGCCGAGATTGCCTCCCGCCGGACCCATAACAACGAAACACCGGGCTAGTTCCGGGTTAGCGCAAAAGTCCCCACGAACGGGGTGATTAATCCAAATCGCCGGCAGCTGCGTGCAAGGGAATTGAAGCCCCGCGATTGGGACACGTTGCCATTAGGGGAGGATAAAAGGAGAGAGTACAGACCGGAGAGTTGTCTTTGTGGGGACTGTGAGCCTGGAGAAAGCGTGAGTGTTGGAGAAGAGAAGTGGGGCCAGCAAACGGGCGCGGCACTGTGAGTTTGGGAGATGGAGCATGTTGACTCAACCAGAAGGAGGGAATTGCGGGACAGTAAGATCGTTTGTGAGAGATTGTGAGTAGTCCAATTCCCATTCTCCTCTCTCGTGTCTATGGACTCCCTGATGTGAATGCCAGGTCTGAAATGGGCGACGGCCATTTATATATATATTTTCCCACTGAGTGCTGAATTGTAGAGATGAAGTGATGTGATGCACAGGCTTGATGCGTGAAGTGTGAACTTAAACCCGCTGGATGTCCATTATGTACCTGAGTTTCTATCACGTTCTAAAGACATAAGAAGAGGTTAACTCTGTTATACTCCACAGACTTTGAGTGTATTGTTTGACAGCCCATTGTGAAGAGGGACACGTAGGTGAATGCTCTACCGACTGCTTTGCAGTGAAACCCCCGAGCCGTAAGTTCTCTGTCACCTGTAGAAGAAGAGGATTACGTGCCTGTATGCTCACCTGACTGCTTTGCAGTGAAGTCCTCCAGCTGTAAGTTCTCTGTCTGTCTTTGTTGAAGAAGAGGATTACGTGTCTGTATATTCACCTGTCTGTGTTGCAGTGAAGTCCTCCAGCCGTAAGTTCTCTGTCTGTCTTTGTTGAAGAAGAGGATTACGTGTCTGTATATTCACCTGTCTGTGTTGCAGTGAAGTCCTCCAGCCGTAAGTTCTCTGTCTGTCTTTGTTGAAGAAGAGGATTACGTGTCTGTATATTCACCTGTCTGTGTTGCAGTGAAACTCTCCCGCCGCAAGCTCTGTGTCTGCCGGCCCCCTTCAAGAGGATTATGTGCCTATCTATTTACCTGACTGCTTTGCAGTGAAACCCTCCAGCCGTAAGTTCTCTGTCACCTGAGAAGAAGAGGATTACGTGCCTGTATGCTCACCTGACTGCTTTGCAGTGAAACCCTCCAGCCGTAAGTTCTGTCACCTGAGAAGAAGAGGATTATGTGCCTGTATGCTCACCTGACTGCTTTGCAGTGAAACCCTCCAGCCGTAAGTTCTCTGTCACCTGAGAAGAAGAGGATTATGTGCCTGTATGCTCACCTGACTGCTTTGCAGTGAAACCCTCCAGCTGTAAGTTCTCTGTCACCTGAGAAGAAGAGGATTACGTGCCTGTATGCTCACCTGACTGTTTTGCAGTGAAATTCCCGAGCCGCAAGTTCTCTGTCACCAGTAGACGAAGAGGATTACGTGCCTGTATGCTCACCTGACTGCTTTGCAGTGAAACCCTCCAGCCGTAAGTTCTGTCACCTGAGAAGAAGAGGATTATGTGCCTGTATGCTCACATGACTGCTTTGCAGTGAAGCCCTCCAGCTGTAAGTTCTCTGTCACCTGAGAAGAAGAGGATTATGTGCCTGTATGCTCACCTGACTGCTTTGCAGTGAAGCCCTCCAGCCGTAAGTTCTCTGTCACCTAAGAAGAGGATTATGTGCCTGTATGCTCACATGACTGCTTTGCAGTGAAGCCCTCCAGCCGTAAGTTCTCTGTCACCTGAGAAGAAGAGGATTACGTGCCTGTATGCTCACCTGACTGCTATGCAGTGAAATCCCCTGCCGTAAGTGCTCTGTCTGTCACCTGTGAAGAAGAGGATTACGTGTCCGTATATTCACCTGTCTGCTTTGCAGTGAAGCCCTCCAGCCGTAAGTTTCTCTGTCTGTCATCTGTGAAGAAGAGGATTACATGTCCGTATATTCACCTGTCTGCTTTGCAGTGAAGCCCTCCAGCCGTAAGTTTCTGTCTGCTTCCCGCTGCGAAGAAGCTACCACCACAACACACTACACCCTGTGGGTTTCGGCGGGTCCGCTGGATGGAACGACCCTGCTCAGAAGACTCACCTTTTTAAAACCTTCCATACAATTTTATATTCAAAAAATTTGTTTACTTGAAGTCTTGTTGTCTGTCCTCCTTGCCTGGCCTCTGTCCGACTCCCCAAGGGTGGTACGGGTCTCGAGGGGTGGGCGCAGCCCGATTGGCCCGCCCCGACCTGTGACATATGTATTACCTTATTATTGAAAGTTGTTAAAAAGGCTTCCCATTTTTGTATAATTGTTTAGAAAGACATGCTGCTGTGACTCTCTCATACTGTTAGAGGCAAAATGCTCTACATAGACATAGTTGGTGCTGATTTTAATTATACCATTGTATTTACTGTTGTTACAAGTACAAGAAAGTGTCCAAGATCTTTCTCATCGGTATTTTGGATGTAAACTAATCTAAATAAACTTTACCTTAACCATGTGTATGTTTGGCCAACATTGTGAGGATCGATATAAAACATACAGGAAACCTAATAACTTATAAATTCATTTATATCAAATTGGCATTTAAACATTAACAAGTAAACACTACCATCGGCCTTTCTATAATTAATACATTCATTTAAATGCACCATTCATATGTCACATAAATGATGGCATACTGTGATCTATAAGTGTTTTGTTTTTAAAGGATTCATAGTATAATGTATAGTATATTTTTTGTAATTGATTGCAACCCACATAAAACAATAAAATAATTCTTCATACTAGCGGTTTTAAAAAAAAGAGAGAGAAAGAATGGTAGCACTTATTATATCCAACAGGTGCCACAAAACTCCCGTCTTCTCAGAAAGTAAAGCCAATAAGAATGCACACAAACTGAACTTCTATTCAATAACATTAAAACATCCGGAGTCACAATGAGAGACGATTACAAATGAGAATAGATCATTTTTATTTAAATACACTCAACAGTAAAATGTACAAAGAAATAATTTAAAATATTTTTAGGATTGTTAATTTAACAAGTAACATAATCGCCTTAAAAGGTCACTTCTAGTAATTTTCAAATATATATCCAAAGCTTTATACATATCCAAATCTTTAGTAGGCAGAAATAATGTAATATTTAGCAAACTACCCGGTATCGGTAATTGATTGTGATTAATCTGATTATTAGTTGGCATATCATATAATTAACTCTTATTAAATCATTAATTGACAGACATCTTTTACTCTTTCAATTGCAAATTCTCCTTAAATAAATAATTCAGAAAATGTTATTTGTGCTACTTTAGTATCTATAGGACAATAAACCTTTAGAATTAAATACAAATCCTTATACTGAAGTCCCAGCTCTTCTCAAAACAGAGTGGTTCTGAAAACATAACGCTGTATCTGGATCATACGTCTCATACTGGGGGTTTGAGTCCTCGATCTGTTTAACCTATTGAAACATGGACATCGTAAATAATAAAAATAAAAAAAAAACATTTAAAATGGCAATTTAGTTTGTGGTCCATTGGCTCACCTGATGTGACTGCTTTCTACAAGCTTTAATTTCTGTACCAGCATACGCCACAAAATGGATTAATGTGTAGATTCTGAAACAAAAGAACATAATAAACCATTACTAAAAATAGGAATAAAACTGAATGATTTATCTTCAGACTTTAGACTGCTTTTATATCTATTGTATGATCTCCACTTTGTGATTTAGTGAAACACTAAAACAAAAAGGTCTGGCAAATTTAACCATATAAAAGAATCAGTGAAAGTGATTTTATTTTTTTGTGCATGTTTAGTTACCTGTGGTATAGCATTGCAATAAATTGCACAATCAGCATAGATGCAAAGCTCAGTAGAAACATCAGTCCAATTGGATCAATGGAAAACGTTTCTGTTGGGGATCGAGTCCCATTAGGAAAAATTTTGGGGATCTTTATGGTGATTGAGTCACCAATTGTCACAAGGAAGAAAGTTGCCACTAGCCAAAGTGCATTGCAGAAGAAAAAGGCAAATGTAATCTAAATGGAAGAGAACAGCATGGAGACAAAACTTTTCTGTTGCAGAGCATATAGACAAAACCACATACAAAGTCATTTTTGCATATTGACAAGCTTACAAGGCTTACCTTATTTCGAAGTTCTCTCAGATCATTAGCCATTTTTTCCTGTTGTTCTTTGTTCTCTTTCAGAGGTTCTAGATATTTTCTTTGCAATTCTTTCCAGAAATCAATTTCATCCTGCATGTGGTGAAACAGTAAATTTATATTATGTGTATGCACTATGCACTAGCACCTGACATATCTGCAGTAACCAAAGGCACAAAGTTTGGCCAAAAAAAAAAAAAAAAAACCCTGCAAAAAAAAAAAAGCTAGTTTCTCCATTGAAAGCCATTCAAATGTAGCCATGTCAAACTAAAACTATAATAATACAATTATTTTGTAAAAATAAATAAATTATAAAAAATTATAAACAAATATAATATAATTTATTTCTTACAATTCGTCTTACCATTGGAAGTGCAGATTCATGCAAGGGAAAGTCATAAGATTTCATCTGCAGATGTTCAATCCAAGCTTTTGGAATAAAATATATAACCGTATTAATCGTAATCTAATTCAATAAGTCAACAGCTAGAATATTAGGATATTAAGTATGGAAGTCATACTTTGATGAGCACTGAGTGGGAGCTCCTCAGCCCTACATTGTAGGAATATAGTATTATTATTAGTGATAGTAGTATTAAAAACATCCACTGTAATCTGAAAGTAATTAATTTTATTATTTTTAAATCTATATAAAAATTCTACACAGGTGTATAGAAATGGGATGAAACAATATGAATGTGTGCTATAGTGCAGTAGTTTTTTTTACCTTTGTGTTTCCAAAGGAATGTGTGGCTTTTCAGTTTCTGTTATGGTTTCTGCAGGTAGTATCTCCTTGCTCAAATCTTTTTCAGATTCCAAACATGGACATGTGCAACATGTGGCATTCATGACCCTCTTCTTGATAGTATCGACTGCTGTAGTCTTAGCCTGGCCACCGGTTTCACGAGTGCCCCACGTGACATTGTTCATGTTGACTATAGAGTAAATGGCCAAGAGTAAATACCCGCTGGGAATGCAGAGGAAGTATAACAACCCATAGATGACCAGTGAGAACTCCTGAGGGTGTAAAGCTGCCGTAATGATGTACAACACCACCATGCTAATGAGGAACAGACCACTGGGGGTCATAAAAGTATCTTGCTTCACTATATCCCCTATAAGAGTAGAGATGAGGAAAGAAAGTATGTGCAGTCTATATTCAAAATCAAAAAATATTCATGTTCTAAATATTTTTTTACGCATGAAAAAAGACATAGCGGCTACCTATGATGCTGAGAACTGTTCCCGCCATGAGAAATGCATATAACACACTCATAATTGCTGCAATTTTAATCTGCATGTCAGATGTCAGTTTGAAGCATACGATGAGATAGACAATAGGAGGCACTATGGCCAAAGCAAGAGCAATATTTTCATTCATTTCCCAAATGAACACAAAGCTTCCTGCAAGATAAAGAAAGCACTTTAATAGCCCTTTAAAAGCACTTTGTTTTGGGCCATAAAACAGCAAAATGAATCTAATGCAAATAAATTACTGTCAATTTTTCTATGCAAGTAAAACCTTACCTGATATCATGAGACAGATAGTGGCAGGGCCCAAGATAGAAGCTGCCATGCTGATAATCTGGTACAAGATGTAAAGTTTTGAGATAGAGCTGTTCCTCTGAGAGGTCAGTCCTCCTGAGCCCAAGAGGTCGATGGTGTTGGCCATGGTAGAAGGTCCCCAGCGTCTGCGCTGGTTGTAGAACTCTTTAAAATCCTGAGGCGCATTGGTGTAGGCATCAGATGCTGCATTATACTCAACCCTCCACCCCTGCTGCAGAAGCAGAGTGCATAACCAGCGGTCCTCACCTGACGTTACACCGAAAAGAGGGTGAATTTGTTTAGTCTAGGCTGAATTGATATTATTTGTCATGTGGTTACCTTCATGTAGACATTACCTTGATCATACTGGACGCAGTGGCTGGCTTCACTTGCTTTAGTTGTATACCTCTTCATGACGTTGTCGTCCATGAGTGCGGCTCCTCTGAAAAGACTGAAACATCCAGGGCTGCACAGTACACAGCCGAACACGTGCTCTGCAGTCTTTTGCAGCCAGTGGCCTACCGCATATTCAAACTTCTGATACCACACCATGGGCCCTTTAAGCAGAATATCTTATTAGTCAGTTAATCACCTTTATAATCTATAGTATACATAAGTAGTCGCAAGTGCAGATTTCTTTGAAATAGATGAGTGGATCTCAGATTTTACAATGGTCATCAAACGGCGAAATAGTTAAATATTGTTCCATATTTAATGTAGATGTTTCCATAGTTTTCAAAGATGAGTGCATGTCTATATTTGCGACTAGTTTCTACCAAATGACAGATTAATTTTGTGGAAAATACCACCTATGATTCTAGGCATCATAACTGACTTTATCCCTACAGACGATACATACAGCTCAGACATATTTGGTTGTGATCTTGATTAAATTTTTTTAATTGTAATTGATTTATTTTGATTCTCTATGAATGCTTTTTCTAATTTAATTTATTATTAGTAGTTTTATCTGGTTAATTATTCTTCACACTTTCTCTGCCTCACACTTTGAAAACCATTCTAGAATGTGCACGTTTAAAAGTTTGGGTTCCAGGAAGGTTTTTAAAATGTTTTTGAAAGAAGTCTCTAAAGCCTAGTTCACACTACATGATTTTAAAACGTCGGGTGGAACTGTGCGGTTCACACTACATGACTTGCTCTCTGAGAAATCAGGAGTGTTCAAGTTGTTGAGCTGTTCACACCACACGACACAACGTGATTGATCCGCAACAGGAGGTAACGCACTACACGAGTTGAAAACAACTCTGTCACCCAACAATTCTATGTGGTCTACAAATCTATCTGTCTAATGTCTATCTTGACGCGAAACAGCACACGTGCCAATACACAGCGAAGAAGAACACAACACACGAATATGGACGACAGAAACTAGTGCTGCAAACTGTTTGATCTGAGAAAAAAACGCAAAAAAAGAAAAAATAAGAGAGTATGGGCGAAATAGTGGATCTGCATATGCGAACAGCAGGTCTGTGCTACAGAGAGAGTTGAAGGTGAGTACAGCATGTTTATATCGGAGATGTAGCTGCATGTTTATGTTTGGCTGACGACAAAAATCGCATATTAACCCGGTGACCTCAACTCATTCCTTGCTCTGATTGGCTGTTGCTCATGACATCAGTGAGATTGAGTCGTGCGACAGCTCTGGATATCTAGCATGCTAGATATTTTTCTAGGCTCGGCGACGCGTCTGCGAGGCGTCTGCGAGCCGTCTGCGATGCGTCTGCGAGGCGTCTGCGAGCCGTCTGCGAGGCGTCTGCGAGCCGTCTGCGAGCCGTCTGCGAGCGTCTTTGATGCGTTGTTGGCTCTTTCATACTAACAGATTGGCGAGCGTTCATCGCCCGCTAATCCCCCGCTATTTGCACGCGATAACACTCTGACCTGTCGGCGAGCTCAACGATTTGCAAATCGGGCTTAAATCGGGCTTAAAATCATGTAGTGTGAACTAGGCTTTATGCTCACCAAGGTTGCATTTATTTGATCATATTAGAGTTTTATGGCTTTTAGTCAATGCCAATTAGCTTCATATAGTCCACAGTAGAGTACTCCTTAAAGTTAACATTTATTTGGGCTTAAAACAGTTAACATTTATTTGGACTTAAAATCATGTAGTGTGAACTAGGCTTTATGCTCACCAAGGTTGCATTTATTTTATCATATTAGAGTTTTATGGCTTTTATTGGGGATTTTAACAAAGCAAATCTTTCCCGTGAACTACCAAAATACAGACAGCACGTTACATGTCCCACCAGAGACAGTAATATACTGGACCACTGTTACACCACAATAAGGAATGCGTATCACTCCATTTCACGAGCAGCTTTAGGGCTCTCTGATCACTGTTTGGTTCATCTTATTCCGACCTACAGGCAGAAACTGAAATCAGCTAAACCTGTGTTAAGGACTGTTAAAAGATGGACTAATGAAGCAGAGCAGGATCTACAGGCCTGCTTTGATTGCACTGATTGGACTGTTTTTGAAGCTGCTACCGAAGATCTGGATAAGCTCACAGATACTGTAACATCATATATAAGTTTCTGTGAGGATACATGCATTCCTACCAGGACATTCTTATCATTTACTAATGATAAACCATGGTTTACTGGGAAACTCAAACACCTTCGGCATGCCAAAGAGGATGCTTACAGAAGTGGGGATAAAATCCTGTATAACCAGGCCAGAAACAGACTGACAAAGGAGATCAGAGTTGCTAAAAGGAACTACTCTGAAAAACTGAAAAACCAGTTTTCATCCAACGACCCATTATCAGTCTGGAATGGCCTAAGGAACATCACCAACTACAAGTCACCATCCCCCCGATCTGTGGACAATCAACACCTGGCTGACGATTTAAATTCATTTTATTGCAGGTTTGAAAAGCCCTCATTCACACCACACACCGGCTCTAACCTGCACTTCACACATTCACCATCCCCTCCTGCACTCCCATTACTCCCCCCTCCTGCCATCCAACCTGAGCTTAAGGTCTGTGTGGAGGACGTGAGCCGAGTCTTCAAAAAACAGAAGACTAGGAAAGCCTCAGGCCCAGTCGGCATCTCATCTGCTTGTTTAAAAGCCTGTGCTGACCAACTGGCCCCGGTCTTCACACAGATCTTCAATAGATCATTGGAGCAGTGTGAAGTTCCCTGCTGCTTCAAACGCTCCACTATCATTCCTGTCCCCAAAAAACCCAAAATCACTGGACTTAATGACTACAGACCTGTCGCTCTCACGTCTGTGGTCATGAAGTCGTTTGAAAGACTGGTGCTGGCCCACCTGAAAGACATCACTGGACCCCTGCTGGATCCCTTTCAGTTTGCTTACAGAGCAAACAGGTCTGTGGATGATGCAGTCAACATGGGACTGCATTATATCCTGCAACATCTCGACAGACCTGGGACTTATGCAAGGATCCTCTTTGTGGACTTCAGTTCGGCCTTCAATACCATCATGCCTGATCTTCTCACAGCCAAACTGACCCAGCTCTCCATACCATCCTCGATCTGTCAGTGGATCTCCAGCTTCCTGACGGACCGGCAGCAGCGAGTGAGACTGGGGAAACACACATCCAGGACTCTCACCACCAGCACTGGCGCCCCTCAAGGGTGCGTTCTCTCCCCACTGCTCTTCTCCCTGTACACTAATGACTGCACTTCTAAAGTCCCCTCTGTCAAGCTCCTGAAATTTGCCGACGACACCACTGTCATCGGTCTCATCTGGAACGGTGATGAGTCTGCTTACAGACTGGAGGTTGAACAGCTGGCTGTCTGGTGCAGTTATAACAACCTTGAGCTGAACACGCTCAAAACAGTGGAGATGATCGTGGACTTCAGGAGAAACAGCCCAGCACTCCCCCCACTCACCATCATGAACAGCACTGTGGAAGCAGTGGAGTCATTCAGGTTCCTGGGCACTATCATCTCTCAGGACCTGAAGTGGGACAATCACATTGACTCCATTGTAAAAAAAAAAAAAAAAAGCCCAGCAGAGACTGTACTTCCTTCGCCAGCTGAGGAAGTTCAACCTGCCACAGGAGCTGCTGATTCAGTTCTACTCAGCCGTCATTGAGTCTGTCTTATGCACTTCCATCACTGTCTGGTTTGCTTCAGCTACCAAATCAGACATCAGGAGACTACAACGGACAGTCCGGACTGCGGAGAGGATCATTGGTGCCCCCCTGCCATCCCTCCAGGACCTGTACTCTTCCAGAGTGAGGAAGAGAGCAGGTAAAATCATCACAGACTCCACTCACCCTGGACACCACCTGTTTGAACTGTTACCGTCAAGACGGAGACTCAGATCACTGGCCACAAGAACATCTCGGCACAGGAACAGTTTCTTCCCACAGGCCATTTCCCTCCTGAACAGTTAACACACCTCACAAGGCATATGCCTTAAGTGCAATACTCCCACTGTTTAGTGCAATATCCTACAACTCAGGTGATACTTATACTTATATTTAGATTTATTTATTATAATATTCAAAACACTGTAAATATGTTCAAAATCTGTAAATCTGGAAATGTCTATTCTGACTAAACCCAACTGTGATACTTTTATTCTCACATATTTATAGTTTTATTCTTTATTCTTATAATTTGTATTATGTTTCATGTTTCTTGTTGTATTTGTATATGTCCACTGGAAGCCTCAGCACCAAAACAAATTCCTTGTGTGTGCAAGCACACTTGGCAATAAAGCTCTTTCTGATTCTGATTCTGATTCTGATTCTAATTTTAGTCAATGCCAATTAGCTTCATATAGTCCACAGTAGTGTACTCCTTAAAGTTAACAGCTGATAATAATAAAATCTTAATGAACCAAAACTTTTGAATTGTAGAGTATTCTAGATATTTAGAACTTTTTTAAGTAATGAATCAAAAACAACAAAATGACCTGATAACATTGGTTTATACTTAATATATATATCCAACCTGTGCCTGTTGGATGAATCCTGCCACAGGCAGCCCCAACCTCCGGGTAGAGTTTCAGTCGGTCAATTAACAGCATGACTGCGGACGGCTGGAAATCAGTATCCCCATCCAGGGCCAAGATATATGTGTTCTCCTTTTCTCTCTAATGAGTATTAAACACATTCAGAGTTTAGCTGATTGTATTTGTCACATCGAGGTATGTGTTGGTTGAAGCACAGATGAAGCAAGATCCAGTTGCAGCACACTTTATTAATTAGCTTCAAAACTTGAACAAACTAGGACAGGAACACAAGACTCAGGAACTGAACTGAACTGAACAGAACAGAACAGAACAGAACAGAACAGAACAGAACAGAACAGAACAGAACAGAACAGAACAGAACAGAACAGAACAGAACAGAACAGAACAGAAAAGAACGAACGACAGCATAACTGTTGACATGTAAACAGTCAAACAAGAACTCACAAAGACAGGGCTGAAACACAGGGCTTAAATACAGGGGTAAACGAGCTAGACAGGATAACAAGGGGGCGTGGTTAATGGGAAACACCTGGGATGACTAATAGACAGACAGGGAACCGCTGAACATGACAAGACAAGACAAGACAAGACACAAACCCCCACACTGTAACAGTATTATTCTGTAGAAATACTAGTGCTGAATTTTAAAGTTAAGCTTCTAACCTTCAGTCTCTTCTTAAGGTCATCCAGTCCTTCTCCTTCCTCAAACTTTTTGAAGTACTGTCTGTTAATTCTCCAACCAAAAATGTAATACAAGTACATTATCTGCAAACACAGATGATTAGTGAAGTTCTGGGTGCAAAGCATCTGCACATGTGTTTAGCTGCATGACCCTTACCTGAGACCATCTTTTTTTGTGACGAATAAGTTGCTTGTCTTTGATGTGAACCATCATCACATTGCCTTTAGGAAGGGTGTATTCCAGACGACCTCCATACGGGGTGTTTATGATCTTCTGCTCTGGTAGTGCTGGCGTCTGCTTGAACATACATGGATCCTCCTCACTAAAAATGCTAATGCATGTGAAGTATTATTAGATTAGCTTTTCCCATAAATTCTCAGTAACCATAAACAGATCAAAATAAAGAAGATTCTTACGTGTAAACTTCTTTAATTACATCCACAAGAATTTCAGTGTATTCATTTGCATGCCGCTGCCTTCCATTATCAAGATCCTTGAAAGCGTCATCAAAATAAATATGGAACTCAAACTCGACATCACTGTGTTTGTCGGTCTTGGGTCTGTATTTATCGAGCCTGGTGGTAAAAGAAATTGTATTCAATTACAAGTACAAGTACAATCCAATTGAGACTGAATAAGTAAGTGTATGTTTACCTGAACATAGAGATGATTATCTTCATCATTTCATCGTAGGTCTCATGCCACATCGTTGCACACAGAAACACTCTGATGGCGTCTTTTACGCTGAGGAAAGAAATCCATATTAAGAAATCCAAAGGAAAATTGTAATTGCTCAGAGGTTGCTCTCAGATGCACATCATTTCATTACTAACATTTGTAAAATTAGAAGCAAGTGAATCAATTGTTCGTTGACACACAGTAAAAGGCATAGTTGTGCTAATTTGGATTTGGAGGAATGTGATAAGACATGTTGGAGTTCATTTTAAAATAATTTTTTATTCAAGTTTTTTTTTGCAAATTTTGGTATTTTGGCAAGTGTACAGTCTGAGATGCTGAAACTCTTTTAAAACTATAGAGGGGATACATGTAAAATTAAAGTCTTTTTGTCAGACGAAACATTTGAGAAGCCAGAGACTTTAGCAAAACTCCATTTGCTCTCCTTTTAATCTCACTGTTCTCTTCACATGAAAAAAAATTCATTTGTAAATTTGAATGGGAATACATTTACTGTGTAAAATGCTTTGATTAAGATAAGTTTGTCTAATTTGTCTAAATATATTAAAAATAAAGCACTAAAAAGTAAAATAATTTTTTTAATGACGCAAGTGACTATGCATCAAAACATTACAGTATGAAAATGGGTATTGCATTACTTTGCATTTAACGGTGTTATTAAATTATTAGTGTTTATATAGATGACATGAAGTAAGAGTCAGATGATATGAATGTAAAAAACAATAAGAATGCATCATTACATATTCAACATCGATACAGATAATTTAAAAATCTCTAATATTGGCTGATATTAACAATATGCAACCATATTTAGAAAATTGAAACACTTACCACCGTTTCTCCTTGATTCTCTTTCTGATTTCAAAACGGATGTTCAGCAACATGGACTGTTCCAGAAACGCTCCTTCATACATGCGTCGCACGAACAGATCTTGGGTTCTTTGTATTCGATGGATCTTCAGGAACCAGATGTAAAATGTACTGAGCATGAGTCCCAACCACCAGCTCAGAGCAGAGCAGACCAAATACGCCAGTCCTCCTGCATTAATTTTTTCCGCAATGTATCTGGCACGTAGAGTTTTTGTAGCATCAGTCAACATCAAGAACAGCATTGTATCACTGGATTTCGACTGAACGTTCTCAATACAAGCAGAAGTTTGATTGGACTCTGGGAGTTTAAATGCAAGTGGAATCAAAAACACTGCCAAAACTGCAATCGAGGCCATGTATATGGGCAAGGCGAAGCTGCGGTGCAGGGCGTTCATCTTGCAAGCCACAACTGCAAACCAGTGGCACAGCGCAGAGGATAAAATCTGGAGCGCCACCAATGAAATAACAACTGTTTCGAAGACGGATTCGACTGATTTCCAGTTCTGACCAGACAGAGGAACATAAGCTCCAACCACAGCTGAAGTAATCAGGATTCTCATCAAACTGGAGATGATGGACACCACATTACGGGACTGAGCGATGTCTTTAGAAATCTCATCTAGAGATGAGATGGAGAAGAGCGTGCTGTAGTTTTCCCACCAGTTCACGGAAACACAGATGGTCCCCACGATGGCAAGGCCAATTGATATTCTCACCTGAGTCGAACTTTCGATTACCAGATAATTGACTGCAAACAGCACATAACCCAGGACGATTAAGAGAATGGAGGATACGGGGAGCATTATAAGCCACTTCTTCTCTTTGGCGAGGCACTCAGCGACTACCTGGAACACTGCTGACAGGATGCTCACACTGTTTAGGATCATCACATTAGTGACGATGTCAAAGTGTGGCATGGCTACTACTGTTAGAATTGCAGCTCCCAATGCTACCAGAAACTCAACACACAGGACCTAGAGCAAAGATCAAATCAAAGTCAGAAAGGTTACTGCCATAACAATCAGTTTCTCTGCTACTATACATCTGTTTAATAAAAACTCTTTGCTTACCCAAAAAACTGTTTTTTTAGAGGGCATGGTTGCACTCTTGAAAATTAACTTCCATGTGCTTTTTAGCAGAAGGAGAACACTCGGCCCAACCAGAACAAAGCCAATGCCAAGTAGGACGGCCGGCTTCTTTTCTGAACATATAATCTCAGTTTTATTGTTCACAAAGGTTATCAAAAGCAAAAATGATGTCTGTAAAGAAAGAACAAGCCACGTCTTTTTGTGTAATATTCAATAGACAAGTTAATTGTTATCCTATCATCCAAAAATGATTAGCCAATGATTAATAAAGCAGCTCACTTTACTGAGCAGCGCAAGGGCAAAGACAAGTACGCCAACAATGGCACAGAAGAACCATTTCAAACACTGCACTAGTTTCTTTGGTTTCTGCTCATCTTGAATGATCGGCACTTCTCTGCATGCATCCCAAGATCGCCTGTTTGGGAAGAAAAAAAGGGAATAGCTTTGTGGAAAATTTAAAGTTCACTTGAAAAAGAAATTTAAAAGGTGTACAAAAATTGTGGTATTTATCATGCTAGAGAGATTGAAGGACTATATGCCAGGAATAGGTAAATAATTGTTCTTTATAAAGAAATCAATTTGGGAGAAAGTGGAATATTAAAAATGTTAAATTCGAAAAGAAGCATTTAGCTGCATAATTAAATGTTTGTGGAGATCTAAATTTTAATTATTTCATACAAGTTTGATAAATGAAAAACAAAAAATGATTACCTGAATTCATGTCTCTGCTGCTCTTCCATAGTGATGTTTTCAAGGCAGGAAAAACCTTTGATTAACCATATGTAAAACAGACGAGAGCCTTATAAGCAGATGGGAGGGAGCACTACGCTATTATTCAAACTGGTTTCTCTGTTGTAACCTCTTTATTCATCTTTACACATAAATCATCTACCTGTCCATGTTCAGTTTAATTTTCCACTCCCTTTGAAGATGAAAGAGTTTCTCAAGTATTTTAAGTATTTTGTTTTAAGACTTATCAGATACATTACTACTGTCACAGGCTGGTTGAGGTAAACAATAGCTAAGATCACACATTAAATTATTAAATCACACATTATTGTAGCTAAGATCACACATTAAAGAGGCGTTATTCTATGAGCAAAAATCAGAGACAATAAATGAGTATAATAGAGTTTAATAAATGAAGCTATAGTACAAATAGCAGGATCTCAGTTGCAGCAGTCTTTATTAACTGACAAAATACGCACGAAGATGAACAAAGAGAACAGGTACAACCACACATAACGCAACAACGACCGACAAGCAACAAACTGAAGCACAGGGCTTAAATACTGAGGGAACAGACAAGTGAAACAAAACACAGCTGGGGCAAATGAACTGATAATGACAGGTTAACAGGTGAATAAACTAAACACTAACAAGGAGCGGGAAAATGGAAACAGGACTGAACCAAATACACAAAGAACGGGGGAAACACAGGACATACATATGACAACTACATGGTTAAACAGATGTGGTAAATCCCTTCTAATTAACAGATTATACCAAGACACACATTTACAGGAAAGAAATATTGTAATGCCACACTATACAGTGACATTGTAGAGAATTCTGTTTGCAACTAATGGCATTAGTTTAGGGGGTAATGCTCATGCACACAATATGCATAAGAAAATGATGTCCGTGCGAAAGAACTACTGTAGTTGACCTACAGCACACAAAGACCAAATGAGTGTATGCAACTAAAATAAATGTGTAGGGTATCTCGCTCAGGAAAGGGGAATGTATAATCAATACTTCACAATTAATAACTGATCAATTATGAATACATACAAGCTAATCAATTATAATAACATAATAACTAATCAATCAATTATGAATACATACAATATACAGATAGGCTATACCAATTTTCCAGAATATCCTTTAAACAGAATTAACTTCTCCTCGACTAATCTGTTCGTCCACCGAACCTACCATTCGATTCTCTGATCAATTTTGCGAAAAGGATTATTTTAATCACTATCAGGAAAAGCTATCCTTCTGTTTATGAAGAATAACTTTCTGATAATATTACTAACTTAAGTAGTTATCAATATCAAGCTTGTAGCTAAGATCACACATTAAAGAGGCTTTATTCTATGAGCAACAGTCAGAGACAATAAATGAGTATAAAGGAGTTTAATAAATGAAGCTATAGTACAAATTACATTTAACGACAACATATACAGAATAATGGAAATAAAGAAAGGAAGGAAAAGAGAGATCACAGAAATAGCAAATTTCACAAACACTTAACCGTTGGGAGCCAGCAAAGAATCACAATGCCTCAAAGCAGGGCAAGTATTTCTTAATGCATTTAAATTTCGATGGAAACAATACTTGCATATGGATCTTTCTGTCACTGAACAAGGCTGCTCGGACGCGCGTTTCGGTCCTCGTTATGTCCTTTAGGTCGGAGCGTTCTTCCGGTTCTTCCAGGGCACGTATGGCCCGCGGGAAGTTCAAAACATTACTTGTAGGTAAGTTGCTGAAAATTAGGCTAAGTCCGTTTCACCCAGAGGTCGAAATGATTACAGCACTGTGGTGGAGATTTTAAACTGAATATTAAATTAACCATGTTTTTAACGTTTAACCATAAAGATATGAATTATACTAACATCTCGTGACAAGTTCTAACACTTCCTTTGGTCTTATGTCTGAGGATGACTAAAATTTCCATGATTCTAACAATAAATCTAAAGTGAGCTTACTTCCTTTTTCTTCTAGGATGTAGCAGACAAACTCTAACCTCCAAAACTTTTGACTTAATATAACTTTGGTAAAAGGAACTTTGAAATTAGACTAACCGTTATATTGGGAAATGATTGATTAAAATATTAAACCCTCACAATGTTTTTGATGATACAGGATATTTTGCTGATGTTACTAACAAAGGGTAATGAAAGGGGGGACTTGCAGAGTGTGATATGTTAGTCATGATGATTCTGTTTTGAGATGTCTGGGTTTGAAAGCATGTGATAATGTATCATGTTATATTATAAAAACTGTTGTATTCGTGTTGACTGGTGGGATTCTCAATGGGATTTGTCTGAGATCCACCGGCCTTGCTTCTTCTAGGGAGATTTTCTGAGAACTGCTTGAGAACTCTCCTGGCCGTGATTAAAGCATTTAAAGGACATTTGCTGAGGTCTGCCTGTTATTTTCTCTTGCGCAACAGGTTAGACTAGGTAACCAAGTAAGTAAGTTAGAGTTTAGGGAACTCGGCCAGTTGTCGACGGAAGACGGAGGAGCCAGAGTATAAAGGTTATTGGGTGTCGATTGTAGACGCCCCAGATATTAAGTGTCGATTTGGAGACGCTTGGGTGTCGATTGTAGACGCCCCGGATATTTATTAAGTGTTGATGTGTAGATGCTTGGGTGATGACTGGGCACCCCAAATAAATTTATTTAAAATAATTAGGTTCCAGGTACACAGTTAGGTTTAGGGAAAAATCTACCACAATTTTGGCGAGCTGCCAGGAGCCCAAGGATCCTCCTTCCGTTGGTGGGGGCAAAACTAAAATAAGTTCTGATAATAGAGGAACTTATCATTTTTTAAATGTCCATTTCATTTCATCTCATCCTGCCAACTTGCAGAGGACCCCAACCGGCGGAAGGAACATCCCAGACGGGCGGAGGAAAATAACTTATTAAGGTAGGACACACAGACTTCAGCACTTTTCCTTAAAAATGCTTCTAGATTAATTAAAAGGTTTAACTGAAAATTTGCTGTTTTGTTAAGTAAAATGTGAAGAAAACTGGTAATCACATTTAAAAGATTTAAGGATTTTGAAAAAAGAGAAAAAATGTTTTTACCTTGTCTATTAAGGGCAATGAGCAATGATTATGGTTAAATTCAACCAAAAGTATTTGTTGAGTATTTTATTTGTTGTGTTTGAGAGTGTGCCCAGAGAGCAATTAATAAAACTTCCTGCAAAGAGAAACTTGTTATGCTAGAAATCAGAGAAGGGAGGGTAAAATACCCCGAGATCCTGTAATGTTGCAATTTACTTTTTGTTTGAAGTTTTGTTTAAATAGAAGTTTAATTCTGAGAGACTATAAAGATACAATTGAAATAGTTGATACAAGATACATAGATCAATATGAGATTTATGAATTGTTACATTTTGAAATCAATTTGAAAAATTACAGAAATTGTTAAAGTTATAAATCACAATAATAAGAATATGCATTCTGAGATAATTAGGAAATTTTTAATCATAAAGAAACTTTTATGAGTTAAACTTTGATTTATTTATGTGGATGAGTTATATAAGACTGAGCAATTAGGAGCTCTTAAAGTAATAAATAAATAATAAGATATTAACTGCACGTGTTTAAATATTATACTTTCTATCTGAAGGTGTCTAGAATTTGTATCTCATTATCCCTGGGAGACAGTGTGGGGAAAAATTGATCCATTGCACGGTTTCTAAGAGTCAATGGTTTATGTTGAACTAAGATAATTGTTGTGCATTATGCATAATATGAGAATGAGGTTGAGTGACCAATTTAAATATAAATTGTGATTTGAACAAGCACATAACATATATCTTACAGTCATTTTATTTTGGTTTCTTAAAGAGAAAAAAGGAAAAGACAAAATAAGGATGTTAAAAAAAACTGTATTGTAATTAGAGTTCCCTTTCAGTCGCTCACGTTCCACGTGATGTCGACGTGACAACGTAATTGGGATCACTTCAGGGAGCCCTATCAATTTCGAGTGTCTACAGAACGAGCCAATGAACATTGGCATGCTTGAAAAGTGTCACGTGCCCTGCCCTACAGCGCGGGTATAAACAGGAAGCGGGCGCACGCACTCATTGCCTTTCGCTTCGGAGCCGAGCTTTCGTTTCGACTCTGAGTTTCTGCAGACTGCTGCAACGTTGAAGACTGCTTCAAAAGGAATATACTCTGTTCCAGTGCTGGTGTGAAGGCGCGATCAGCGGTGGCCGCGAGCATTACAGCTCACAACTGCTGTTTTCACAGCATTGTTTGTGCGTGTCCGTGTATGTGTATGTGTCGGTCTCGGTGGGCGTTTCTCTTTTAGTGTGTACCCTGATTACACCGCGGCTATCCCTGGGTGCTTCAGCACTGAGAGAGTTATTTTTTCTTTTCTATATTTTTTGTTTTCAACTAAAAGAGCAACACAAGCGTGACCCTGTGTCCTATTCAGGATGTTATTCCGCTTGTGCGTTTCTGGATGCGGTCGTTCCCTGGCGTGGAGCTTCCAAAGGAACGAGCTGGTCCTTCTCATGGACGACCAGCCGTGTCCTTTGGGGCCCCACCTGACGATCAGATGTCGATTGCAGCATCGGAGTGGGAGCTTCAGTCCTCTGGAGATGAAGGCTCGGCTGTGTTCCCCCCCTTCCGGGAGTGTAGCGTTGCCCGAGTCCGATCCAGAATGGGCGGCTATGCTTTCCCGGGCTGCCGAGAAGGTCGGCTTGCGTGGAACCCTCCACCACGTCCTGAACCTTCTCGGTTGGACAATTGGTTTCTCGGGGCGGGCCGTGCTGGTTCTCAGTGCGCCGCCCCGGTACCATTCTTTCCGGAAGTGCATGAGGAGCTTACTAGGACGTGGACGGTGCCGTATAGTGCCAGAAGCCGTCCTAGTGGCTCCTCCCTTCTCAATACCCTCGACGGCGGAGCAGCTAAGGGGTATGTGGATGTCCCGCCGGTGGAGCGTGCCATCGCGATGCAATTGTGTCCGGCGTCCGCTTCCTCCTGGCGGGGCAATCCGCGCCTCCCGTCCAAGGCATGTAAGTTTTCGTCCGGTCTCACGGCGAAGGCTTACAGAGCCTGTGGCCAGGCTGCTTCCGCCCTCCATGCCATGGCGCTTCTGCAGGTCCACCAGGCCCAGGCGCTCATGGACATGAACGAGGGTGGTTCTGACCCAGAGCTCCTCCGGGAGCTCCGTGTGGCAACCGACCTCGCTCTCCGAGTGACGAAGGAAACTGCACGTTCAGTCGGTCTGGCGATGTCCGCCTTGGTGGTCCTGGAGCGCCACCTCTGGCTCAACCTGGCGGATATGAGGGACACCGATAAATATCGGCTCCTGGATGCCCCTCTTTCCCAGGTTGGGTTATTCGGCGACGCGGTTGAGAGCTTCGCCCAACAGTTCTCAGCCATCCAGGCCGCTGCCAAACCAGGAGGCAAGCGCAGGTGCAAACAACCCTGAGACGGGCGACCCAGAGGTGGATCAAGTTGCTCTTCAGAAGATGGTGAAGGCACCACTCCTTCCCCCGGTGGAGGGCCGGGTGAAGAATCCTTTGTTTCCTTTTCTTTTTGTTCCGCCACTGACCCACGGGCCAGTGGTACCCACATTTTCAACAAAAGAGCAATTTCTGAAACCTCTGGGTCCCAAGGCCTGATATATCGATGACGATATGCCTTGTCACCCTCAAGCCCCTCTTTCATCGCCAGCGAGCAGCAGTGGCTGTGTTCCGGACGCACTGACGCCTCCACACTCTCACTCTGCCTTTGACGGAAGCAGATACGTGTTGCAGCACACACTCAGACCCCACTCCGGGCCGCTATGCCGTCCGAGTCGGGTCCCTGCATTCCGCTGTGCTGCCCCACCCCGGGTACATCTGTAGTGCCGTTGGTCCCGCTTGCGCGGTGTCTGGGAGCCTGGCTAGCGCTTCCCAGCCCGTCTCGCTGGCTCATCCGTACTGTCAGACTCGGCTATGCGGTTCAGTTCGCCCGGCGTCCCCCTGTGTTCAGGGGCATTCTGTTCACCCATGTTCTGGCGGACAGTGCCCCTGTGCTCAGGGCAGAGATCGCAGTCCTACTGGCGAAGGACGCGATCGAGCCGGTCCCTCCAGCCGATATGAAGAGGTAGATCTGTTTGCCGCCCCGGACACGTCTCACTGCCAGTTGTTCTATTCCCTGTCCGAGGGGACCCTCGGCAAGGATGCTCTGGCACACAGCTGGCCCCCGGGCCTACGCAAGTATGCGTTTCCCCCAGTGAGCCTTCTTGCACAGACCTTGTGCAAGGTCAGGGAGGACGAGGAGCAGGTCTTGTTAGTTGCGCCGTACTGGCCCAACCGGACCTGGTTCCCGGAACAGACATTTGAACAAATCTGATCCGTGGAGACCCGCTCTCGCAACTTGGTGGTGGTGGTCTGACTGACAGTCTGCAGTGTTCACAATGGGTGGAGTGTTGTGAGAGAGCATGAGTGATGGCTGTGTCCATTTGATAGGCAAGACAAATTCCCCAGGTTCTGAAGTGGTAGAGTATATGTGTGTGTGTGTACGTGAAGTTTGATCTATACGATTTTAGGATTTATTACTAAAGATCGTGTTGAACCTTATTAAATGGTGTTTTCTTGAATAAATTGTTTTATACTATCATCGGTGACTGTTATCTGACTCAGCCACAAGGTATCTGTGTGCTTTGTGTACCTGAATGATCTGTGGGTTCCCGGATTATTTATGGGTGGCGTAGTCGGACTTAACCTAAAATTACAAACTGCAACACTTCAAATTATTTTCTGAAACTCTTAGCTCAGGAAGACTATGATTCTGTAACTTCACTTCATAACTAGGACAAGGGTTCCAAAACACTTTCATAGGAGCCACCAAGAGAGGTTGTGTCAATCTTGAGACCCAGTTAACCCTCTGGGGACCAAAAACGCGCCCCCGCGTTTTGCTCGTTTTTTTTTTTAGCAATGCAAAATAAACTCAAAATGCTCTGTTAATTTTGATCTTTCATTTTCGTGTTATACATCAATCGATCCTGTTCAGTTTCTATTTTTTTTTCTGTATACTCACAATAAAAATAAAGTGTTTTGCTTTTTGTCAAATAAAGAAAAATTAACATGATGCGAGTTCTGCACTCTCTCTGTCAGCGAACTCCGATTTCAACTCCACGAAAATTCAGTCAAACAGGCAAACATACCCACGGGCATAAAACTTAAGATCACATCTTTTAGATGAAGTAATTTATATTAAAAACAAATATTCTCAGCTTCTGTAATCTGTATGAAAACAGAGCGATTCCAGTCGAGCTGATTACGAGCTCATTTACTTTAATTCGTTCACGCCTACTCACGGAGCGCGCTATTCACAAGATAATGTGTTAAGCCATCTATGCAAAACAGGTAAATGCCCCCAAGCAAATGCATTAACCCCTTGAGCAGCAGGGATCACCGGTGATCCCGACTTTTATATTGTTTACATTGATCACGTGTTTACAATATCATTTTGTCAAGTAATAAGGTTAACCAATACGTTGTTTGAAATATACGACACTGTATATTCATCTCGTTATAAGCATTATACAATCCAGATAACTTTGCAACCGTTTTTTGTTATTCTGTTTCAACATTAACAATGTGATACAACTATGAAGAGGCGGGGGGGGTGTTCCTTACCTTTGTTGTGTTGTGGAAATGTAATGCTTGGCAGAATAATGATGACATCAATCTTTTTACCATGGGAAGAGTCCAGTATATGATGTCTATTGTAAAAATTTGTCCAAAAATATGCAAACTGTTAAAAATATCCATAAAACTTCTATTGTTTACATCCTGAAATTTGCTTATCACGAGGGCATTGTCCTGTTTATTCGTCGAACTCTCCACATCTAGCGCATTATTCAATGAAACATAACATATCAGTGTATTTAGTAGAGTGTCTGGAAATTAATGAGATCGACCCAGAAGATGTCCGATGAAAATGGGCAATCAGAGCAACAATAGTATGGAGGTGAATTGCTGTATGTGAATGATTCTTTGAATACAAAATCTGTAAGCTGGTAGTGTAAATGGCATCTGTCATGGAAAACAGAAACTGAAATTGATATGGTTCCACAGACTCTGAGATTCCTGCCAGCCCGGGAACTTGGACCACAGCTGAGTTCTGCTGACACACACTCCACAGACTCTCTTCTCTCTTTACTGTGAGATACCTGCCTTTACTTTTGTTTATTTATCGCTCACAATTGCTTTGTTTACAGCCGACTGATTATTTATTTATTTTACTCACATTTGATTTGCTTAGAGCAAATATAGAACATTTAGTTTCTCCACATAGAGGAATTACATTAAAACAGATTGAAAAACAAAAACTTTGAATCTCCTCTCATTCTTTGTTCAGGCTGTCTCACTTGATGCACCATTAGCCATTGGGGGAGTGTCTGTCACACCCCTGGTCTGAATCTTATTAATATCGATAGGCCATTCCACTCCCACGCATAAACTTCTTCTGACAAAAAAACTGTCATACAAAGTATAAATTGATGTTTTGTTTTATGTGAACGATCAGGCAGGATGATTTTCACATCATTTTGAAGCCAGAACTCGAAGTGACAACATCCATTAGTCAAAAGTCTTGTGGACTTTCTCTTAAAAATACAAACATGTACATACATGTTGCTCACATATTATGGTAGCCCCGTTTGTGCTATATAGAGTGAATTTACACCTTTGCCATCAACATGTTTATAAATAACTGAAAAAAGCACAAATGTCAGTGCATGTCAAAACATCCCAAGGGCCCCAAAAACACCTTGGTCCCCAGAGGGTTAAAAGTCAAAGAGCTAAATAGACCTATGTTGTCCTTGTCAAATTACAGAGATTACTGTATTTATGAGGCTAATGATGCATTGGCATGGAACTAGCTTTTCTAACAGATTTATCAAACTGATTTGGCTACTCAGAATTATTCATTACAAAACTGACTCAAGTCATTTGTTTCTGAATCTGAAGCCTGTCTAAAATAGTTAGCTATTTTTTTAGCTAATCATATTTGATCCATTTGTGTCGTAGGTTGTTGTCTCCTATATCTGTCACAATCCTCAGTCACTAGTCCTGTCACCACTGCACTACATTTCCCATGATCCTTCCTGGCTCCCACACTAATCAATCATCCACCTTCATCAGCTCCACTCCACTTAAGTCTGCTTCACACACTCATACCTGATACCTACCTGTGGAAAACTAATCTATACATCGAACTGTTTCGTCCTTCATCATCTTCAGTCTCTTGTTTGTCATCGTCAGCCAGCCTCCGGTCACTTCTCTCCGGTCACTTCTCTCCGGTCACTTCTCTCCGGTCACTTCTCTCCAGTCACTTCTCTCTGGTCACTTCTCTCTGGTCACCTACAAAAGATAAGACTTCCATTCACATGCCAGTATCAACAGAACTATCTGCAATCCAGAGACTCACTTGCTGATAACCGTCATTCAATACACTCCATTCAGATTTTACCTTCGTCTACATTCTTCTGTTCTGAGAAGCCTACATTTCATCTATTCATCATTTAAAGAGATTGTCTCTTCAGAAAATAAATTTGGACTAAAACGCTCAGTTAATTTGGATTAGATTTACAATCTCTTTATGAACTTTTTGAAGCATCAAAGTGGTAGCCTACTTGTGTGTAGCTCTCAGATTTAATCAAAAAGATGAACAAAAGTTTTACGGATTTGGAACATATGCGGGTGAGTAATTAATTGAAAAGAAGCTGGATAAATTTGGGGACATCATTTACGCATATGGAAGTGAGAGGTTTGGTGTGGAAAAAAGGAAGGAAAAAGTACAAACTACTCCTGGAATGTCTAGACAGCAGCAGAAAATTGAAGGGTTAGTTAGAGAAAGGAGACAGCTGAGGAAGCAATGGAAAAGAGCGGAACAAAGTCAGAAGGAGGGACTCAATCTCTACCAAAGGCCCATAAAAGATAAGCTTGCAACGTTACGCAGAGCTGAGCGCCTACGGAAACGCTACAAAAAGAAGGAGCGTGCGAGGGCTAATTTCTATAAAGATCCATTCAAATTCATAAAGAAGTTATTCACCAGTGTAAAGAATGGCACTTTAAAAGCATCTAGGGTTGAGCTAGAGAGATATTTGGAGGAAACGCATACAGATGCAAAAAGGCATGAGCCTATGTCAATTCCGTCAGACATCCCACCTGTCAATCCACCAGAATACCAAATGGAGGTCTGTGCACCTAAGTGGAAAGAGATAGAGCAGGTTGTGAGAAAGGCAAGGGCTTCATCATCTCCAGGGCCTAATGGAGTTCCGTACAGAGTGTACAAGAGTGCTTCAGGAGTTCTACGAATTCTGTGGAAATTGATGAAAGTGGGTTGGGAAAAGCAGCTTGTACCTAGAGCATGGCGCCGAGCAGGGGGAGTCTTTATACCCAAAGAAAAAGATGCTACAAGATTTGCATATGGTTCGGTGCCACATGAGCTTCTTTGGGCATCATTTGATTTTTTCAGGGTACCGATGTCAATAACAAATTTAGTGAAAGCCTATTTTGGAGATTTGCAATTTAGTTTCTCAACTCCAGAATTCAGCACTACATGGCAATGTTTAGAGGTTGGAATAATGGCAGGATGCACCATTTCTCCACTGGCTTTTACCATGGCAATGGAAGTAATCATTAGGGCATCAAGATGGGTAGTAGGAGGAGAGCACTTGGCTTCTGGGATGCGACTACCACCAATCAGAGCATACATGGATGACATGACAACCATGACTACAACGGTAGCCTGCACTAATCGGTTATTGGGAAAGTTAACAGATAATATTGAATGGGCACGAATGCAATTTAAGCCCTCTAAATCAAGGAGCATCTCAATAATTAAAGGTAGTAGATAAAACATTCTTCATTAATGGTGAGGCAATACCAACAGTTTCTCAGAAGCCAGTGAAGAGTCTAGGGAGATGGTACGATGGGGATCTAAAGGACACAGTTCGAGTGGGAGAAGTTAGACAACAAGCAGTGGAAGGGTTGAAGAGCATAAACAGCTGTGCTCTACCAGGCAAACTAAAACTCTGGTGTTTTCAGTTTGGTCTACTGCCAAGGTTGCTGTGGCCACTGACTGTGTACAAGGTTTCTTTGACAACAGTGGATAAGCTGGAAGCGTTAATAAGTTCATACATCAGGAAATGGTTGGGAGTTCCACGCTGCCTCAGCAGAGTGGGACTTTATAGTAAAGGATTATTGCAGCTGCCAGTCTCTGCTTTAACCGAGGAGTTTAAGTGTGCCAAGGTCAGACTGGAAATTACTTTAGCAGAGTCACGTGACAAATGTGTAAGGGAGGCAGCCCCTGTGGTAAAAACGGGTAGAAAGTGGTCAGCAATAAAATCTGTAGTAGAGGCAAAGGCTGACCTTCAAATTGGGGATATCGTAGGACAGGTGCAGCATGGAAGAGGGGGTTTTGGGCTCAGTTTAGCTCCTCCTAAATGGCACAAGGCAGGCCCAGCTCAAAGGAGGAAGCTGGTAGTCAACGAGGTGCGAAAGCAGGAGGAGAGGATGAGATGCATAAAGGCCATTTCGCAGGCCAAGCAGGGAGAGTGGATGAGATGGGAGAGTGTGGAACAACGCAAAATGGGCTGGCAAGACCTTTGGTCAATGGAAGACAGTAGGATCAGTTTCCTTATTAGGTCAACATATGATGTTCTCCCATCACCGCAGAACCTAAACCTCTGGGTAGGAGAGGATCCCTCTTGTCCTTTGTGTTCATCACCTGCCACATTAAGGCACATTTTGACAGGGTGTAAGGTGGCTCTTAGCCAGGGTCGATTTACTTGGCGCCATGACCAAGTATTGCGATGTTTGGCTTTAGCATTGGAAGGCAAGCGTAGTATGACCAATAAGTTGCCGCCTGTTCTAGCAAAACATTACACGCAGAATACAATATTCCTCCGCCCAGGCGAGCAACCACCAAGAAAAGGTGCTAACACCAATTCTCGCCCAGGACAGTTGGAAGCTGCTGGCTGATCTTGATCAACGGCTTATTTTTCCACCTGAGATTGCCACCACTAACCTACGACCAGATATTGTTTTGTGGTCTGGATCAGCACGCATTGTTCAACTGATAGAGTTAACAGTGCCATGGGAGGATGCGGTAGATGAGGCATATGAGAGGAAGAAACTGCGGTATGCTCATCTGGCCACTGAAGCAGAACAGCGAGGATGGAGAGTCCAGGTTTATCCAGTGGCACACTCTACAACCCGGTTCCTCAGAGACGTCGGATTCAGTGGCCAAGAGTTGCGTCGCACAGTAAAGAACTTATCTGAAGCAGCAGAAGGGAGCAGCAACTGGCTGTGGTTGAGACGGAAAGATTCTAGCTGGCTGTGTACAGGCCACCATGCTACGGTTTCGTAGAATTCTTGAAAACTTGAAGAGTCTGTTGGTTTATTTGTATAGGTTGTATAGTATTTACAGTCATTACGTTCCTGTGTATATTGCGTGAATGACGGGTGGTTGGGCAGATATTGTGTTTTGCGGTAGGTGGTATGCAATACGGAACCGTTGCCACTGAAACTGCATATTAACGCACCAATGGGGCTCGACAGCCTTAGTCAAACGGGTTGGCGCGTATGGTTGGGTTGCGGAGAGATTGTGAGATTGTGGTTAGGTCTTAGCAGCAAGAGGGAAGTAGAGGTCAGTAAGCTGGGCTGAGTTGAGTGGGGGACGGAGGGGGGTGACTCTGGGACGCCAGAGTCATTGTCGAGCCCTCTTGAGGTGTCGTGGGCTAGTCGACGAAACACTGAGGACGGACGGTGCCCACTTGAAGACCCTAGAGATGTTCCCTACTCCGCTCAATCCAGAGGGCTGTTATGGGGAGACCGCACTGTGGTTGCAGCCGTTGTGTGTGCTGACGTGCAAATACACTGCAGCTATTAACACCAGACAGAAGGAGATTCACGTCACCAGATGGAAAGAAGCGTAAATGGATGGAGAAGCATAGGTTACTGTAAAGCTACGTCTTAGTTGGTGCTTATCTTGGCGAAAGCCGAGTACAAATCAGCATGAAGTTTTAACATCTACTCTCATGTAATGGAAATCATTACATCATTTTCATTTTTGGGTGAGTAAACTTTTAAGGTTGGGCACAGGTGTGTGGAAAGGGTATAATTATGTTATTGTAATGATGAGGCAGGAATGAAGTGGAGAGAGAATCCAATTGCAAGCACTACTTTAATGAAACTAACAGGTAATTCAGGGTGAAAAACAGTATAAGGAACAAGGAACAGCAAACAACTACGACGACCGACAAACCACAACTGAAACACAGAGGTATAAATACACAAGCAGACAAGCTAGGGGGGGTTAATCCAAGACACCTGGGGAGACTAATCAACAAGACAACGAACACCTGTGGACAATAAGCAACCAATTAACAAAATGACAAGACACATGGCAGGATTACATGACAAACAGGGAATCACGTGACAGACAAGACAAAACCCACACCGTGACAGTTATATTACAGAAATTAATTACAGCTATAATTACAGGTAAATATTTTTTAAATATAGTTGGCTTATGTGGTAGATGTTTCCCCTACACACCTGACTTAGGTTGAACCGAGTGTCCTTGACACCTGAAACTATCGAACACTATCACTTGGTAGTAAGGTCTCTAGTGTTTCGCTAAATAATATTATACTCAGTTGAGTTGCCTCTGAATGCGCGGGTTGACTCGCTCCACACTATCACTTTTTAGCAAGGTCTCTAATGTTTGCTAAATACAACAATGTAACCCTTCCTAAGAGTCTCACAAAGAGTTAAACGACGTCTTGTCCCCTATCGTAAGTAGTAAGGTCTCTAGTGTTCTTAACTCGCTCCACACTATCACTTGGTAGTGTTACGGCCAGCTCGTTTCGACCGTACATAAAGTATACAAGTACACTGAAATAATGACTTGCAAGATTTTATTAGTCTTCAAAACTACAAATAACTTAATATAACGAAGTCTAGGGTTCAAAATCAAAAGGAGAAAAATCATTATCCAGATGGGGAGGAGAAAAGGTTGGTATGGGTTGTAAACAAATAAAGGTTGACAAAACAAGTGACTTCTCCAGAGGTTGTCGATCCCCTGGACGAAGTGTAGAGGAGTGGTTGAGTCCGAGGTTTTATCCTCTCCGCAATTAAGTGTGAACAGGTAACAGGGGTGTGCGATCTCCCACGCTCTCCTGGAAGAACACCGCCAACAGCAGGCAAGCAAGTAGAACGCAGGGTCGTAACAGTAATTAGGTCTCTGTGTTCTTAACTCGCTCCACACTATCACCTGGTAGTAAGGTCTCTGTGTTCTTAACTCGCTCCACACTAACACTTGGTAGTAAGGTCTCTGTGTTCTTAACTCACTCCACACTATCACCTGGTAGTAAGGTCTCTGTGTTCTTAACTCGCTCCACACTATCACCTGGTAGTAAGGTCTCTAGTGTTTCGCTAAATAACTTGTTCCACGAACTAACTTGCTCCCTATCTAACTTGCAGTGCAGTAATAATATACAGACAGACTTCAGCAAATGTCCTTTAAATGTTTTAATAAAGGCCGAGAGAGCACTCGAGCAGTTCTCAGAGCATCTCACCCAAGAAGCAAGGCCAGAGGATCTCAGACAAATTCCATTGAGAATCCCACCAATGAACTCGAATACAAGATTTCCATTACACGAGAGTAGATGTTAAAAATTCATGCTGATTTGTACTCGGCTTTCGCCAAGATAAGCACCAACTAAGACGTAGCTTTACAGTAATCTATGCTTCTCCATCCATTTACGCTTTGTAGCGACTACGAGAATGAACCAAACACAATTGAAGCTTTTAGGTGATTGTTCATACATAAGAGGCTTCACATTCCAGATTCAAATCACCAAACTCAGAGCCATAAATCAGCCCTAGGCTCCAAAGAGTCTGTAACCAAAAATACCTTTTATTGTTTAACTAAAGGAAGAACGTTGTCAATGTTTTATAATTTGGCAAGACAGAGCTGTTCAGAAATGGTGAAACAAGAGGCCCTAACATTATCCAGTTGTGTTTTCCGTAAAATAAAGAAAAAAAAAACATGATGCACATTCTGTCTTCTCTCTCAATGTGAAGTTCATTCTGAAACGCGACAAAAAATGATCTGTAACTCAGCCAATACTTGCCACCCACACATGAAAGTAAAGTCTTTACAAAGCTTGAAGTCTCCTTTTTTAAGTGAAGTAAATCATATCAAAAACAAATATTCTCGGTTTAAGAAATCCGTATGAAAGCAACGACATGTACAGTTTCTCCAGCCCGAGCTAATTAACTTTAATGTGACCACACCCCCACAAGCGCGAGGTGCTCACATGCAAATGATCCACGTGAAGGAACGCAGAGCTGTTAACGCCCTCATCAGCCCTAAACAAAGAATCAGCGACTGCAGTATTTCTCTACTTTTCATCAGTTTGGAAGACTGTTTGTGCTGTGGATTTACCTTGGATTTACCTAAGAAGAAGGCATTTCGATTATGAGAACAATTTTTAAGGTAAGAGACATAATAGTAAGTGTTTTATTGTTGCATAAACTTTACATTGTAGCTACTAAACTCAAACTTTTGCCAGCCTAAAATGTTATGAAATGAGATACAAGTAGGCCTATGCTAGTATGAGTGTTTATTCTAATAAGGTGAATATTTTAATGTTTAGACCAGTGTTTACTGTTAAATACTGTGTTTGTGGATATCTGCTCAAACGTAGATGTATAATGTAACGTTTCATAGTTTGGAGCGGCTCGATCGCTGCACGCGCTGAGTTTGGGTCTGAGTCACGCTGTGTGTTTGAAAAACAAAACACGCGACACATTAGGCTTCACGCCAAACTCATCTCATTTCATAACGAATAGAAATATTTGAAGTAACATATGATAAACAATATATGTTTGTCTAGTGTAGTGTTACTGAAAAGTGTTCATTTTTAACGATTTATAGACTGCCTGCTATCTAGGCTATTGTTATTATTTTATGCAGCCCTACACATGCCTATATACAAGGCACAACAAACTAGGTGTTCATATATATATTTACAAAATACATATACATATATACACTGCCGTTCAAAAGTTTGGGGTCGGTAAGATTTTTAATGTTTTTAAAAGAAGTCACTTATGCTCACCAAGGCTGTATTTATTTGATTAAAAATACAAAACAAACCCAGTAATATTGTGAAATATTATTTCAATGTAAAACAGCTGCTTTCTATGTGAATATATAGTAAAAAGCGTAATTTATTCCCGTGATCAAAGCTGAATTTTCAGCATCATTACTCCAGTCTTCAGTGTCACATGATCCTTCAGAAATCAGTATAATATGATGATGTGATGCTCAAGAAACATTTATGATTATTATCAATGTTGAAAACAGTTGAATTCTTTGATGAACATAAAGTTAAAAACAACAGCATTTATTTGAAATAGAATCTTTTGTAACATTATAAATGTCTTTACTGTCAATTTTTATCAATTTAATTCCTCCTTGATGAATAAAAGTATTGATCCTTTTTTTTTATTTCCCCCAAAAAATAAAATAAAAATTCTTACTGACCCCAGAGTTTTGAACGGTAGTGTTGTCACGAATTGCGTGGAAGCAGAGGCGGTAGTCGGATCTAAATGCAGCAGTAGACTTTAATAATACAGACTAGGGTAAACTCAGAACAGGCAAAACACTCGTGGTACATAAACGCATTCAATAACTGACAAAGACAGGGCAGAAACACAGGGCTTAAATAATCAGAGACAAATGAGCAGACAGGATAACAAGGGGGCGTGGATAACAAGAAACACCTGGGAGAACTAATAAACAAGATTGTGCTGCCGGAGCTGTCGGACCCTCGGGCGTCCAGGGCGGAGCAGGACGAGGCGAAGGCCAGGGCGGAGCAGGACGAGGCGAAGGCCAGGACGGAGCAGGACGAGGCGAAGGCCAGGGCCGAGTACACTTAGAAGGGTACCAGGACGGAGCAGACTCGGACGGAGACGAGGGCGCAGCAGACTGAGGCGAAGGCCAGGGCGGAGCAGGACGAGGCGAAGGCCAGGGCGGAGCAGGATGAGGCGACGGCCAGGGTGGTGAAGCCCCAGCAGACGACCATGGCGGCGCAGCCTTCATGGTCTCCTCACCGGACCCTTGCCCCCCCCCCAAAAAATACTTGGGGAAATCCACGGGTTCAGGAAAGGCCTCCCGGAGCTTGAAGGGCGCAGGCAGGGCGAGGCGCAGAGGCGGGGCCGCCAGGGCGAGGCGCAGAGGCGGGGCCGCCAGGGTGAGGCGCAGAGGCGGGGCCGCCAGGGCGAGAAGTCTGGGTACGCTCACTGGAGCCTGATGAGCCGAGCGAGTCCTCCTCTTCCTTCTGCGACGGCGCTTCACTGGGCTTGACTCGCTTGACTCGCTTGACTCGCTTGACTCGCTTGACTCGCTTGACTCGGTAGACTCGCTTGACTCGGTAGACTCACTTGACTCGGTAGACTCACTTGACTCGGTAGACTCACTTGACTCGGTAGACTCACTTGACTCGGTATATGAGTCACTTGACTCGGTATATGAGTCACTTGACTCACTTGATTCACTTGATTCACTTGACACGACACTCGATTCACTTGACTTGGCACTTGACTCACTTGATTCACTTGACTCGGCTCTTGACTCACTCGATTCACTTGATTCGGGTTCGTCGAGACCGAAGCGACGTGCGGGTTCGGAAGACAGAAGCTCAGGCATGTCGATCTCGGCAGGAAGAAGCTCAGGCATGTCGGTCTCGGCAGGAAGAAGCTCAGGCATGTCGGTCTCGGCAGGAAGAAGCTCAGGCATGTCGGTCTTGGCAGGAAGAAGCTCAGGCATGTCGGTCTCGGCAGGAAGAAGCTCAGGCATGTCGTGGAAAGCGGGCTCGACTCGGTTCACGTGAGGCGCGGGCTTGTGGAGCGCGGTGTCGGCAGTGCGGATGTGGCGAACGGGCTTCCTCAGAGCTCGGTTTGAAACTCTCTTACGTGAACTGTGCTTGGAATTACCTGGAACTGTCTTGACGGAATGCCCTGGCTTGGGAACACAGCTGATTTCCTCAGCGAGTCCTACAGTGAGTGACGAACCGCACACCCACAACGCTCGGTCCAGGAACTGCACAAAAGAGAGGTGTTCCGCATCTAACAGAAGCATTGCGCCGAGCGTGTCGTCCATCCCACTCCAGAAATTATACTTGAGTGTTTCCTCACTCAAATTTGTCTCATGATAACACTCTAGGTAAGCCCTCACGTACTCTTCCAGCGACCGTCCATTCTGGTAGAATCCGTCCTCCATCATCATACCTCTTGTTTTACGGTCGGTGGTTCCCGGGTACTACCTGCTAGATCCTGGTGGTCAGTTATTCTGTCACGAATTGCGTGGAAGCAGAGGCGGTAGTCGGATCTAAATGCAGCAGTAGACTTTAATAATACAGACTAGGGTAAACTCAGAACAGGCAAAACACTCGTGGTACATAAACGCATTCAATAACTGACAAAGACAGGGCAGAAACACAGGGCTTAAATAATCAGAGACAAATGAGCAGACAGGATAACAAGGGGGCGTGGATAACAAGAAACACCTGGGAGAACTAATAAACAAGACAGGGAACCACTGAACATGACAAAACAAGACAGGACGCAAAACCCACATTACGACAAGTGTTTAATGTTACAAAAGATTATTTTTCAGATAAATGCTGTTCTTTTGAACTTTCTATTCATCACCTAAAATAAAAATGTAAAAAACTGTTTTCAACATTGATGATAATGAAAAGTGTTTCTTGAGCATCAAATCATCATATTATACTGATTTCTGAAGGATCATGTGACACTGCAGTAATGATGCTGAAAAATCAGCTTTGATCACAGGAATGAATTACACTTTACTATATATTTACATAGAAAACAGCTGATTTACATTTAAATATTATTTCACAATATTACTGGGTTTGTTTTGTATTTTTAATCAAATAAATGCAGCCTTTGTGAGCATAAGTGACTTCTTTTAAAAAACATAAAAAATCATACTGACCCCAAACTTTTGAATGGCAGTGTGTGTGTGTGTGTGTGTGTGTGTGTATATATATATATATATATATATACACACACACACATATATATATATATATATATATATATATACACACACACACATATATATATATATATATATATATATATATATATATATATATAATGTATATGTGTGTGTGTGTGTGAGTGAAAAATCTAGAATGTATTCCCAGAATCGTGCAGCCCTATAGTTTGTCTTGATATCAACATGTTTACAGGTGTTTATTTATTTATTTTTTAGAAAGGGACCAGATGCCACTGGATGAGTCCTGCTGACTTCAACATTCACATGAGTCTCTGTACATGAACATGGTAAAATGAAAAGTCAAACACCTTGGACATGACAGGTATGTAGGCTACTATGTTTCAGGAATGGCACAAAGGTGTGTGACTGTTTAAGTCTTTGTCTTTAGATCAGTGTGTTTACTAATGTGCTTTTTGTCCTTTGTTGTGTATCTTTGGATTATGTTGTGTTGTAAATAAATCCAGACAATCTAAAAGCCATTCTTTTTTTAACTTCTCCTTATTATTTGTGCAAGGCTCCTCATAATGATCGGGCCTGATAGCACCTAATAGGGCCATTAGGGGAGGGTCTTTGTCTTTCTCAGGTGTAAAATGCATTCATATTAATGAGAGATTCACGCCTCCTCGCATACAGCTTTCTCACACAAAGCACGTCATACAAATTTTAAATCAATATATTGTCTTATCTAAATGAGTATGCAGGATGATTTTCACATAGTTTTGGAGCAAATATTCTAGGCTACGTGATACAATTTTCAAAAGTCTTGTGAAGAAATAATCACTATGGGTTTTATGACCTTATTTCAGTGACATTTGTTTTTTGTTTTTTCACAAACCACGCATAAACATTATTATCTTAAAAATACAAACATGTACATACATGTTGCTCACATATTACGGTAGCCCCGTTTGTGCTATATAGAGTGAATTTACACCTTTGCCATTAACATGTTTATAAATGACTGAAAAAAGCACAAATGTCAGAGCATGTCAGAACACCTCCAGGACCCAGAAAACACCTCAGACCTCAGAGGGTTAAGTTTTGATGCAAAGCTTCGTTTAACAGTTTCGACTGCAACGCGCTTCCAACTTCAAAGACTTTCATCCATCCGCCAACACACCACATGATTGGCTGCCCAAGATCTAGCAGGCACGAGGAGACCGCCAGCCAAGCAACGGACCCGGGAAACCCATTTGCACTGACAAAAGGGAATCCCCAAAGCAAACCGAAGACAAACGCAAGTATAGCCTACCTCCAGACTCTAAACTGAACTGGTGTTTTGATAACCTTTAATAACCCCACCTAAGAAACGATAGAAGGGTTGAATTAATGATTGATAGTTCGTTCTGGTCATGCCTTATAAGTGCATATAGAAACTTGGGATTTCATCATCTCACTCTTAAAACTCATACTTTCCTCACCCTCTTTCTTTCTGCAACTCGTATGAATGTGTGTGTGTTTGTGTGTGTTAGATATTAGTTTTATGTGTTAGTCTTATAATCAATAAAGTATTTAGTTTTATGTGTTAGTCTTATAATCAATAAAGTATTGTTTGTATTTGAAAAGAGAAGCATTACTTGTGTTATGTGCTTACTAATGTATTGTCTTGAACTGCGATCTAAGTTACCTGTGCTTTTACCCTTGAATTATTTCTTAATTTAGCTGTTAGCTGGGAATTAGTCTTTCTTGGCCAGGAAGATATTATATTTCCTAGAATTAATAATTGTTTATGCTTTCCGTTCATTGGATGAACTGATAAAAGTGATCATACTATTGATTCTGCTACAGTAAATTCTGAAAATAATTAAACTATTAATTATTGATCATAATCCGTTATGAATAATAATTAGTTATATTTATAAACGCTACAGCTTCTTTCCATATGGTGATGTGAATCTCCTTCTGTCTGGTGTTAATAGCTGCAGTGTATTTTGCGCGTCAGCACACACAACGGCTGCAACCAGAGTGCGGTCTCCCCATAACAACCGTCTGGATTGAGCCAAGTAGGGGACATCTCTAGGGTCTTCAAGTGGGCACCTTCCGTCCTCAGTGTTTCGTCGACTAGCCCACGACACCTCAAGAGGGCTCGACAGTGACTCTGGCGTCCCAGAGTCACCCCCTCCGTCCCCCACTCAACTCAGCCCAGCTAACTGACCTTTACATCCTTCCTGCGACTGAGGTTGCTCCTTCCTCGTAGTTCACATGTGACCTAACCACAATCTCTCACAATCTCTCGGCAACCCGACCATACGCGCCAACCCGTTTGACTAAGGCTGTCGAGCCCCACTGCCGTCATTAAAGCAGGTTCAGTGGCAACGGTTCCGTATGGCATACTACCTGTCCAAACACCAATCCTCATTCACTCAAAATACACAGGAACATACTAACTGTAATTACTATCCAAACTATACAAATAAACCAACAGACTCTTCAAGTTTTTCAAGAATTCGTCGAAACCGTAGCGTGGCGGCCTGTACACAGCCAGCCAGAATCTTTCCGTCTCAACCACAGCCAGTTGCTGCTCCTCTCTGCTGCTTCAGATAAGTTCTTTACTGTGCAACGCAACTCTTGGCCACTGAATCCGACGTCTTTGAGGAACCGGGTTGTGGAGTGTGCCACAAATCCTCGACAACCCACTTCCACTGGATAAACCCGGACTCTCCATCCTCACTGTTCTGCTTCAGTGGCCAGCTGAGCATACCACAGTTTTCTCCTCTCATATGCCTCATCTACAGCATCCTCCCATGGCACTGTTACCTCTATCAGTTGAACAATGCGTGCTGATCCAAACCACAAAACAATATCTGGTCGGAGGTTAGTGGTGACAATCTCAGGTGGAAAAATAAGCCGTTGATCAAGATCAGCCAGCATTTTCCAGTCCCTAGCAGCTTCCAGTTGTCCTGGGTGAGAATTGGTTTTAACACCTTTTCTTGGTGGTTGCTCGCCTGGGCGGAGGAATATTGTCTTCTGTGTGTAATGTTTTGCTAGAACAGGTGGCAACTTATTGTTCATGTTACGCTTGTCTTCCAATGCTAAAGCCAAACAGTGGTGGTGATGGCGCAGTGGATAAGACACATGCCTTTGGTGTGAGAGACCCGGGTTCGAATCCACTGTGAGACACGAATGTGTCCCTGAGCAAGACACTTAACCCCTAGTTGCTCCAGAGGCGTGCCACCTCTGAAATATAGCAATTGTAAGTCGCTTTGGATAAAAGCGTCAGCTAAATGAATAAATGTAAATGTAAACTTCGGGGTGGTGATGGCACAGTGGATAAGACACATGCCTTTGGTGTGAGAGACCCGGGTTCGAATCCACTGTGAGACACCAATGTGTCCCTGAGCAAGACACTTAACCCCTAGTTGCTCCAGAGGCGTGCGACCTCTGAAATATAGCAATTGTAAGTCGCTTTGGATAAGCGTCAGCTAAATGAGTAAATGTAAACATCGGAGCACTTGGTCATGGCGCCAAGTAAACCGACCTTGGCTAAGAGCCACCTTACATCCTGTCAAAATGTGCCTTAATGTGTCAGGTGATGAACACAAAGGACAAGAGGGATCCTCTCCTACTGTGGTTTAGGTTCTGTGGTGATGGGAGAACATCATATGTTGACCTTATAAGGAAACTGATCCTACTCTCTTCCATTGCCCAAAGGTCTTGCCAGCCCATCTTGCGTTGTTCCACACTCTCCCATCTCATCCACTCTCCCTGCTTGGCCTGCGAAATGGCCTTTATGCACCTCATCCTCTCTTCCTGCTTTCGCATCTCGTTGACTACCATCTTCCTCCTTTGAGCTGGGGCTGCCTTATGTCATTTAGGAGGAGCTAAACTGAGCCCAAAACCCCCTCTTCCATGCTTTACCTGTCCCACGATATCACCAATTTGAAGGGCAGCCTTTGCCTCTTCCACAGATTTCTTTGCTGACCACTTTCTACCAGTTTTTAACACAGGTACTGCCTCCCTTACACATTTGTCACGTGACTCTACTAAGGTCATTTCCAGTCTGACCTTGGTGCACTTAAACTCCCCGGTTAAAGCAGAGACTGGCAGCTGCAATATTCCTTTACTATAAAGTCCCACTCTGCTGAGGCAGCGTGGAACTCCCAACCATTTCCTAATATATGAACTTATTAGCCCTTCCAGCTTATCCACTGTTGTCAAAGAAACCTTGTACACAGTCAGTGGCCACAGCAACCTTGGCATTAGACCAAACTGAAAGCACCAGTGTTTTAGTTTGCCGAGTAGAGCGCAGTTGTTTATACACTTCAACCCTTCCACTGCTTGTCGTCTAACTTCTCCCACTCAAACTGTGTCCTTTAGATCCCCATCGTACCATCTCCCATCTCCTAAAAGTTTATCATAAGGTTAGATAATCTAAAGGTCCGATATTTAGAGTCAGAAACATGATTAGTTCCAAAAGACCGTTTACTTTCTTATCTCTTAAAAATCCAACACATTTCCCCTCTCTAGTCGTAATCATCACGACCACTATCTCGATTTTTAATTCTTCAAATGAATTTTCCATACCTGCTCTTTACCGAATCATAGCACATTGCCTTTTAACTTTAGTAGACCTTGAGTCAAGTTTAAGTGTCATCTTTTGCTATCTTTTGAATCACATTGATCTATTAGGCCTTTAACAGGCCGATACTGCTGACTGACCATTTTTCTTAACTAGATTTTGTTAACTTTTAATTCAAGCAGACTGTCAGGAATAACAGATGAATCAGACAAGATGGTGAGTTCAATGCTTTAATTTGCAGAATGAATTGAAGTCGGAGACAAAAGGTGAGTAACAACAACAAAGAACAATCAGTGATGCTTAGCTGAATAGTAATAGTCCTTTTTTCTCTCTTTCTTGCAGATATTGATGATGGAAGATCGGGGAAGAAGGTCTTGGCTTGCAGTTGGGAAACGATCGCGTCTCAGGTAAGTGGACAGGTAAGTGTTCAGGGAGTCTGTGAGTCAAGTGACTGCAGGGAGAGTGCACGTATATAGGAAGTTCTGGTGATGGGATACAGGTGATGGTGATTAGTAGTCCGGGGATAATGAACGGGAGAAAGGCTGAGTGGGCGGCGAGAGAAAATGAGTGGGAGGTGATGAAGAACGTGGTGGGGATGGAATCCTGACAGTCTACCCAGGGGTGGTAGCGGCTCCAGCTGTCCTGGTACTGATGGCAGTATGTTTGCAAGTAACGTCCTATCTCCTGAATCTTCCGTTCAGTCTGGCCATTCGTCTGCAGGTGGTAACCTGAGGAGAGGCTGACGGTGACCCTGAGGAGTTTGAAAAAGGCGTGCCATACCCGAGAGATAAACTGGGGTCCCCTGTCCGAAACAATGTTCTCTGGGATGCCGAAGTTCCTGAAGACGTTGTGGAAGAGAGCTTCTGCTGCTTCAAAAGCTGTGGGAAGACCAGGTAAGGGAATCAGCTTACAGCCTTTAGAAAACTGGTCCACAACGACGAGTACACAGGTAAAGCCTCCCGATTTGGGTAGATCAGTCATGAAATCGTCTCAGGTTACGACTGTAACCTATGTTCCCTGAGAACAGGGAACGAGACAATACGTCAACGACGTTATGGGGAACGCCTCAGGCGTGACAGGTGTCTGAAATCACTATCAAATCACGTCAATCATATTGACCGGCGACAGCCCGTGAATCATTAGCGTGAATGATTAACGTGCGACCTGGAAGTATAAAGGGGCGCCTTGCACACATGACAAATCACCTTATCGTCTGAAGGGACTGTACGGTAGGCAAGCCCCGAGGCATGGCAGGGAGACGTATTGTCTCGTTCCCTGTTCTCAGGGAACATAGGTTACAGTCGTAACCTGAGACGTTCCCTTTCGAAGGGAACTCAACAATACGTCAACGACGTTATGGGGAACGATATACCAACTCCGCCATGCTAAGGGGAGTGCATGCCAAGTGGCAGTGACAACTGTCAGAACCAGCAACTTCAAATGAAACGCTAGAACCACTCACCCTCAGGTCACACTGGGCTGTTAGTGACAGCATTCCCTACGGTCATAGCCCAAGCTACAGCCTCACAGAAAAACCTTCATAAACATGGTTAAATAAAAGGTCTACCTGGGCCGGCTCCGGGCCTGGAACCACAGCTTCCGATTAGAAGGGGTCCCTTCTAGGGAATGTGGCTAGGGAACCCGAAGGAGCCCCAGCCAGTCACTATTCAGGGGAACGTACTCACCCCGAATGCCACCAGGACGGCCTGACCTGGCGTCAGTACATAGACACTAGTCTGGCCAAATCCTGTCTGTCTGAAGACAGAGCCTCTGGACAACAAAGCCTTCAGAAAGGCATCCAACCCAAGGGACTGCGAAGCTGGCAGTGAACCACTCGGCCCGGATCTCAGAGACGGGATATCCCGGAGAGTATGACTCAGCATAGTGCTTTCCAACCCTTGCTAGCGAGGGGAGTTTCTCTACTCGATCCACGGATCAACCCAGTGTCTGTGTTTCAAAACACTGAGGAGGCCTGTGAAGGCCTAAGGGCTGATCTAACTGGGAGGCCTCACGAGAGGCCTACGACCGTCTGACCAGACTCAGGAAGCCGCATGCTCTTAGAGACCCTCGGTGAGGGGAGCACAGGTCTGCCTGGTAGGCAAACCAGGCTGTAGGCAGAAAAAGTTCCGGGAGGGAACCAATAGCAGAGAATGAACACTTTAGCGAGCCAGGGCGCAAGCTCGCCTTCAGCAGCTGCCTATTAAGGCTAGCTGAAACTGATAGCAAGAGACCACTAGCTTCATAAACCCAGCACCACTAGGGAACGTTACAGGGAGGCCCGGAGAGGCCTACTACCTGATAGCCAACGTAAGTGGGAATTCACCTTCAGAGAGGCCCGTGAGGCCTACTACCTGATAACCACAGTAAGTGGGGTGCTCACCTTCAGGGAGGCCCAGAGAGGCCTACTACCTGATAACCACAGTATGTGGGGTGCTCACCTTCAGAGAGGCCAAGAGAGGCCTACTACCTGATAACCACAGTACGTGGGAACTCACCTTCAGGGAGGCCCGGTGAGGCCTGCTACCTTACAACCACAGTATGTGGGGAGCTCACCTTCAGGGAGGCCTGGTGAGGCCTACTACCTGACCGTACTCATTCAAGGAGGCCTGGAGGAGCCTACTACCTGATAATCACAGCATGTGGGAACTCACCTTCAGGGAGGCCTGGTGAGGCCTACTACCTGACACCCAAAATATTTGGGCGCTCACATTCAGGGAGGCCCAGAGCGGCCTACTACCTGACAGCCACAATATTTGGGAGCTCACCTTCAGGGAGGCCCAGAGAGGCCTACTACCTGATAGCCAACTTAAGTGGGAATTCGCCTTCAGGGCGGCCGGCTGAGGCCTACTACCTGATAACCATCTTAAGTGGGAATTCACCTTCAGGGAGGCCTGAGTGGCCTACTACCTGATAACCACTGTTAGCTTTGAGCCCTAAGTCCTGGTGATAGTATAAGGTGGCCTGCTAAGGCCAGCCAGCTGGGGACTCGCCTATCAGGGAGGCCTGGTCGGGCCTACTAGCTAATAGCAAGTCATATTCTGCTATAAAGTACACTGTTGGGAACCATACTACACAAGCATAAATTTACTAATGGGCTTCCAGTAGCGCTATAAGGTATGTCCCACAATGTTGGGACTCACCTCCGAGGAGGCCTGTTTAAGGCCTACTACCCATCAGTGAGTCAACTGCCCGAACCACCAAGTCCAACCACGTAAAGTGAGCTGGCCTACAGTGCCCTCTAGGGGGCTGTCCAATCAAGGAGGCCTGCTGAGGCCTACTACCTAATGGCGCAGCCTTCGTTGGCAGCAAAGCTGTTTACGCAGCGCCTACAGCATCCTGGTGCCTAATCACATTGCCCATGGCAGTGTACTCCGCAAAAAAGCTAGCACCCTTAAAACAAGGGGAGTACAACATACGCCACTCTGCCTCAACGGAGGCCCCATTAGTCAGGGGCCTACCATCTATGCATGGGCGTCAGCTCAGGGCAATGCTCTGGCTTCAGGGGAGCGTACTTCGACCAAAGAAGAAGTGAAGCTTACTTCATACTCGACCCGAGCCATAGTGGTGCGAGGTAGGATAAACAGAACTGGGAGTGAAGTGCTCAGACCTACCCTGTATCACAGGGGGATACTCACACCTCACCCTGAGGTTACCAGGGTCCGGGCCTGCCAGCGGCTCTAGGGGTGACAGAAATTTATCTGTGCCCAACCTAGGGGAGTGGGGCTTGAATGAAAGCCATCCACCTACAACCTAGCGCTCGAGCAGTCGCTCAGCGAGGTGAGTGAAGCCTAAACTGGCGGCCTAAATCCGTAGGCCAGTTCTGCATGGCAGGGTCGGGCAGGAAACCCAGTCTTCTTCGTGAAGCGAAAGACGGCCTAACCCTGCTCAATAAAGACATATATACCACGGAGGCCTGTTTGAGGCCTACCACGTCCTTACAAACCATCCTCTGCACCATGCTGCATTACTCTAGTCACCCCAGAATGCAGAGAAGGGGGCGGGCCTTGGCCTAACGACTCCCATGGGAGGAGGCTGTTTATACAGGGATGCTAGAAACCTACATTCACAAAGTGAAGGTTCAGAGGAAGCAATGCTAAATTTTAGCAGAGCACTTCTATTATCCCTGGCACAGCCTAGGCCAGCTACAGAGGCGGCCCTGGTGAGGGCCAGCCTGCAGGCATAGATCTATCTGAGGGCTCGGAGGAGCCACAGCCTTACTAAAGAATATAGTCTGTATTATTCCATACAAAGGGCTGCATGATCGCTCAGCCTAATGAAAACCCAAACAGAGCTCAAGGGGCGAAATACTCAGGAAGAAGTCAAACGGACCCGTGGGCCGGACATAAGATCTATCTGAAGCTCTAGCGTCAGTCAACACTCTAAGTAAAAAATTCTAAGAGAGAGACCAACTACTCTACCCTGAGGTGGCTAACAGCCCGAAGGCTAACATAGTTATCGTTCTGGCCACCTAATGGGGAACTTCAGGGCCCTAATAATCCAGGAAACTTCTCTTACCTTATTACCTGATGACATAGCAAATGACATGACCCCATAGCTCTATACAGGGAACGAGGTCTGTAGAGAGATACATTTCGGAATTTTAATTCACAAAAATTGACTCTTGAAAAGACCAGACAGCTCACCTGCGGCGTGCGGAGTGAAGACTTGCCAGATACTTCTTTATGAACCTGGGGTCTACCACTTCACATGCCTGAAAGAGGCGTTTCTACTAACCAAGCCTAGGCGGGCCATCGGAACATCGTTCTTATCATAGGCCCAGCGCCAGGCCTGATGTAATGCACGTCTGGGGAGTCAGAAGAGAGGAGAGGGCTGGATTTCTCTTTTTAATGAAGCCCTCCGGGGAGATTATCCATCAGCGACGCTGTATGCGCTTGTGCTGGATAACCTCCCTCAGATCCCTCTTCTAGCGGGAGTCACGCCTTTCCTGCGCCCTGTTCCTCCACAGAGGGGGCGCACGAGAGGCGACACTGGCTCTCTGGCCCTGTCTACGGTCCTCAGACCGTGAAGGGCCAGGCCCTCCCGCCTGCCTGGGCGTGGAACCGGATCTCAGCGGTATGCAGGTTTTTTCCTAAAAGCAGCTGAGCGCGCCTTCGCCTCCCTGAACTTCCCAAGCCCCGCCTCCACGGAGGGGCCAAAGAGTTCAGAGGGCGAAACCGACGAATCGAGGAGAAAGGCCTTCTCTTTCTCCTCAACGTCGGCCAGGTTTAACCAAAGCTGTCTCTCCGTGGCCACCATCGCCGCCATCGACCGACTGATCGTGGCAGCAGTCTGTTTGGTGGCCCGGAGCGCAAGAACCGTGGTTCGGCGCGGCTCAGTAACCGCCTCAGGGGACATCCCTGCCCCCTGGTCGAGATCCTGCAGCAGGTCGGCCTGGTATGCCTGCAGCACCGCCATGGTGTGCAGGGAAGCACCAGCCTGAACTGCTGCCGTGTATGCTCTGCCATTCAAACGCGCTGTTGTCTCTAGCGGTTTGGATGGCAGAAATGGAGCTCTCAGTGTCAACGCCTGCCCAGACATGAGATAGTTCGCAAACGACTCGTCAAATGGGCGGCATCGACACATACCCATGCTCTGCGATCCCCTCAACATCAGCGAAATTAACCCGCTGATGTCAGTGAATACTGGCAGAGAATGGGCTCTTCCATGCCCTCTAGATCTCTGTGTGAAGATCAGGAAGGAATGGATTAGGCTCACCTGAGCTGGTGGTGTATGGCCGGGGAGAAACCGATCGCCGAGCCTACCGCGAGCGGTCTCTCCTCTAGTGCGTTGCCATGGCAGCTACAGCCTGTTGGCGGCGCGCTCCACAACATCCACCAGACCTGCATACACGGGGCAGGGTGGCTGAGAGGGTTCAGGATCTACCTGATTATAAACCTCCTCAGCCATCTCCTGCTCGTCCTGAAGAGCAGCAAGAGCACCTGCTTCGCCCTCGTCAGCCGTCGAATCATCTGAGAGGTTTACAGCACTCTCAAGATGATCGACGAGCTCTATCTGGAAGCCCATGATGCAAGTCGCCGCTCTGCCTCGGCACGAGCGGGACCACGAGAACCAGACGTTGAACCCCCTTCACTCGAGAAGAGGGCCAGACGAGAGCGAGCGTTTTAAAAGAAAAACGCTCACAGTTCACACAGAGGATTCCCTCGAGAATCTCCCGTGCGCGCTCTTCTCCCAGGCAGGAAAAGCACACTCGTGTGCTGTACATTTAATTTTCTTACCGTTTCATTGAGTAGCGTTTTCAAACAGACAGTCCCTGAAGACGATGAGATGATTTGTCATGTGTGCAAGGCGCCCCTTTATACTTCCAGGTCGCACGTTAATCATTCACGCTAATGATTCACGGGCTGTCGCCGGTCAATATGATTGACGTGATTTGATAGTGATTTCAGACACCTGTCACGCCTGAGGCGTTCCCCATAACGTCGTTGACGTATTGTTGAGTTCCCTTCGAAAGGGAACAACCCCGATATGAGACCACGGTCGTCAGGGAAGAGCTTTCCACCAAAGTTGAACAGACAGGAACTCTGGATTCACCCGTAGACGACATGGAACGAGACGAAGAAGGGCTTTTCTGGATGGAACTGAGGCAGGATACATGGCAATCTTCACCCCAACGGAGTATTTCCCCAGTTCCCCAGTGGAGCACTGGCTGATGTTGTACTAGCCAGGGGCGTCCCAGGATGATATCCGTGGTGGACTCCTCCAGCACCATAAAAGAGATTTCCTCAGAGTGTAAACAGCCGATGCGAAGAGTTAGAGTGGGTGTATAATGGCGAATTCGACCTCGACCTAGTGGCTTGCCTTGTATGGTTTGGACGGGAAGATCTCGAGACAGACGGCGTCGCCGGATATTCAGTTTTTGGAGAAACTGGGTGGATATGAAGTTCCCCGCAGCCCCGGAGTCAACGAGAGCTTGTGCTGGGAGACAAACACAGGAGGTTAAGATATGTACAGTGGTATGTGTTAGAGACTCAATCTTCGGGGAGAGTTGAACGGAACTTACCGCCTGCCGAGGAGGTCGAACAGGGCAAGAACTGAGGAGATGCTTGTCTGACACACAGTATAGACAGAGGAAATGTTGAAATCTGCGCTGGCGTTCAGAAGTGGAAAGGTGGGTGGAGTCTACTTCCATAGGAACTGGTGCTGGAGGAGTGACTGATGGAGCCGGGGGCGGAGAACTTACAGTGGGTGGGAACCGATCACAAGCGGTGAGGTGCTGGGAAGTCTGGATGGTCTGCTGGATCAGATTCTCTAACCCCATGCTGTCTTCATACACAACCAACAGGTGGCGGACGTTGGGATTCAATCCATGTTGAAAGGCTGTGATCAGGGCGGTTTCATTCCAGCCGCTAGACGCGACTAGAGTGCGGAACTGGAGGGCATACAAACTCACTGAGGAATTTCCTTGACGGAGGTTAAATAGTTGGTCATGAATGGACAGTTCAGATACAGTTTGCCCCAAAAACCTCTTTCCTGAAACAGACAATGATTTTATTTAGTATGCTCATTTTTATCAACACAAATATCAAAAATGTTATTATGTTGTTTCAAACCATGTCATTCATTTTAAATAATCTCTATTTAACCCAGCTCTTGCCATGAGAAGAGCCTTAGCTGCTGACATGCCATTTAGTCTTTAACTAATCTTCCTACTATCCTATTTTCCAGAATTAACTGATGGACATAACTTATCCTGCCTCTAATTTTTGGCAATGTGGAATAGTTCATAATGGATCCATTGATCCAGATCATTATAATCTGTAACTTCATTGTGAATTAAGAAAGCTTTTCAGAATTTTTCTTTATGAGCAATTACTCTATTTGACTAAAATGTCTAAATTGTTTAGATACATTTTTAGTTTAAATTTAACATGTTTGGGACGAGTCACATTGATCTTGCTCTAAGTTTTAACTTTGTGCCCCCTACATAACTTGTTTTAATTCATGATCTGGGCTTCATTAAAACATTAAGTTCTTTAGTTATATGTTGGACATTTGGTTATGCTATAAAGCTCTTCAACTAATAATAATCCAGAAATTCAATTGTTTCCCAAAATCAATCTCATTTTGAATGTTTTTCTTTTAAGCAAATGGTAACATCTAAAATATATTTAATGCTAGTCATTCATTCATCGCTATAGAAGTTTACCCAATTATCTATTCTGACCTAGTCCAGGAAAAGTAACTTATCACCCATTCTCTCTTATTAGAGAACAACTATTGCAACTATGAAATTGTTTTAGTACCTATGATGCCTGCATTAGAATTTTAAAACCCTCAAGTTTTCACCCTGCCACAAAATTGCATAATGCATGGCAAAATTGTCTTTAGGAAAAGTCTCAAGTGAAATCAAGTGTCCCCTTTTCCTGCACTGTCTCAGTCTTTCCATGTTGACCCCTCAGTAGTGTCAACTTCCTCTTTTAGGAGGGGAGCTGAAGGCGCCCCACTTCCTCTTCAGTCATTCCAGTTTTTCAGCTTCCATTTTTGTCAAGGCAGCTGTCTGTAATCTTGAACACTCAGAGAACCGCAAAACTCAAGTTAAACTTAGTTTAATTATCAAATTCTCATCTGGTTAACAACAACATCAGTTCTTCATTTTATTAAAAAGCTTAGTCCTTCATTGTGGGGAAAAAAAGCAAGCACATTTCTTCTTTGCAAAACTCAGGAAAAAGCAGAAAAACTCTAATTAGAATATAGTGTATGTAAGACTGGAAAAACTGTAAGAACTGTAAGAGAGGGCTACTCTCTGAAAAAAAAAAGGAAATTACCATTTGAACTCACTCTTGTGCACCATTCGAGACGTAAGTCTCACCTCAGAATCATCATTCTAATCCACATCTCTTTCCCTCTACCCCCACTCTCTCTCCCTCATGGTGAGATCACCCAAACTCACACAAGAATCTATATGGTTTTAATGTGAACTATTATCATACAGTTTTATACATGTTTGGTATCATTTTAAATGTCTCAGTGCGACTGGTACAAATGTCTCATTCCCAAAGATTTAAACCAAAAGGTAATAAAGTTCTTAAGAGTTTAGAAATATCTTGCACACAGAAGGGGGTGATTTTCAAGCAAATGGTCCTCTGCACACAAAAGGCGTGACCTCAGAATGCAAATTACCATTGTTAGCACATGTTACCATGTGAAAGAAGTTCTGGCTATATAATGGAATGCAGCAATAGGATCGGGGCCTTTCTGTACCTCAGATCAGCCCGTGAATGCTGTGCGTCACCGAGACTCCCAGCTTCATGCATTTCCTAATGTCGGTTTAACATTTCTCCTCTTTATTCCGGAGCATTTGATGTTTATCTTTGAACTGATTATGACATTGTAATGATACATTTACCTGACATAATAAATTTGATTATTCTAACTGACTTTGACATTATTTTTTTTTATTGATTTCAAACTGTAAGAATTCATAAATCTCAGAATAACAATATTGATATATTGATCATATTCAACTCTTTCAACTCTCTCAACTCTCTCTTTTAAACTTAATTTATATTCAAACAGAATTATCACCACTGTGATGGAGTTAAATGGTTGTGGAATTTAAATATTCTTGGTCTGAATTACTAATAGGAAATGCAGCAAGAGGTCAGTGTAATCTAAACAATCAAATATATGGCATGTGATAACAATAATAATAATAATTAAAGCTGCAAGCAGCATTTAGTTAGTTTAGTTTTAGTTCAAGTTTATTGTCATATGCATATTAGTACAGAGTACCACAGCAATGAAATACAAAGTGCCTTAGCACTCTCTCAGCACCAGTCAATAAATAAGTAAAATAAAATTAAAATTTAACATCTGCTCAAACCTCAACCCTCTTTCCTCTTGTATTATTGTTCAATAGCCTTACAACCTGTGGGTAAAAACTGTCCCTAAAACATGATGTGCGCGTTGGGATGCTCTGCAAACATCTCCCTGATGGAAGTTGGGAGAAGAGATTATGTGCCGGATGACTAACATCCTGTATAATACCTTGTACCTTCTTAGTGCTGCGTTTCCAATAAATGTTTTGGAGCGATTCTAGTGGAACCCCAATAATTTTAGATGCACTTTTAACCACCTTTGTCAGTAGATTCAATTCACGTGAAGTAGCCCTGCCAAACCACACTGTAATATTACCTGTCAATATACTCTCAATAGTACAGCGGTAGAAATTTTGTAAAATGTTAAGTGACATAACATATTTCTTGAGACACCTCAAGAAATAAAGCCTCTGATGTGCCTTCTTAATGGTATAAGTGATATGAAAAGACCATAAAAGGAAGTCTGAAATGTGGATGCCTAAAAACTTAAAGGTATTAACAATTTCAACTGCAGAGTTATTAATGTAGACAAGTGCATGTGTGGGTTTATTTCTTCTGAAATCTATGATGACCTCCTTATTTTTCCCCACATTAAGGGACAGATTATTTCTTCGGCACCACATGATCAAATTACTCACCTTATCCCTATAGGCAGTTTCATTAATGCTGTCAATGAGTCCTAACACAGTAGTATTGTCTGCAAATTTCACAATACTATTTGTGGGATGTTTTGCAATGCAGTCATAGGTATACAGACTATATAATAGAGGACTAAGACAGCAACCTTGAGGTGCTCCAATATTTAACATTATAGAGGCTGAGTATGTAGTGCCTACTCTAACTGTCTGGGGAAGGCCTGTTAGAAAATCCTGTATCCACCGGCAGATGGAATTACAGAGGCCCAGGTCTAACAGCTTAGATATTAAAATAGAAGGTCTGATGGTATTGAAGGCACTGCTATAGTCAACAAACAGCATCCTGACATAAATATCCCTACCCTCTAGATGTTGAAGTGCAGTATGTAAAACCAAAGATACAGCATCGTCCACAGCTCTATTTGATCTATATACAAATTGTAGTGGATCAGTGAAGAGAGGAATGCAGTTGTTAATATATGATTTCACAAGCAGTTCAAAGCACTTCATAACCACTGAAGTCAAGGCTACAGGTCTAAAATCATTCATACAGGTGGCAGTAGTTTTCTTAGGCACAGGAATTATGATTGATTTTTTAAAACAATTTGGAACCATACAAAGATAGAGTGACAAGTTAAAAATGTTGGTAAAAACAGATGCAAGTTGTCTATAACATGTCCTTAAGACTCGTGGAGTAATGCCCTTCAGGTCCAGCAGCCTTCCCTATTTTCACAGCTTTAAAAACTTTACATATCAGTAACTGAGACCTGATATGCTTGACTGCCAAAAGCATCCCCATCGGGAGATGATATGTCTGTGTGTGCATTCCCATATGAAGGTACTTTAACATACACATCCCCAGTAGGAGATGTTCCCTGCGTCAGTGCTTCAGCAGCGCATTCAAAACGAGCATAAAAATTGTTCAAGTCGTCTGGGAAAGAAGCAGAGCTGGTTATGACGCCGCTAAGTTTGGCCTTATAGCTAGTGACCGCTTGTAGGCCTTGCCAAACACGCCTAGAGTCCCCTTCAGAACAATATCGCTCTATCTTGTCCCGATGTTGTTTTTTAGCTGACTTGATTGCATTCTTAAGCTCGTATCTGTCAGGATACAGGCACGGAGACAGAGGTAAGTGAATCCAAACACAGCTTTATTTAAAGTGACACAAGTGCAAAGGTGAGTATTCAAAGTTCAGGTGCAGATTCGGTGAAGAGCACAACGTGCGGGGCAGATTACAGGTGAGCAGGTCCTCTTCTGTCACGGTTCATCAATCCAGGTGTTCGTTCTGAGTTTCTGTTGGGGTGTTTGTAGGCGTGGGTTTGTGGGTGTGTACTACCTGTTTGTTGCTTAGCACCAGCTGATCACTTATCAGCCTTCAGCTGCAGCTTATCATTATGCTTGTTAGCTGTCTTTATATCGCTGGAGTTGTTGGTGCTTGGTGTCGGTTCGTCACTCTTGTTTGTGTCTCTCACACAGTTCCTGTGTCCTAGTCTCCGTGCGGAGTTAGTCTTTGTTTCCTGCGCATCCAGTCCTTTGGGAGATCGCCTGAGTCCATTCACCTGCCATCGAGCTAGCCTTCACTGGGGATTCCCCTTCTCACGTCTCCAGTCGGAGTGTTGTCTTCCAGGTCGCCCGCCTGCTAAACGTGGTGTTTTGAGTACTCTCCTGTTCTGTCTGTCAACAATAAACTGCTTAACTTGCATTTGGATCTACGACTCATCCTTGTGACATCTTCAGGTTAGTTGATGTCAAGCAGTCACGGTTCATTAATACTTGTCTTTTCTCTTTCAGATGCGGTCGTGAGAAAGCAAACTCGGCGTGAACACAGGAAGCTCAGGAGAATACAGGATCTCGGGAAACATGGACTCAAAACAGGATTTCTGGAGACAGCGGAACAAGGGTACAGAGATTAGTGTTTCACAGGTGAGTATACGTTACTTTGCAGGATAGCGATGCATCAGAGACTTCGGGAAGCAATGGATCAAGGTCTGTTCCTGTTGGAGGCTTGACCATGAACTGAGGCTGTGGTGAGTCTTTATAGAGCTTGCTGATGATGAACAGGTGCGGGTGATTTAGAATTCAGGGGAGAGTGATTGCAGGTGCACCAAAGAGGATTCTGGGGAATGTAGTGCAGAGATAGATGGTGAACCGTGACAGTATCTCGCGCTCTTGTAACGAGCATCATCCCCAGATTTAAAAGCCACTGTCCTCTCATGCAGTTTTGCACGTACATTATTGTTTACCCACGGTTTTTCATTAGGGTAAACACAAAAAGTATGTGTGGGAATACAGCTGTCCATACAGAATTTAACATAATCCGTAACTGCTTCAGTGTACTCATGCAAGGTAGCAGAACCACTAAAAACTGACCAGTCAGTAGAATCGAAACAATCTTGCAACATAAGCTCACCTTCTGCAGTCCAGCACTGTACTGTCCTCACAATGGGTTTCTCCCTCTTTATCTTCTGCTTATACACAGGGAGCAGCAGTACAGATAAATGATCTGATTTCCCAATGTGCGGCCGGGGGACAGATTTATGAGCTCCCTTGATGGTTGAATAACAGTGGTCAAGAGTTTTGTTGCCTCTGGTTACACAACTGACGTGTTGATAATATTTCGGTAGCACTGACTTCAAATTACAATGATTGAAGTCCCCGGCTACTATGGAGATAGCTTGCGGGTGCAACCTCTCACACCTGTTGACAGCGTCACAGAGCTCATCCAGGGCTTCCTTGGCGTTGGCTTGGGTAGGTATATATACTGCAGTGAGTAAAACTGATGGAAATTCTTGTGGTGCGTAAAACGGCCGACATTTGATGGTAAGCAGCTCAAGGACCGGCGAACAGGAGTGAAAGATAACTTCCGTGTCAGTGCACCACGAGTTGTTTACCAAAAAACACCCCCCCCACCTTTCGATTTACCAATCATGTCCTTAGCTCGGTCCGAGCGAAATACGGAGAATCCGTCCAAGTGTACAGCACTATCAGGATGATCCAATGTTAGCCATGTCTCGATAAAACAGAACACACAGCAATTTCCCAGATCTCGCTGGACATTAACACGGCAACGAAGCTCAACCATCTTATTGCTGATAGATTGCATGTTTGCCGGCAGCATGCTTGGTATTGGAGGCCACGTAGGTCGATTCCGTAACCTCACCAGCAGTCCCCCACGTCTTCCTCTCTTTTGCACATACCGCCTTTGATTTCCAGAGCGCCAGGTTTCTGATCTTTTGATAATATCCACAGGTATCATAGATGTTGTAGACAATTTTGGAGCATTTTGTCCAATGTCCAATAAAGTCTGTCGATCATAAGTAATAAAGGAGGACATAGGCTGTATTAACAAACTAATAAATAAGGTTAAAACTAACACTAAGTGTGGCGTGAGAGAGGCGCGTAGCGTGTCGCCATACATCGGCGCCATGTTTTTCCATGAGAAAAAAAAAAATTTAACCTGTTAACCGTTGCCAGAGCGCCGGCGCACTGAAGCGTTTTTTTGTTTAAATAGTTCAAAGTTACTATCAGATTTAAAGTTATTACCTTGTGTTACGCCCGCCTGGTTGCCTCTACTGGCTCTGCTACACAGTGCAGGCGTTAGTTGAGCAACAGGTGTATTTCATCCCTAATTAACTCCTTATGGAGTAGTATAAAGATCTGTGAGTGGGGAGTGAGCAGTCTCTCTTAATCTCAGCTCTTAATCTCAGCTCTTAGTCTCAGCTCGCAGCTCTGAGGCTCGGTCTCTCTCGGGAGCTGAGCTCTCTCACGTTTGTTTTGTTTTTTTCTCCCACCTTATTTTTTTCTGGGTATTTGTTTGTTCTCCCATCTTTATTGTTAGTGCCAGATATTGTTTATTTTGTGTAGAAACGCACGTGTATTTATTTATTTCCCCTAGACATCGATTTTTCTGATTATTTAATAATTGTTGTTTGGTTTGTCAATAAATTGGTTTATTGTTCAACTATTTGTGGTTTGCCTCTTTTATGTTGCAGTTCACGAGCCAGCCGTAACATAAAATGGGGCCTCGTCCGGAATTTTTGAGCGTTTTTGTTTGAGGGAGTGGTTTATTGTCTCTTCAGGATTTCTGGTAAGGATCGGCTTTCACTCCGGTTAGTTAGAGTGTTTCAGCTGGGCAGCTCGTGAGCGTCCTTCCATCGGAACACTGTTTGTTGTTTTGTTGATTTCGTTTTGTATTTTCTTTGGAGTTTTAGAAGGAAATCCCGGGTGGGGGTACGCTTCTCGCGCAGCTGAACTCATTTAGAGAACGGTTGTTACGAGGTTCAGCGTTTCAAGTCGCCTCGAGCCCGGCAGTCCTTTGAAGACTAGAAAGGATAGTTAGTTTCAACAGGCAGGCATATCGGAGATGAAAGGCCAATGGAAATCCTGGTGAGTACTTTATATTTTCTCCCTGAGTTTGTTTAGCTTGATTATAAGGAGAACATGTTTTGCGTGCGGTTATCAGTGTGTTTCGTTTTATAGGAAGTTGATGTTTGTGTAGAACGGTTAAAATATTAAATTTGATTCGTTTACACGAATATCTTGTGTTGAGGACAATAGTGATAGCTGACCAATAGGGAAGTTTGTCACAGCTGTTGTAGCCTATAGAGTATGACCGATTGTTGTTTACTGTGAGTAAATTAGCACGTATTGAGTGTTATACCAAGTTTTCCTATAGTAATTGAGCACTAGCTTATTATATACTGAAATTTTTGAAGTGACTTTAGAATCGGTTTGATTAATCTGAAGAAAACTAAGATTTTGTCATGGACATATAGATTCACTTGATCTTTTTGAATTTCTAGCGTTATGGGGCTAGGGCTTAAGCTGTTTGCTGGCACTTTTGTTTTGGGAGGTTTTATTAGAATTATTTTGGATTTGTTGTAGTCAATCAACTAATCTTCATTGTGTGAATTGTATGTTAGTCCAAAATGACTTCCATTCAGGGATTGAGTGATGAGCTTTCTGAGAAGTTTCTGGATAGGTGCACCAAGGAACAACTTCTAGAAATTGCAGAAAGGTATACAATCATTTTGACTGGAACTGATAAAAAGCGCAAGGAGGATTTGTTAAGAGCTGTTAAAACTCAGTTAATAGTTAAAGGAATTTTGGTTGTGGAAGATGAAGCTGGTCTGGGTAAGACAGCATATCCATTGGTTGAGAGAGATTTAATTTCTACAGAGAAACAAACACAGTTTGAAATTGGGAAGCTATCGTTTGAAGATACTCAAGCATTAGAAAATAGGGAATGGGAAAGACGTTTTCAGTTTAAGAAGCTAGAGCTTGAACAGGAGCGTGAGCGTACACAATTTGAGCTGAAGAAGTTAGAATATGCACGTGAGAGTGAACGTGAAATGAGAGAGTATGAGATGAGAAAGCTAGAACTTGAATTGGAAGCAAAAAAACTGAAGCTTCAAAATCTGTTCAGGTTCCGCGTTCTTCATTTGAATTTGATGTGGGTAGAAACATTAAGATGGTGCCGCCATTTTGTGAACGTGACGTAGACAAGTACTTTGCACATTTTGAGAGAGTTGCTTCTTCTTTAAAATGGCCAGAGGAAGTTTGGACTTTGCTTTTGCAGTGTGTTCTGACGAGAAAGGCTCAGAAAGTGTTTTCTTCTCTTTCTGAAGAAGAGAGTGGAGATTTCAAACAAGTTAAAATAGCCATTTTGAGAGCGTATGAGTTGGTACCAGAGGCTTATCGTCAGCGATTTTGTGGTTATAGAAGACTTGAAAGGCAAACATATGTTGAATTTGCTCGGGAAAAAGAAATTACGTTTACTAGGTGGTGTCAGTCTCAGAAAGAAGAAACCTTGAACCAGTTGAGGGAGTTAATTCTTGTGGAAGAATTTAAAAACTGTGTACCAGCGTCTGTGTCTACTTATTTGAATGAACAGAAGGTTCTTACATTAGCTAATGCAGCTGTGTTGGCTGATGAATTTGTTCTGACCCACCGAGTTTCTTTTCCTGATAGAGGTTCAGGTGAGCCGAGTAGAAAGTCATTCTGGAATCGTTGGATGCCTCCAGTGAGTACATCAAATACAATCCCAAGTGTGCCCCCTGTCAGTCAGAAATTTTCATCAGAGAAGGGTAAGATGATTTTACTGTCATAAAGCAGGACATAAGATATCTGAATGTAACGCTTTGAAGAAGTCTGCTAAGCCAGTTGGGTTGGTTGGACGTGAACCGCTGGAGAGTTATGTTTACCAACAGAATCCTGAGATTGAAAAGGGAATCTCAAAACAGGTGGATGTTAGAGATAATTATTCGGAGTATGCTCCATTCATTACTACCGGCATAGTGTCTTTGCCAGGGCAAGACTACAACAGTTCTCCCACTCTCCCACTCTCAGGTCAGACTGCGACCGGGAAGGACGTATTAATTAGGGGGATAGAAATTACCTTCTTAAAAGTTCCTTTACACAGGGTACACCTTGCCTCTGATATTGTAAATGGAGATGTGATTGTTGGAGTACGATCTTCCTTTCCTGTACCAGGGGTGTCTTTTATTTTGGGTAACGATCTTGCTCAGGGAAATGTCTGGGGAACATTAAAACCTGTACCATCAACTGTTGTAGTCTCCTCACCTATGCTTACAGATGTTCCTGATGAGTGTGGTTTGAAATTTCCCCACGTGTTTCCTTCCTGTGCTGTCACCCGAGCCAGGGGAAGACAACTTGAAGCTGAACGACAGAGTGAAGGTGAAATTTATTTACATCCTGATGGTGAAATAACCATGGAGGAACCGCTATCCATTCAGGCTGAGGATGATGTAGAACGATGTAATATTTCAGACTCAGCTGTTTTTTTTTTCAGAAAAGTTTGCCTCTGGGGAGACGGCAGTTTCGGAGAAAATTTTATCTTCCATTTTCCTTGTTTCTAGAGAGGACCTGATTCGAGAACAGTTAGCTGATGTAACGCTTAAGCCTTTGTTCTCGGTGGTTTGTGTTGAGGGGGATGTGGAGACTCGGTTACCCTCTTGCTACTTCCTGAAAGATGAATTGTTGCTTAGACGGTGGGTCAGTGAATCTGAGCCCATTACTAAGGTATATGTTCAAGTGATAGTTCCTTTTAAATTTAGGCAGTCTGCGATCGTGTTAGCACATGATGGAATAGCTGGACATATGGGAGTGAGGAAAACCTATGATCGTTTGCAACGCAGGTTCTTCTGGCCTGGTTTGAAAAGAGATGTGGCAAAGTTTATTAGAACTTGTCATGTATGTCAACTCACTGGTAAACCAAACCAGAGAATCCCTGTTGCTCCTCTCCAACCTATCCCAGCTATCTCGAAACCATTTGAGTATTTGCTGGTTGATTGTGTAGGTCCTTTACCTAGATCAAAGTCTGGTCATTTGTATCTACTTACGGTAATGTGTTTATCTACCAGGTATCCAGCCGCATATCCTGTCCGGTCCATTAACACAAAATCTATTCTAAGAGCATTAACCTCCTTCATGTCAACATTTGGCATTCCAAGAGTTATCCAGTCTGACCAGGGCTCTAATTTTATGAGCCGGCAGTTTGCTAAGGCCTTGCGTCAATTGAAGATCAGTCACAACATTTCTAGTGCATATCACCCTCAGAGTCAAGGGGCCCTCGAAAGATTTCATCAGACCTTAAAGTCATTGCTGCGATCCTACTGTGTGGAGCTTGATTCTGATTGGGAGGAGGGGCTGCCTTGGTTGCTTATGGGAGTGAGAGAGGTTACTCAGGAAAGCATTGGATTTAGTCCAAATGATCTGGTATTCGGTCATTAAGTTCGTGGTCCTATTGCGGTTTTAGCTGACAATTGGAGTCCTTCTGAACCCTCCAAAAATGTTTTGGACTTTGTGAGCGGTTTCCGATATCGGTTACATGAGGCTCGAGCAATTGCTCAGAGGAAACTGGGGAAGTCGCAGAGTAAGATGGAGAGGTTGTTTAACAAACGAGCAGTGGCTTGGAAATTTAAGGTTGGGGACCAGGTACTAGCTTTGTTGCCGCTTGTAAATAATCCTTTTCAAGCCCGTTTTGCAGGTCCCTATCCGGTTCTCAAATGTCTTTCTGGACAGAATTATCTTTTGAAAACCCCAGAACGACGTAAGGGAGTACAGGTTTGCCACATAAACCTTTTGAAGCCTTACTTTCCTTCTGGATCTTCTGTGGGGTTAGTGGCCATTGTGCCTACTGATTCTTCACAGTTGAGCGTGGAAGGAAATCGATTTTCGGAGACATCCTCCTTGAATTGCATGAGGGATGATTCCATACATTTTCCTTCTCGAGGGGTTGTCGAGGGACGGTTGAATAACTCTAAGATGTATTCAAACCTGGTCTTTCATTTACCTCATCTATCTCCCTCTGAGAAACGCGACATTCTTCAGCTAGTGGAGTTTTTTCCTCAGTTGTTTTCGGATGTGCCCACTTGCACTACAGTGATTGAACATGATATTGATGTGGGTTCTGCTTCACCAATTAAGCAGCATGCGTATAGGGTAAACCCTGTGAAGCGGGACTTGTTGAAAAAGGAAGTGACTTACTTATTAGATCACAACTTGGCTGAGCCCAGCTTTAGTGCCTGGAGTTCCCCCTGTCTTCTTGTAAATGAGCCTGACGGATCCTACCGATTTTGCACCGACTACCGTAAGCTTAATTCCATAACTAAGCCTAATTGTTATCCTTTACCCCGCATCGATGATTGCGTGGATAGAGTGGGGGCTGCAAAATTTGTGAGCAAGTTCGATCTCTTGAAAGGATATTGGCAGGTTCCATTAACTGATAGAGCAAGGGAACTGTCTGCATTTGTAACACCTGATAATTTCCTGCAATATCGGGTGATGCCGTTTGGGGTTCGAAATGCTCCCGCTACCTTCCAACGCCTCATAAATAAGGTGTTGTGTGGATTACCTGACTGTGACGCTTATTTGGACGATGTGGTTCTGTACAGTTCCTCTTGGTCGGATCACCTAGCCCAAATAAGGGAGTTGTTTGTTCGCTTGTCTGACGCTTCTTTAACTTTAAACTTAGCAAAGTGCGAATTTGGGAAAGCTACGGTTACCTATTTAGGGAAAATAGTAGGAAACGGACATGTTCGCCCCATCGAAGCTAAGATCGAGTCCATCTGTGCTTTTCCAGTGCCGACAAATCGCAAGGAGTTGCGCAGGTTTCTGGGAATGGCTGGATATTATCGGGGGTTTTGCCCAAATTTTGCCTCTATTGTATCACCTTTGACTGATCTCATAAGCCCAAAAGTATCCTTTAATTGGACTACAGCTGCCCAACAGGCATTTGAGGGAGCCAAAGCACTGTTGGCTAGTGCTCCTGTGCTCGTTGCACCCGATTTCTCACAGCCTTTTTGTTTAGCTGTTGATGCCAGTGATACTGGAGCCGGAGCTGTTCTCCTACAGAAAAGTCAAGATGAAATAGACGACCCAGTCTGTTATTTTTCAAAAAAGTTCAACGTCCATCAGCGAGTTTACTCTGTGGTTGAAAAGGAGACACTTGCTCTTATCTTGGCCATTCAACATTTTGAAATTTATCTGGGATCGTCCACAAGTCCAATTGTGGTTTACACCGATCATAATCCTTTGGTGTTTTTACACAGAATGAAGGATCGTAATCAAAGGTTAATGCGGTGGAGTCTTTTCTTACAGCTATTTTTCCTTGACATTAAACACATTCGGGGCACGGAAAATGTCATCGCTGATGCCTTCTCGAGCATGAGTATATAATGTATTGTGTTCCTCCCTTTCATCATCAAAGGGTGGTGATGGCGCAGTGGATAAGACACATGCCTTTGGTGTGAGAGACCCGGGTTCGAATCCACTGTGAGACACCAATGTGTCCCTGAGCAAGACACTTAACCCCTAGTTGCTCCAGAGGCGTGCGACCTCTGACATATATAGCAATTGTAAGTCGCTTTGGATAAAAGCGTCAGCTAAATGAATAAATGTAAATGTAAATCCCTTCTCTTTCTATCCTGTTTTCCTAGGGCCCAGGAAGCAGGAACCAGGAACCGAGTGGAGTGGGATAAACCATGCAGTTGTTGTGTTTTGTTGTTTTTTGTTGTATTCCTTAGTTTAGAGGAATACTTTTTGTGAGGGAGGTGTTACGCCCGCCTGGTTGCCTCTACTGGCTCTGCTACACAGTGCAGGCGTTAGTTGAGCAACAGGTGTATTTCATCCCTAATTAACTCCTTATGGAGTAGTATAAAGATCTGTGAGTGGGGAGTGAGCGGTCTCTCTTAATCTCAGCTCTTAATCTCAGCTCTTAGTCTCAGCTCGCAGCTCTGAGGCTCGGTCTCTCTCGGGAGCTGAGCTCTCTCACGTTTGTTTTGTTTTTTTCTCCCACCTTATTTTTTTCTGGGTATTTGTTTGTTCTCCCATCTTTATTGTTAGTGCCAGATATTGTTCATCTTGTGTAGAAACGCGCGTGTATTTATTTATTTCCCCTAGACATCAATTTTTCTGATTATTTAATAATTGTTGTTTGGTTTGTCAATAAATTGGTTTATTGTTCAACTATTTGTGGTTTGCCTCTTTTATGTTGCGGTTCACGAGCCAGCCGTAACACCTTGACAAACTATACATCATTAAAAAGATATAAGACTCAGGTTTCAGTATTTGACCACTATTGTATTCTGAGAAACTTATAGTGACAGTTATGTCTTAATTTGTGTCAGGAGTTATGTAATCAAAAAATGAGTCGATACCTTTAATATGAATTATGAGCGTCAGCCGCTCTCATTCAGAAAAAAACTCCTGTGAGGTCATCATGACAGCGCTTGACAAAACAACGTCCCTCAGGGCTTTTAGCTCAAAAATGTGCAGATTTGGAGAAATATTGATAGATTCTCACAGGTTTATATAGACAGGAATAATATTTATTGAATTTATACCCAAATGGGTCGATGTAATCATTACGAGCGCTGGAAACTCTGATGTACTGTGTTTTCAATCCATACTGTCAGCCTGAGAGCGCCGTGTGCACATGCAGTTCGTAACACACGAAGAAGAGCTATATCATGTGACATCCCAGGACATCCCTAAACACAAACAAAGCTTCCAGAGATCGCTGTAACATGCAGATAAAGACATTTTGAAGACAATAAACATGATTGCAATGATATTTGATTTACCTGTTTTCTTCGAGCCATGTCAGGTATTTTCATAATAATAGATTATATTTATAATGTAATGCTAATCGATATAGACTTTATCATTTTGCAGAATACTATAAAATTATATATTTTCTGTCTGATTTTTTATCTGAAGCCAAATCAGATCACAGAAGGTTCTTTAAAACATTTAACTTGCGCTATAAAGTAAGTTTGGAGCACAAACATGGTTTTAATCTCATAAATTTTCATGGTTTTAATCTCATAAATGGGGTGGTGATAGCGCAGTGGATAAGACATATGCCTTTGGTGTGAGAGACCCGGGTTCGAATCCACTGTGAGACACCAATGTGTCCCTGAGCAAGACACTTAACCCCTATTTTCTCCAGAGGCGTGCGACCTCTGAAATATAGCAATTGTAAGTCGCTTTGGATAAAAAGCGTCAGATAAATGTAAATAAATTGTTGTGTATTGATGTTGTGCTAAGCTAACATGCTAGCTAGGCCTAGGTGCACATAGCTGTTATTTTTATGATTTTTTCTAAATAGGAATGCTTACTGAAATCTTTCTTTTTTTCAAGAAGGTCATTTGATACAGTTTCAAATGTGAACTGAGAACTTTGAAAAAAGAAATTAGGGATTAAAACAGCGTGAATAGCCAGTAATTATAATGAAGACAAAAGAAAAACATATTTAGAGCCATAACCAGGCCGGAGAGGTGTGAATGTGTGCAGGGGAGACTGAGACTGAATGGGGCTCGTTCGCACCACAAAACAATAGAGACAATAGACTATAATAGATGCTTAGAAGATGACAATAAACATCAGTTTGCATTTTAGAGTCTAATCAAAATAAAGTCAAATGACATGATCTTGAAAAACATTTAACTAAATACAGAGTTTTAGACTTGTCATCTTCAGATTTTAAATATAACATGGTCAGACATGTGGCTTTAGCTGCAGTGCATTCATAGATTGGTTCAATGCGAAATTCAATATTATTTTTATGAAGATATTTCATAAAAATACATTTCTAATAACTTTACAAAACTTTGAAGCTACTTATAACTATTTTTTCATTATGACAATAATTAATTCTACATTTACAATAAACTGACAGGTCTCAGCTTTCAAATGAGATCATACTTCATAGTTTCAAGTCTCATAGTTTTTTCAACATACGCATTGAAGACATTAAGTTTTATTTAGCAAGCATTTAACCACTAGCATAATAGATGGAAAAGACCATTTACAGCCAATACAGGCAATTTACCATAGGAAATACATGGTTTTCAAAGCTTTTTAACAGTTATAGCGCCACCTATCATCCGATCTTCATAAAAGTTGGCATGCTTGTTTACTATGTTATGTCACATATGCCCACCAATTTTTTTTTAAGTTTTGAGTTTTTGTTTAGGATTTATAGGCTTTGGACTGCATATTGGACTGCCATGCCCATTTCCGTCTTGAGCCAAGGATCACAGTGGTGTAAAAAAACTTGATTATAAGTCAAACGGTCTAGGAGTTATGAGCGATTTAGTACTTTTGGTTGCTGTAGCACCGCCTATGGGCCAATCGGGGTCATACTCTGATAGGTTCTCCCCAAATTGAGGCCTACCATCTGGCCAAGTTTCAAATCTCTAGCACTTACGGTTTGGGCTGCACGATGCGTTGTAGGGCGGAATAATAATAATAATAATAAAAATCCTAACAATTACAATAGGGTTTCAGCACTAGCGTGCTTGAACCCCTAATAAAAATAAAAATCAGTACAATTACAATAGGGTTTCAGCACTTCGTGCTTGAACCCCTAATGAAAGCAATGGTTTACATACATACATACATACATGTGTGTAGTTTACCACATTTTTCATTAGCCTAAATTATTTAATGTTAGTTTTCTTATGAGAGGTTCTCTCGTATTGCGTAAGTATAGCTTACGCTATGGAAAGATTCATCTTTTCGAGATATTGAAGCCAAAAAATTATCCTATTTTTTGTATCCATTGTCAAAGGCAGTGCAGCAGCTAGCAGACCTAGAGCAGGCTGTCTAGCATGCTCATAGGCTGCCCTGCGGGAACTGCAGCAGCCTATAGCTGAACCCGACGTGACGTCACGTCCAATGAAGGCGCTCGTGCCTTCACAGCGTCAGAGCCCGCCAATATGGGCGTGGCTTAGCGTATATTAGCAGGGTTCGTAGGCTGATTCTCTGATTTTCATCTCTTCTGCGAAGCTCTTTGATGGACCTCGAGAAGCCGCCGCCGCCGCCGTTGAACAGCGACAAGCCAGCTGAGGACAGTGCCTGAAGAAGCCGGCCGTCTTCGCCACCTTCAGCCTTCCGTGCCAGCTACGCTATCCGGCGACGTATCCTTTATCCTAAAAAAGCTTCCAAGCACTAAAAGAGCGCGAGCGTCTTTTTCAAGATGTCTCGCTCCACTTGGCTCGTGCAGAGCCCCGCTCAGCGTTGGAGACCGCCACGTTATATGCGCTCTCTGCCTGGGCCCGGAACACGCTGCTCTTGCCCTCTCTTCGGAGGATGTGAGCACCGTGAAGAGCTTCCGATGTCGACCCTGCGGGCTCGACTCGAAGCTTGCAACCCTGAAGCTGTCACTCCGCCCTTTGCAGGACCGCGCAAAGAGGCGCCGTTCTCAAAGGCCGCCGGAGCCGGTGGCCACCGCGACGCGCTCGAGCGTCTATCTCTCCTTCTCCCCCCCCCCACCCCCCCCCTCCTCCCGCGCCGGCAGGGGACGAGGTGCTTGAAAAGGATGAGGACGCGCAGCTGACAGCTATTCTACCGCGGCTAGCTTTCTATACGTTACAAGAAAACTATCCCATCCCGCATGCGTCACCGGCGAAATGAGAAAGAGTGTGTCAGTCCTGCTGAAGCCGGATTATTCCCCATTTCTCAAACATCTCTCAGCTCCTCTTAATTCGAGCGTCTGATAATGTCAATATTGCAGCATGAGCCTATTATATAACACGCACGCCTGCAAACAAACGCCGAAACACACAGAAACTGAGATGACGCTCCCTTTATCTGCTTGCGCTTACTAAAGCTGATGTCATTTCCCCCTGTAGCTCAGTGGTGAAATCCACAGCTTTTGCGCTGGAGACCCGAGTTCGAGCCGGGTCTCGCAGCGGATACATTTTTTCTATGCAGCTCTCTTCTCTGAGGTCGCGCCAGCTTGCTTACGTACAAAAAGCGAACGCGCCCTCCCGCGCACCCCGTGCGCATGCGTCACCGGCCAAATGAGGAAAGGGTGTGTTTTTAGCTCCGCCGTGGCCGGACTATCCCCCATTTCTCAAACATTTCTCAGCTCCTCTTAATTCGAGCGGCTGGTAATGTCAATATTGCAGCATGAGCCTGTTATATAACACGCACGCCTGCAAACAAACGCCGACACACAGAAACTGAGATGACGCTCCCCTTATCTGCTCGCGCTAACTATAGCTGATGTCATTTCCCCCTGTGGTTCAGTGGCGAAATCACCAGATTTTGCGCCAGAGACCCGAGTTCGAGCCCGGCTCTCGCAGGGGATAAATATATTTTCTTATGCAGCTCTCTTTCCTGAGTTCGCGGCCAGCTTTCTTACATACAGAAAGTGAACGCGCCCTCCCGCGCGCCCCGTGTGCATGCGTCACCGCCGAAATTAGGAAAGTGTGTGTTTTAGTCCGCCGAAGCCGGACTATTCCCCATTTCTCAAACATTTCTCAGCTCCTCTTAATTCGAGCGGCTGGTAATGTCAATATTGCAGCATGAGCCTGTTATATAACACGCACGCCTGCAAACAAACGCCGGCACACAGAAATGAGATGACGCTCCCTTTATCTGCTCGTGCTAGCTATAGCTGATGTAATTTCCCCCTGTGGCGAAATTCACAGCTTTCGAGCCCGAATAAATATTAATATTATGCGGCTCTCCTCAGCGAGCTGCCGCATTTAGATCCGGCTCACGCCGATGGTGTTTTTAGTGTAGAAAAGGTGCCCACACCTCAGTGTTCACCCCTACACACAAGCACAACACTTCCCGTGTCACTCACAGAGCCCACTCTCATAAAGCTGGCAAATGCCGCTCGAGTGTTATCTGCAGAGGATGTGCCCATGTGCCCGTGCCCACATCTATCTGCCCGCTCTATTACACGGCCAAGTCACGCGCATCTCAGAGTGCAGACTCATATCAATCATGTTGTGAATGTAAGTCTCGTGCCCGCTCGCAAGCACTCACGCTTACTAAACAGCACTTCGCACACAGCGCCGTGCGCGCACCACGAAGTGCAGCCTTACATGAGTCAGAATATGAACGTAAGTTTCGTGCCCGCTTGCAAGCGCTCACGCTTACTAATAAGCACTCCGCCCACGGCGTTAAACGCGCGTCACAAAGTGCTGCCCTATATCGATCAGGCTATGAATGTAAGTCCCGTGCCCGCTCACGAGCGCCCACGCTTACTAACATGCACGCCGCCCACGGCGCCGCTCGCACATCACAAAATGATTATAAAGCGCTTCCCATTCACAGCTATCGGGACGCTATATATACGAAACAGCCTGCTGTCGCTGTCAGCGAGCCGCCCCACTCAAGCACACAGAGCGCGCGCGCGCTCATTTCTCCGGTCCAGTTTCTCGAGCCCGCACAGCGCGGCGATCAGAACCCGGAGACCACTAAGCCCCTAGCTGCACATATAAAAGCATGTGAAGCGATTCCAGGGGTATCAGAATGGGTACTAAGCACAATAAAGCAAGGCTATGCGTTACAGTTCGCTCACCGTCCCCCTCGCTTTCAAGCACGGACCGCGACGACAGTGAATGCAGAAGTAGCACATCTACTTCGCTCAGAAATAGCAAAGCTGCTGTGCAAAGGGGCTATAGAACCGTTACCGCCTTCCCTGAGCGAGTCAGGTTTTTACAGCCGTTATTCTCTCGTGCCCAAGAAGGACGGGGGTCTCAGACCCATACTAGATCTGAGACATTTGAACGAAGCTCTTATGAAAAGACCATTCAAATGATTACAACCAGACGACTCCTCGCGCACGTTCGCCCGGAGACTGGTTTATATCACTCGATCTAAAAGATGCCTATTTTCAGATTCAGATAATACCCCGTCACAGGCCACTCTTGAGATTCGCCTTCGACGGTCAGGTTTATCAGTACACCGCCCTGCCGTTCGGTCTGTCCTTAGCACCCCGCACATTCGCGAAGTGCATGGATGCGGCACTCGCCCCCTTGAGAAATCAGGGCATGCGAATTCTGAACTATCTGGGCGATTGGCTGGTTCTAGCACAATCAGCCTACGAACCCTGCTAATATACGCTAAGCCACGCCCATATTGGCGGGCTCTGACGCTGTGAAGGCACGAGCGCCTTCATTGGACGTGACGTCACGTCGGGTTCAGCTATAGGCTGCTGCAGTTCCCTCAGGGCAACATATGAGCACGCTAGACAGCCTGCTCTAGGTCTGCTAGCTGCTGCACTGCGTTGACAATGGATACAAAAATTAGGATAATTTTTTGGCTTCAATATCTCGAAAAGATGAATCTTTCTGTAGCGTAAGCTATACTTACGCAATACTCGTTCCCTCTTCTAGAGAGAACGTCCTGGTTGCATATGCAACCCACCGTTCCCTGAAGGAGGGAACGGAGGACGTAGTCGACATCGACTGAAATGGGGAATCTCGCTAGAGAGCCTATCCTCTTCGAGTACTATTGAACGAGCCAATGTAATTGGCGTGCGTGATTCGCATCACACACTCCGCCCCCGCGGCGCGAGTATAAATACGGAAGTGGATGCACGCACTAGTTGCTTTTTCGCTGAGGAGCCGAGACTAACCCGGGGTCAGCGGTGGTCCAGCGGTAGGGGCAAGGGGACTATGTCCTCCGTTCCCTCCTTCAGGGAACGGTGGGTTGCATACGCAACCAGGACGTTCCCTTTCAGTCGATAACGTCAGACGTAGTCGACGTCAACTGAAATGGGGATACCTTTGAAAACGCCACTGAAGCTGCCACCTTCCAGTGCCTAAACAAAAGCCTCCTGATGCCCCCGCAAATTTAAGGTGGGGAAGGACAGGGCTTAGGCCAGGGAAGTCACTGCTGTTCCTACAGGACCACTGGGAAAGCGTTCCCCGTACATTGGAAGGAAGGGATGCTGCGGAAGCCACATCCAACCCAGAGGGAGGTAACGTGGAGAATACACATATGAACTGGGCGGAAACTGGGCAGTCTAACATATGGAATGTCACTGGGGTGGCTCCAGCCTAAGACGGGGGGAGACACACCGAACAGTGACGGCAGAGAGACTCTGCTGAGGGAAGACACGGTCTCGCCGCAGGGAGCCATATCGTGGAAGAATACACATATGGGGTCGCCGTGGGGACCGCAACATATGGACCCAGCCTAACACAGGTTCCACACTGCTTACGAGTGGTAGGCCTAACACCAGACGTTCCGCACGTCCGACGTCGGAGGGGTGTGGAGGAACTCAACAGGGTTCAATTTTAAGGGAACTCAACTGGAGTAAAAAGGCGCACATATCCAGTCCATAGGAGGGGAATGGCGCAGCAAGCCGACACTTGAACCGGGCTCACGGTGAAACTGGCTTCATGAGAAGGGAGCCCACGGGAAGCAGCGGTTCAACTAGGTGTCGTCCAGCCCCCAACTCTAGAATCTGTTTAGCAAAGCTTTGTTAATGCGCAGGCGGAGCACTTTACACTCATCATAGAGGAGCCCAACACCTAAGTGGACATGTTGCATCTCGGATTTTTACAGAAATGAAGGCAAGCACTAAGTGCAACTTTGCATGGAAACAGCCTTCGCTCTCTGCTGAATTCCAACAGATATTTGTAGAGCTGGTCTGAGGTCTATGGCTTGCGTTCTGTACACGTCCAAGCGAACGGACAGAGAAGCCAGGGCTGGATCTGCCTCCTCCAGGGCAGCGCTTGCAGGCTCACCACCTGCTCCTATTACGGGAGAGGTAGGAACCTTGGGCACAATCCGAGCCGGGGTCTCAGCTTGTGAGAGTTAGCCGGCCCAGACTCCAGGCACAATACGTTGACCAAAAGCGAGCAAGTCCCTACCCTCTAGTAGAGACCACGCGAGCAGGAGAACTGATATAACAGAATTTTTAACTCACTGACTGCAGTGGCTCAGGGGCAGTCTCTGCTGTGCAGTTGCACCAGGGACAAGGCCCAAGAGGATAAAGAGGGACGCAAAGGACTTAAGACCTTGCTCCTCAGGAACCTGACGATCAGGACGTGCTTCTGCACACTTCTACAACACGATGAGCGTCGTTTAAACACCGAGGCAACATCATTTTGAGGGTGAAGGAAAACAGCCTACTCCAACCCATTTTGCAGGAAAGAGAGCACTGAAGTGATCGAAGCTTTCAGGATCTCCTCTGGAGAGAAGAGGCACTCAACGACTAGGTTCCACTTCTAAAGGCGTAAGCACGCTACCCATTTCAAGGGGGTGCTCGCAGAAGTGATGGTAACTATCACATGCCTGTGATAGCCACCTGAACCTCCGCGTTCAGATGTAAGACCGCCCGGAATCTCCGGGGGAAGAACGCGGGTGCCATCGTGCCCTGTCCCTGAAGAGTTTTCAGGGGAAGTCAGGAAGGCTGTCGATGGGAACCAGGTCTAGTTGGGCCAATAAGGGGCAACTATGAAGACCTGCTCCTCACCTGACTTGCCACGTAGGTGCAAGCGACGGGCGCAAAAAGACAGGAGCATTGCTCAACACAACATGTGAAGATCACTGAGCTTCAGGAGCATTTCTGCTCAACACCTGAGTGTGATAAACTCACTGAGCTACAGGAGCATCTCTGCTCAACACTTGAGTGCGAAGAACTTCACTGAGCAACAGGAGCATTTCTGCTCAGCACTGCGTGTGATGAATTCACTGAGCTACAGGAGCATTTCTGCTCAACACCTGAGTGTGACGAACTCACTGAGCTACAGGAGCATTGCTGCTCAACACCTGAGTGGGATGAACTTCACTAAGTTTCAGGAGCATTTCCACTCAACATGAAGTGTGATGAATTCACTGACTTGAGCAGGCGCAAGGCGACCCTGAGTCGCAGTCGCTTTTAGAAGGCTCACTGGGGAAACGCATTTCTGCGGGCCCCTGGGGCAGCTGAGAGCCAGTGTTTGTCCAAGGGTAGTCCGCTCGGTTTACACAAACACTGGCAGGAAGACGAAACCGGAGAGGCAACTGAGCGGCCCCGGAATGGTCATGACCCAGCTGGACCCAGGGGATGGAGTCTCCACTTGCCCTGGCTATAACTGTCGTGAGGCTCGATGGCGGCACGATTGAGTAGAGCGGGAAGAGTGGAACAAAGCGTCCTCAGAAGCTTCTGACTCCCAGGAGGAGGTGACGGGTGAGTTGTGACATGCAAGGGAAGCTTGCGCAACGGTCGCAATGTCTAACGACTCGAGGCACGAATGCCCGTGTAGTCGAGGGTCGCCCAGGCCCCCGTTAAAACACGCCCTTTGCACATGGCCCCTCTGTTGAAGAGGGTTTGGCAGCAGACCGGGATGAACTATAGTCACACAGGGTGAGCTGCTCTGCCATGGTCACCTCGGGACTCGATCATGAAGCTAGCGCTGAAGCGGTCACATATGGAGGAAGCCAATGGCTGCATCTACCACATACCCCAGGAGCCTCTGAAAGTTCTTTCAGTGGGACCCTTTCTCACTTCAAACACCAGCTGAACACCTTCTCATTGGAGAGGCGTGTTAGACCGAATCCATCTCCAAAACTGAAAAAGAGATACTTAGCCCGTGGGCGAGATTACTCTCTTCCAGTTGACCTGAAGACCCAACGGGCTCTGGAGCACTCGAAGGGAAGGACACTGTACTGATACTCCACCCTTACACGCAACACACAGGATGGCCTGCGGTGCGGAAGGTAGAGATCTGAAGCACATGTCTTTCAGGTTGCAGCTGCAGACCAATCTTGGGCCAAGATGGTCACGACCCACCACCTAGTAGCACGAAGAGCGAGTTTACAAAAGGCCTTCATACCGGCTGGAGGAGCGGCTATATCAAATCCCTCGCCAGCAGGATAAGATATGCCTGCACAAGTCAGGAGCACTGCTCAACACTCAGTGTGATGAATATCACTGGATTTTCAGGAGCACGTCTGCTCAACACCTAATGTGATGATTATCACTGACTTGAGCGGGATAGCCGAGCCCGAGGTGGGGATCAAAGAAGAGAGAGTGGTGTTAGTGTGCTTTTTTCAACACTTACCTGTCTCCACTAGCGGCAGGGGGCGCGTGAGAAGGCGGATGACCGGGTCCTCGAATGTACCAAGCTGCCTGCTGGCGACCAAGGGGGAGCTGAGGGGTGTAAAGCTATACAGGGTCACACCCGCCAGACTGGCCCTCTTGGGACCCAGGAACAGATGAAATTGCTCTCTCTTTGAAGTGTGGGTACCGCTTGCTCCACTTTTTTTTTTTTTTTTTGGGGGGAGCCAGTGGCGGAACAGACACACACACAAACAAAGACTCCACCCGGCCCTCACCCAGGGGGAGGGAGTGATCGTGCCAGCTCCAAGAGCACCTCATCCATCCCTGTAGGCTGCAGTTCCCCGCCGCGTCGCCGACAGCCCAACCTGGGAAATTGGGGAGACCAGGAACCGAACCTTGTCCGCATCCACCATACCAACCAGGCTGAGCCAACGATGGCGCTCCTGGACCACTAAGGTGGACATCACCAGACCGAACACACACGCTACGACGCTCGTGCCACGGAGGGCGAGGTCGGATGCAGTGCGGTGCTCACCTATGAGCGCACAGTCTGGATTACCCTCGTGCATGGCATGCAAGAGGAAGCGGCTTGCCCACAGGCTTTGTAAGCTACGCCCGTCAGAACGGACGAAAACTCACAGGCCTTAGGGGGGAGACGAGGATCCCCCCAACAGGCAGCGGCCGTCGTACACAGGTGCACCTGTGTCGACAGACCGCTCCAATGGAGGAACACCTCGCAACCCTTCACCGTTCCTCTATCAAGGGTAGTGAGGGGGAAAAGCTATTCAGGCGGTTTCTGGCAGAGAAAGATGCCGTTCACCACCTGAAAAGCTCTCCATGCATTTCGGGAAAGAAAGGCACTGGGGCGGCGAGCTGAGAACCAGCGCGGCCCGCACCGAGATTCCAAACTCCAGATTCCAACCGAGACTGAACGGGACACGGTGGAGGTTCCACTCGAGCCCGGCAGCCTCGGCGGCCCGTTTCAGCATAGCTGACATTTCTGGATCTGGCTTGGCAACATTACACTCCCAGGGGGAGATAACACAGCCAAGTCATCATTTCCAGAGGCCAGCTCACCCTACGATGCTGCTATCGACATCTTATCCTCAGGGGGAACCCCCATTGAAACAGCTGATCAGTCCATTACAGAAAGACCAGTATGCTCAACAGGAATTCCATCGGCTGCGGTGTGATGGAGGAGTGAGGAGCCCACAGGGAATGGTTACCGGGCGAGACATCCACCGCTATCCTCTGATCACCCATCCCACACGGCACCCCTTTTTGGGGTGGGGCATGGTAATGGGGACTCGCACTTCGCGGACGAAGGCAACTAGTGTGTGCATTCACTTCCGTATTTATACCCGCGCCGCGGGGGCGGAGTGTGTGATGCGAATCACGCACGCCAATTACATTGGCTCGTTCAATAGTACTCGAAGAGGATAGGCTCTCTAGCAAGATCCCCCATTTCAGTCGACGTCGACTACGTCTGGCGTTATCGACTGAAAGGGAACCGAGGTTACGTTAAGTAACCGAGTACGTTTTTAACTATACTACACAGTTTGAAACCCCTGGTTTAGAAATTATTAAACATAACATTGTACAAAAAAAAAAGTGTTGGATGACAAAACCCTAGCTGAATTGTCATTGATTTAATGTAGTGCAATTGTGATGTTTCTGCTAATTTTAAGGGAATATGAAAGTACAAAAAAAAAAAAAACTGCAGTGTCTCTGGACTCAAAATCCACCCCATCCCAGTAAAACGCCCAAGTTGCAATAAGGATGCCTGAGCCCATTCTTTGACCTCCTGGGTGACAGGTCTTTTGATGCCAGCTGAAATAATGATATAAAACTGGTTAGAAAAATGAGTTACAGTATTTAAGATCGTTTCAAGTGATGGATTTCTCAATTCAAAAGCATTTGATTATAATTTGATTATAATCATTCAATTATAGCACACAATCTAAGATTTTAGAAAAAAAATCACAGTGTACATCTCAACCTCACTGTCTTGAAACTATATATGTCGATAAAGCCGATATAAAATGTTGATATGTCGTGATTTTTCAGATGCACTACAACACATGGTGAGTGTATGTTAGAAGAGTTTCATAAATACGATTAATCATATTAGCAATTAATTTTATTAGCAATTAATAAATTAAAAATTAACGTTACATATTTAAGAAAATAATTAAAACCACGCAACATCAACAAACTTATTACAAACCTCGTGTTGTGGATGGTGTCATCTCAGACACTCTCTTGGATGCAATTTCGTCCCCCTTCGGAGTGTTGGCCTTCTTCCACACACATTCCACGTCGGTGCGGGACACATTTTTCTCTACCCAAATCAACAAAGCTGCCATATGATGTCACTTGTCTCTGCCGATTAAGGCACTCGCATGTGCTGTACCTGACTGACTGACCCTCAACGTGTGCCTGTATTGAAAACAATTTAACCCTCACCCTAACACTTCTAAAACACATTGCTGCCAGCGCTGTGTTTATAATAATAGTTTTGTAGCTAACGTTATCCCGGGGCTGTCAGATCATACTACTAAATTGACTAGCCTAATTTCACTAACGTTAACCCTCTAAAACCTGGCTGTCACATATTTACCTTTTCATCTTCGTTTACATCCACAATTTGAGCAGTTCTATACATTTTTTTTTCTTTTGAAATACCTCATCCAGAACATGGAATATCAACTTATGTCAACTACCTAGCTAGCTTACACCTAACTCACCTCAACCTCCTAAACCTTCTTTTTCATTGATGCCTGGACTCTACCCTTAATTATGCCAAAACTATGCTCCATTTATCAAGATAGACGTCCAATGGAGTATTTTGTAGAAGACTTCCTCATTTATAGCCATATGGGTTCATGGGATGACGACTCTAATTTTAGGTAATTCCAACTGGACCCTAGCTCAGTACTTGGTCTATGCTCTATTGTTGAGCGGCTCTCTATTTACAGTGTGAATTGCAGATGAGGAACCCTGTAATCCCACAGTGCCCATCATGGCTCATCACGTCATGGCCGTCACACCAGTTTTCAGCCTTCATACCCGCCACCAGATCCGTCTCAGGGTGAAAGAGACTAGTATGTTGAGCTGCAGACAACTTTCCTGATTCCCAGAAGTGGCAACGTCCACAGAGGCTGTTTCTGAGCTCTCCGTGTCCCCTGATAGCTCCGCTATGGACACAGAGGCCTGCACTGAACTCCCTAACTGTCCAGATATGACCAGGGAGGTCGCCCTAGAATTCCCTGCTTGCCCTGATATGGCCACTGAGGCCCTGACTGATTTCCCAGCCTGTCTTGTTTCAGCCAGAGAGAGATTCCAGAGTCCGTTCCAGAAAGAGAATTTCCAGAGTCCGTTCCAGAAAGAGAAATTCCAGAGTCCGTTACAGAAAGAGAATTTCTTTTGGAAAAGAATTCCAAAGAAACTTTTTTTCTTTTTAGAGCTAATTTACAGCCGAATTGAAGTCTTTTTGCATCGTTGATACTGTTATTTTCCTGTCTATTACTGTAAAGCTTTGAAACAATCTGTATTGTATAAAGCTCTATACAAATATAGCTGGCTTAACTGGAGGCGAACAAATTATTTCTGTTTCCTGTACAGACTTTAAGCCGGGCTCAGAACCTAAATATTGTGAAAGTTCTGATCCAATCTGACTTCTGACCTATAATGCTGCCTAAATCATAATCATACACTGTTCGTTCATTGGCCAGAGGAGGACTGAGTCTGAGTCTGGGTTCTCCCAAGGTTTTTTCTCCATTCTGTCACTGATGGAGTTTTGATTCCTTCACTGTCGCCTTTGTCGCCATTGGCTTTTGGCTCTGGGTTCTCCCAAGGTTTTTTCTCCATTCTGTCACTGATGGAGTTTTGATTCCTTCACTGTCGCCTTTGTCGCCATTGGCTTTTGGCTTGCTTAGTTGGGGACATTTAATTTTATATTTAACAATATTATTACAACATTATTTTCCTGTTATCTCTGTTTTTTAAAGTAACTAGTAAATCTAAATCAGGTTTATTGTGTTTGTCTCAAGATGTCACAGGTATGAAGTGTGTTTCTGTTTCCAATACAATGAAACTCTGAAACGCCCATTCTTCTAAACATGTTTCACTTATGATGATGATGAAAGAATATGTGGTATTTTATTCATGTTTTCTTGTTGTTCAGGTCTGATCACTCAGTAACAGCACATCTCTCCTCCACAAGACACACGGAGTGAAAACATGCTGGAGACCAAACAATGACAGGCTGCTGTAAGAGTCTATGTTGAGTGGCTGATCATAATGTTACTTGCAGTGACAATCTAGAGAAAGTGCATTAAAATGAATTAGACTAGTGAATCAAACCCCGTCACTGAAGAGTTTGGGTTTTACTCTTAACTGATCAAACCTGATTCATCATCATCATCATCATCGTCATCAGTCAAATATGTTTATGTGGAGAATCAGGGCGCTACTTTATAGCAGACAGAAACACATCTGACGTGAGAAACACACATTAACACACCTGTGATGGGCGTTTACTGCCAGAGATGATCAGAGAAAGAAAGTTATGCCACTGTATGCAGGAAAAAACACATTTGAGAACCAAATTTCCAATAAAAGTTTGAAAATATCAAATAAAAATACTCTAAAAATAAAAAGGCCTAAATACTCTCACAGCAAAACACATCAGCAGTTTTGTGTCATTGTAAAACAACACTTAGTAACTATGTTTGATGTAACTAAGTTTTAAACTAAAACAGTCAAGTCAAGTCTCCTTCATTTATACAGCGCTTTTAACAATATGGACTGTTTCAAAGCAGCTTTACAGTGATAATAGGAGATTACAGTAACAGAGATTGTTTTGGCTTTACAGCAGCTCTAGAATAGAGTTATTGTCCAGATAAAGTTAGTTTTGATTGATTCACTTCCCTCAAAACGATCATTAGTTATTAACTTAGCGGGCGCTAACACAACACCGATCTAACAGAAAACCTTTAATGCGATCCGGCCGCTCATTTGCATAAAACAGTGCCTGGTGGCTCTGAGAATTTTTTATCTCTTCCGGGTAGCCGCGTGAATCACAATTATCCTGGAAGTTTTATCAGGTCTAATTTGTTGAAAAGTGATCACCAAATTATTTATACCATAATGCAACACACTCAGAGTTGAGAATCATATTTGAGCAAAAGACACAAATATGACCATGTTCTAGTTCAAATCTGAGGATTATGATTCAGATTCATGTATATCCATTTGAACACATTCTTAAAAACACAAAAACTGAGGTATGTTTATCCATTTCAAATCCTTAAAAACTTTAGCAGCAAATCCAATCATCAATAAAAATATCATCTGATAACTAGGAAATATGAAGAAATTATACTGGATCTCTCTTTAAAATTATTCCTTTCTCTACATTTATTTAAAAAATGTAAAAACATGTTGTGAGGCTGACATGTAATCTCACATAACAACAATATAACTCAATAGAAACTATTCCTGCGTATCGTTTGCTGAATCACTGATTAACAAATAAACATTTGTTGCATAAATCTAAATCAGGTTTAGTGTGTTTCTCAGGACGCCGCAGGTATAAAGTGTGTTTCTATTTTCGTATATAATGAAACTCTTACGTGACACACCCATTTTTCTAAACATGTTTCAATGATGATGATGAAAAGAATTTGTGTGATTTTCTATTATTTATCTCAGTGACAGACATCTCTCCTCAAGATGCTGGAGACCAAACTAAAGACGGGCTGTACTCCTGTATTCTCTCATATACTCTATAGTCTGATATACTCTATAGTCTGATATACTCTATACTCTGATATACTCTATACTCTGATATACTCTATACTCTGATATACTCTATACTCTGATATACTCTATAGTCAAACTCCAATTCTTATGAACATATTTGACATGAACCCGAAGAACCTCAGAGACATGAACCCGAAGAGGAAGAAATTTTTGGAGCGCCGCCACCTGCTTTTTTTCCTCCTGAAACCTCTCGATGACAGAATTCACAGAGTCACCGAAGAGGCCAGCAGGTGAAAGCGGGGCGTCCAGAAGGAAGGTTTTCTCTTTCTCCTTCATATTAGAGAGGTTCAACCAAAGGTGCCTCTCCGTGGCCACCAGGGCTGCCATAGAACGGCCTACTGACTTGGCCGTCTCCTTGGTGGCCCGGAGAGACAGATCTGCTGCCTGACGAAGTTCTCGAATAACGTCAGCGCTAACCTCTTCCCCTTCACTCACATCTTTAAGCAGCTCAGCCTGATAAGCCTGAAGGATCGACATAGTGTGCAGGCATGAGGCTGCTTGACCGGCCACCGAATAAGCTTTGCCCTCCAGCGCAGAGGTATTTCTTAGAGGCTTGGTGGGCAGCGCTGGTGTCTTAAAGGCTGAAGCCGACTCAGGAGAAAGATGGCTGGCTAGAGTCTCTTCAGCCTTAGGAATAGCCCCATACCCGTATGATTTAGCCCCAGCTACATTGGAATAAATGGAGGTCTGCTGACTAAATATACGAGAGGACACAGGTTTTTTCCAAGACTTCGACACCTCATTGTGGAGGTCTGGAAAGAAGGGCAGACACCGGCGTGGAGGCATAGCACGGGACGGCAAAAATCTCTCATCTAATTTACTTTTAGGCTTAGACTCCTGCCTATCAGCTGGTAACTCGATACTTAATCTCTCAACAGCTCGAGTGAGCACCTCCACAAGCTCCTCACTAGCGGGAGACTGAGGTGACGAGTCCCCAGTCTCTACTGTCTCAACACTTTCAACATCCAGCTCCTCAGAACTGGATAGATGAAGAACTGGTGCCTCAGCCTGGGGGGAAGAAACCGCAGCGCGTGCTTCCACACCGAGGACAGAGGCACTGGATCTAGCAGGTAAAGGATGAGATAAGGCAGAGCCCGTCTCAAACCCCTCTGTTAGATCCATTTGCGATCCCCACGACAGGCGTCGCCGCTCAGCCTCGGCAGAAGCGGGACCCGTGCCACGGGGAGCGCGCACCGAACCGCCCTCCTCAAAGAGCGATCGGCGGGAGCACAGCGTCCGTAGGGGTAGACGCTCGCAATGCTCACAATCAGCCCCCTCGAGAGCTGACTGGGCATGCTGCACTCCTAGACAAACAACACATAGTTGGTGTGTATCCCCGCCCGTGATGTAACGAGAGCAGGGGAAAACACACTTCCTAAAATGTTGCTCGCTTGCCATAATGATATAAGTGTTTTTTTATATATATATATGATATATAAGTGAAAAACTCCTGCCTAGTATCAACTAAGGACAGACAAAAACACAGTATTGACAGATTTCACACACAGAATGCTTGCTGAAGTAACAGAAGCTGATAATGATTCGCTTGTGTTTTGGGAGTGCTTTATAGTTTCCTGGTCGATGACGTCACCCGCCTAAGACGTTCCGTCTCGCCATTGGACTGATTTCATACGTGCTTCAGGACGCACTGACGCAGAGGCGTTCCCACCGCGTTCTCACGCAGCTCGAGTTCCCTGATAGGGAACAATTATTGGATATCTTATACCCTGGGGCCTGAGTGGCTCGTGTGAGAAAAACGTGCCTTCTTATTCTATTAAAGATTGTAGTTGTACTTCTGGAACCCAAACAATCAGAAGCAAAGAGAAAATAATTAGAACTTCTTCCCAAAATACAAACAATGATAGAGAAGATGACAAGGAATTATTAATCGCAGTTTACAGACAAATTATTCCAGAAGTTCAAAATCAAAAGTTTTTAATGGAAGGTACTGAATCCAAACCAGAACACAAACTTAAGCAATTCTATTCAAAAATATCCAATTCAGAAATTAAGAAACAACTTAATAAAATTGTACAAAATTTGTTCAAAACTCAAAAATCAGATTTATTCAAAACTTCTACTGGTTTTCATGAATATGGTTTAGAAATGTTTGAGAAATGTACAGAAGAAATATCTGATCTTTTAATTGATGATTATGCAAATATTATTGAAGAAATCGTCTCGGTTACGGATGTAACCCTCGATCCCTGAGTAGGGAACGGAGACGTTCTGTCGGATGACGACGAATGGGGTTTCGCTTAGAAAGCCTATCAACTTCGAGTATTACAAAACGAGCCAATGGAAAAGAAATGCCATGGGTCTGCGGAATTTGCATAGCGTATCTCCGCCTTACCTCGTGGGTATAAAAGGAGGACGCCGGCAACATGCAGATATGTTTCTTCGCTGAGGAGCCAAGACTGAGCTCAGGCGATCCCTGCGGTACAGCGGAAAGTGGCAGGCAGACGGAACATCTCCGTTCCCCACTCAGGGAACGAGGGTTACATCCGTAACCGAGACGTTCCCTTTCGTTGTCACTCCGAGTTCCGTCGGATGACGACGAATGGGGTACCAGTCTAATCACGCCACCTTCTCAGCTGTCTTCCAGTGCCCTGCGTAAATCTGAGATCCCTGTCGTGAGACTAGCACGGACGAAGGACTCCTATTTAGCACAGGAATACCAAGGTACACTGGGGAGCATATCCCACAATTTTAGAGGAAATATGCAATTATTGCCAACCCAGAGGGGGGGGGGGGGGACTTAGAGAATACACATATGACCCGAAGGATGCATATGGAGAACACTGGGGTGTCCAGCCACAGGTGGAATATTTCAACCCCAGGGGTGGCAAGGTGGCTTGCCAAGGGAAAGACACATGCTCGAGAGAGGCTTACAGTGGAAATACACATGTGGGGGTCGCTCAGGGGAGGGACCATGCACATGGGAGGCACTTAGCCGACGCGCAGGCAATAGACACTGGCGCCGACGTCAGAAGTGCTGGAGGAACTCAGGGCTTTCGGGGAAGCTCACCTGAGGAGAATATCGCACGTATCCAGTCCGTGGAGTGGAATGGCGAGCAAGCGAAGACACCTGAGCGGGTCCAGTACTAGCTGGTTGAAGCGAGTACATGAGAGGACACAGGCTCCACTCGGAGATTGTAGAAACTGGCGAATGTGTTCGGTGTCGCCCAGCCTGCAGCTCTGCAGATGTCTGTTAGCGAGGCGCCATGCGCTAGAGCCCAAGAGGACACCACACTCCGGGTGGAGTGGGCGGTCACACCAAGGGGGCACGGTCGACCTTGCTGCTGGTATGCCAAAGCAATGGCGTCCACTATCCAGTGAGACAACCTTTGCTTGGAGAGAGCCTTTCCTTTCAGCTTCCCACCATAACAGACAAAGAGCTGGTCTGAGGTCCTCAAACACTGCGTCCTGTCCACATAGGCGCGGAGAGCGCGTACTGGACAGAGCAGTGCCAAGGCTGGGTCTGCCTCCTCCAGGGGCAGCGCTTGCAGGTTCACCACCTGGTCCCGGAAGGGAGTGGTAGGAACCTTGGGCACATATCCAGGCCGGGGTCTCAGGATCACGTGAGAGTAAGCCGGCCCGAACTCCAGGCACGCTTCGTCAACGGAGAATGCGTGCAGGTCCCCTACCCTCTTGATGGAGGCCAATGCAACCAGGAGCGCTGTCTTCATTGACAGGAACTTAAGCTCCACTGATTGCAGAGGCTCAAAGGGAGCACTCTGCAGGGCAGTTAACACCACTGAGAGGTCCCAAGAGGGAACGAGAGGAGGGCGAGGAGGATTCAGTCTCCTCGCTCCTCTCAGGAACCTGACGATCAGCTCGTGCTTTCCCAAGGACTTACCTTCGATAAAGTCGTGTTGTGCGGCAATAGCGGCTACATAGACTTTGAGGGTGGAAGGAGACAGCCTTCGCCCCAACCTATCTTGTAGGAAGGAAAGCACGACACTGATCGAACATCTCCGGGGGTCTTCTCGGCGAGAAGAGCACCAGTTGACGAAGAGGTTCCACTTCAACGCGTAGACATGTCTCGTGGACGATGCTCTAGCGGAAGTGATGGTAGCCACCACCGGTGGTGGTAGGGTACTCAAACCTGCCTCGTCCCGTCCAGGAGCCACACGTGGAGGTTCCAGAGATCGGGACGAGGGTGCCATAGGGTGCCCCGTCCCTGAGAAAGGAGGTCCTTCCTCAGAGGTATGGGCCAGGGAGGTGCTGTCGCGAGGAGAACCAATTCGGAGAACCAGGTCCTGGTGGGCCAGTACGGCGCAACCAGCATGACCTGCTCCTTGTCCTCCCTGACCTTGCGCCAGGTCTGCGCAAGAAGGCTCACTGGGGGAAACGCATACTTGCGGCCCTGCGGCCAGCTGTGCGCCAGAGCATCCGTGCCGAGCGTGCCCTCGGTCAGGGAATAGTACTGGGCGCAATGGGTCGAGTCGTGGGAGGCAAACAGATCTATCTGTGCGTCCCCGAACTGGTCCCAAATTAGCTGAACCGACCGGGGATGGAGCCACCATTCTCCTGGGAGGGGCTGAAGCCGTGATAGCTCGTCGGCCACACAGTTCAGAGCTCCGGGGATAAAAATGGCACGAAGCGACCTCAGATGCTTCAGGCTCCATATGAGGAGGTGGCGGGCGAGTTGCGACATACGGCGGGAGCGCAGACCACCTTGACGGTTGATGTACGCTACAGTGGCGGTATTGTCTGATCGGACTAGTACGTGTTGGCCCTAGAGCACGGCCCGGAAGCGGCGCAGGGCAAGACATACAGCCAGCAACTCGAGGCAATTGACGTGCCAAAGGCGCTGGGGTCCTGTCCAGGAGCCCGCGGCAGCACGTCCATTGCACATGGCACCCCAGCCCGTGGTGGAGGCATCTGTCGTGACAACAACATGCCGAGAAGCTCGTTCCAGGGGCACTCCGGCCCGTAGAAGCTGAGGTTCGACCACGGGGTGAAGGACTGACGGCAGGTCGGAGTAACTGGTACTCGGAGGGTGCCGTGTTGCCATGTCCACCTCGGGACTCGGTCGCGAAGCCAAAGTTGAAGCGGTCTCATATGAAGCAATCCGAGCGGCGTTGCCGCGGCTGCAGATGCCATATTCCCCAGGAGCCTCTGAAAAAGTTTCAGTGGGACCACACTCTTGCCCTCGAATTGTCTCAGGCAAGTCAGCAGTGACTGCGCATGCGCGCTCGCAAGCTGCGCGGACATGGCGACCGAGTCGATGTCCATACCGAGAAAAGAGATCCTCTGCACGGGGCAAAGTTTGCTCTCCTCCCAGTTGACCCGAAGGCCCAGACGGGCTAGGTGCCGGAGCACTAGGTCCCTGTGTTCGCAAACCTGGTCTCGAGAGTGAGCTAGGATCAGCCAGTCGTCGAGAGTTCAGGATGCAAACCCCGTGTTCCCGTAGGGGAACAAGGGCAGCCTCGACGATCTTCGTGAAGACGCGAGGAGACAGGGCCAGCCCGAATGGGAGAACCGCGTACTGATATGCCTGCTCCTCGAAAGCAAACCGTAGGAACGGCCTGTGTCGAGGGAGAATGGAGACATGAAAGTAGGCGTCCTTCAGGTCAATCGCTGCAAACCAATCCTGGGGCCGTACACATTCGAAAATGCGCTTGGCAGTGAGCAACTTGAACGGCAGCCTGTGAAGGGAACGGTTCAGCACGCGCAAGTCCAGGATTGGCCGTAACCCACCGGTTTTCTTCGGGACAATGAAGTACGGGCTGTAGAAGCCGGACCTCATTTCGGCTGGAGGGACAGTCTCGATCGCACCCTTCGCCAGCAGGGTGGCAACCTCCGCTCTCATGATAGGGGCATTGCCACCGACCATAGTGGAGCGGACTCCCCTGAAGCGGGGAGGAGACCGCGCGAACTGAATCGCGTAGCCGAGCCTGATCGTTCGTGCGACCCAGCGGGACAGGTTGGGGAGCTCTACCAGGCCCCCAAGAACTGTGCCAGCGGGGTCATGCGAACCACAGACTCCCCGTCGGTGGGGCAGCGAGGCGGCATGACTGGCCCGGACGTGGACGGCTTAGCGGCCCGGTGTGGGGGCACAGTCATGGACCGCGTCCTGACAGAGGAGACCAGGGAAGGGCCAGCGTTCCACGGGGGTCTGCTCTGCCAGGGGTCTGGCGACAGAGGGGGATGAGAGCTGCACGGTCCGGGGACGGCGCGTGCTGTCATCCGGCTCTGGGACAGAGGAGGACGAGGGGTGCACGGCTCGGAGGCGGCGCACCGTGTCGTCCGAGAACTCTGTGTGCTCAGGGATGAACATGTCACTTCTTTAACCACATTAGGCTGCTGCCCACCCGGGGGTGAGCAGCGGAGAGGAAAACGAGGGATTCTCCCCCGGCCCTCCACCGGGGGAAGGAGTGGTCCTGCTACCATCTCCTGAGAAGTGACCATCATCCCTGAGCAGCCCATCTCAGGAGCGCCGCTTAGCCCGGCATTTAGCGGGGGGCGGGGCAGGAGAGGGCTGTGGCGTCCCCCCGCGGCCTCCAGAGCCCGCCCGGGTGAACGGGCGGGGTGGGAGCCGCGGGAGGGCGCCTTCGGCTAATGGGCAGACTGAGGGATCTGAGTGGACGGCGGGGCCGTCGGGGCAGAATGCCACAGTCTGCTCATGGGCGGTTGAGAACTGTTGTACAGCCCTCAACGGCACCGCCGAAGGGCC